>WOFM01000277.1:296023-896023 GCA_011428145.1 Ericerus pela
CAAGATAAAATTTTAAGGTGACATTACAATGCAAATAAGTTTTTCTTCCACTGCCGAAAGTTTATTTCTACTTTCTACGAACTCGACGTTAAATTTTTGATGAAAAGGTGTCACGGCGCCATCTCAAGAATGCCTTCCGCCGATGGAAAATCTTCATTTCTTTCAACGTTTTTTTTTTCGTTCCTTTCTGCCAATCTGACCTAGCCTTCCATAACAATTGAAGTCCACAGATTAAATGAATGTGTCGTAGACGGTAAACATGAAAAGAGTTCTGAATTTTTTATTCCTGTCATATGATAAGCCTTGTTTTACGGAAAAAAGCGACAGTGCAAACAACCCTGGAATCAAACAACTTTTAAAAATTAATAACAGCACAAGTTCAACTGATCTGCAGGAAAATTCGATTTTTCAAACACAAATTTGTATGTAATAGGGTCAAAAAAATGAAAAATTTAAGCTCTACATAACCACCGAACGAGTTTCCTCGCGAGCAAATCAAAAATAATATGTTACCTTATACAATTCATAGCATACTCTTTATTCTTGGTAGTTACCAACTAAAAATTTACAATTTCCACAAAAAAATGCGATAAAATCAATAAACCAAAATAGGTAATAGTTTAATGAGCTTCGCCCTGGCTGTTTGATGAATCTCCTTTCATATTCTACTAGGTATTAAACATTTTTTTTTTGACATTGTAACTCATAACCTTCGCTGACAAAAAAATAAGGATTTGAACATATTATATTGATTTAATTCTTGAAGTGAAGATTAACCTGATCTATAACTTAAGTTTTAATTTTATGCTGCATGGTACAACTGTGAGCTCAAGATGTTGAAAATTAACCACATTTAGTGGTAGGTAAAGTAGAAAACACCCATTGTGATCCTTGTTAATGAGATCAGCCATCTAAAATGATCAAAACTGATTATATGAACAGATCAGATCATTTTACTTGGTAAGGTCTAATCATTTTGATCATTTTACTCGCCAGATGCTTTTACTTGGAAAATCAGTCGATTATTGCGATCAAGAATATTATGTCCGAATTGGATGCTTGGAGGCTTGAATATGAATTTTTGCCATCTTTTCTCTTCTTTTGTTTGCTTAATCTTACTAACTTTACCAGTCAAAAATGCAATGGACTGGGGAAACCTTTTTTAATTTAATTTAATTTTATATAATTACCTTCAAGTACATTGATTCATTTTTTTCTAAAGTACGTTTTTATACAGCTGGTAGGTCTGTCGGTGTGGCGATTCAAACTGGCAACCGACAGATATGGAGAAGAGACAACTCTATCCACACGCTAGCCCATTAAAATAGCAAAGTGAAGTGCACACATACGTATGTTGGTTCACACCCCACAATTTCTCCCGCAATGCTGTTGCTACATTGCAGTATGACAAAAAAACAGAAGGCAGAGCTAGACTGCTGCAACACAGTAAACCAACAAAACCTACAATGTAGACTATGCCTATGGCTCAATGCCACTCTACAGAGGAGGTGTGTGAACTGGTGGAGGAGCATTGTGTGTTTTCTCATGTTGACATCACCATCTGTAAGAAGCCCAGGGTTGAGGTTTGAACCAGTAACCTACATATATATGAAAAAGCAACAACGCTATACGCATAGCTATGCCATTGCCAATTGCAAGATGATGTGTGCGAGTATGTATGTAGGTTCACATTTCCAAACAGCTCAGACAAATAAATATTTTACACCTTTTAACTTTTTTGGCAAAAATTTTCCCCTCTTATTGTAACAAATTTTCCGTAGTCGTAAAGTAATCACAATAAAGGTTCTCCACTGTATTTTAAAAGCAAAAAATTTGAAAAAATAAAATTATGGTACTATTCTTCACCCTTCACTTCTTAAAAAAGACAAAAGTTTCAGCTGAGTTGTTATTATGATTCGAAAACAAATTAATTTCATTCACAAATAATAAAGCAATTCAACAGTATCGCTATAATAAATGTACAAGCTGGCCAAAATTAAATTTTGTCAAAATTATTTCATAATATTATTTCGCTAATATATTCTTTCATATTCAATGTGCATGCACCACTACCCATATGGCCACACATATACACAAATATAGCATTTTACTCAACTAGTTAGCAAAACGAGTGATTATCGTCGAGTTACGTAGTTGCAGTAAGAAAGATAGGGAAGGGCTGTAATCGCAATGAGATGATTATCACGAGTGGTTGACCAGTTGAGTACAATATTTTTTTCAGCTAATTCACTAAAACTAGGTTATTATTTATTTGATTAAACATTCAACTTACATTATCAACAGAATTACATTGATATTAAATTAATAATTTTGAATAGTAACAGTATACTGTTGTTAGCCATCATTTATGTATGCTGAAGTTTGAATCACTTACATAGAGTAAACAGTACCTGGTCCAATGTGTTTTAAATAGTAATCGTTCTTTTCTTTATTAATATGAATCACACTTTTTTCTTTCTTTGTACTGGATTTGATCTTATTTGCGAGTACAATTAGATAATTATTAACTTAATATTTAATTAACGAAAATTAGTTCCTGGCTTGAGTCATACCTCCATGTAGTTGTATCGTGTTTGGTGATTCAGTTCTGGCTGTATTGGAAGATGAATTTGAATCTGAATTATTGGATGATATTTGTATCCTACCTAAAGTTTGGGAAACTGCCGATGCAGCCTCAAAAGATTTACTTCCTCCTTAATCAAGAGAAAAATATTTGGCTGTTAATGAAAAGTTCATTTTTTGGGCGACTTTGAAAACAGCACCGATCAATGAAAATGTAATATTTGTGTATTTTAACAAACTTTTTAAAACAAAAGCTCCCCCAACATTGTGGTTCATTTTTTCAATGTTAAAGTCCAAAATTCAAGTCAGTCATAACATAGACATTTCATCTTACTCGAAAGTAATTTCATTTTTAAAGAAAAAAATCTGATGGATATGAACTAAAAACAGCTAAAGTTCTTAGTGATAAAGATATTCATCGGTTTTTGATAGAAGTTTCAGATACTGAATTTATAGTTATTAAGGTACGTACAGTCCAAACAAATACTCATTTGGATCTATAAGAAAAATTATTTTTGATTCAATCATTCAGTGGTGTTGTTTTTTATTTCTGTTTGCTTTTATTACATCAATAGGTTGCTCTAATTTTTAGAATAATGGGCGCACTACAATTGATGAAATGGTTAATATTTTGATAGATCATGTGAAAGACCATTCTGGGCTCCTTGTTCATATCCCCAAAACAAAAATGAAACGACCAGAGTCATTTATGATTGATGGTGAATTTTATGGTATAGTAACAAAATAACCATCAAAAGTAACCACAAAACACTTTTTTCTTCAATATTGCCAATATAAATGTTTGATACAATCTATAGGAATTAATAATTACGCGGGATACCAAAATGTATTGCTGAGTTTCTAGGTCTACCTGATCCATCTTTAAATACAGGTAACTATTATAATTTTTGAAAGAGATATTAAACTCCCTTCTAGCTACTAATATCATTGTAAAATTGTCTTAATAGGTCATTCATTGCTTCGAAGTTTTGAGTACTTTGTTAGAAAACGCTGGTGCTGATATTAAGATGATCAAGCGTCATGGTGTATGGAAATCTGATAGGATCACTGAATCTTATGTTGAAGATTTTGTGGATTATAAGAAAAAAACTGGAAATCTCATTGCATGAGCAATTAATTTATATTCAACCTCGATCGATGTAATTCATCATAATACAAGTCACTCAAACTCAACTGAAATCCTTTCATCAAATTTGAATCTAGAATCGGAACTGACATATGATAAAGAATCTGCAGTATTTTTCGATAGAAATGAAAATCCAAAGGTTGATTTCAATGATGACGGTAACTCAGAATTCATTGCAGAAAACATGGAAATCACTGAAGTGTTGGAGAACCAACCATGTTAGTACCAGCATTCCTGATTCTTCAGTAGATCTGAGTAAGTTTTGTTTCAATGTTATAAAAGTCAACATAGCAATTCACATTTATAACCTAAGTAAATGTTTGTATTATCTTAATTTGCTTAGCTTCATTTTCATTCACTTTGTTCTGCTGAGATATTTTGTTTTTCATTCGTTTTGCTCATTAATTAGTACCTCGATACAGGTATTTTATTCCTTTCTTTGTTTCATAGACTTTCTTTAGTTGCATCAATTTTTCACTGTGTTTTATTTGTTATTTTAAAACAGTCACCTCTTCTATTTAGTATTCATTTATTTAGTTACCGCAATTAGCTGATACAAGTCAATATTTCTTTTGAAATGATAAGTTAATTAGATTTTGTCTTGTTTACCATTTATTTGATTTCATTTCGTTTACTTTTTGTTTGATTAATGATTTTGTTTGGTTTATCGCTATGATAATAAATTGTTCTTTATTGATCAATTTTTTTTTTTTTTTTTTTACATTAGAACTCTTTTTTATACTACCTACTCCACGTTTTATTTTTGATGACAAACATGAGTGATGTTCCCACAATGAGAATAAATTAGATATTATACTGTAAAATTTCACGAGAGAAACTTATAGAAACGAAATCACTTCACATTTGGCAATTATTTGTTAGTTAATTGATAAAAATCTAAAAATCACACAAAAAACATGGCACAATTTGACGAAATCGACAGTTCATATAAATACGAACTGATTGATTCTTTCAGCAAATGACTTAGTGAAAATAAGAGTACCCGTGCGTTATTTCAGATTGTAATAATTGCCAATCACTATGATATTTGAACAGAACTTGTTTTTCAGATAATGCTCACCAGCTCCATGTCGCTAGATCCTCACTTAACGAAAATTGAAAATTCAATAATTGTACCTATTCGTTTGTGCTGGTTTGTGCTGAAATTTTCATAGTTTGTTCTATTTTCCTAAAAGAGTTATTCAATAAAAACGTTTTCAAGGTCAGCGAGGAGCTAGAGACATGTTCCCCCACATCAAGAAGCAATCGAAAATTTCAGTATGGCATTTGTTTGTGCTATGTACAATTATTGAATTTTCAATTTTTGTTAGGTGAGGATCTAGCGACATGGAGCTTAATGCTCACCACAATGTCGCGAGTGCTGATTTTATATGTAAATACAATGGGATGAGTTCGAACATTAGTTTACCATTGATATTTGAAGTTGACAAGAGTTACGTTTCATTGCTGAAAAATTTAAAGTTAGGTATAGTGCTAGAAGATTCAATCAGTGCAATGGTGTTAATTTTTATTGTCTATGTGCATCAAAGTTCTTTGTTGGAAACTCTACCGTTGATCTTTTTTCGAATTTGCAGAATGCTGGATCAATTTTATCAAAAAGTTATTATCATTAAAAAAAAAAAACTGTTTAGATTAGGTCTATCCTGAAGAATTTAATAAATTTGTTGTTCCAATCATAAAAGATTAAATTCTATCTCTTGATATTCATCATAATAGATATGTCATCTTTATCAATTTTAGTCGTTTTCTTTCTTAATTTTATTCAGTACAAAGAATTGCATAAACAACAAAAATGTTAATAACTGTTAAGAAAAAACTCATTTGTAGATTGATAAACATTTGATGAAGAAACGAAATTGTTTTTCGACTAGTAAAAATCAATCTGGAAATCTCGCACTTTGCTACACAATATCGATTTAGTAATAATCTCTTTTTGGTGTGAGTTGAGAAAAAATTTTTTTTTGCTTTTGCCGAAATAACGAATTTTACAGTGTTATCCATATGCCAGCAAAAATCTAGGGCCGGCATAAGCCAAAGTACCGCAAAGCGGCACCCCAGGGCTTGTATTTGATGAACACAGAATCTCTATCAGAAATTACACATTTTGATTCATTAAGCAGTACATTTCACACATGAAAGCATGAACTAATCCATTGAACAAAGATATGTTTTTACAGTTTTAAAATTAACCTTCATCCTCGATATACCTACTACATCCACACAAAATTTTCCCTGCTCAAGAATTAAACAATTAATCAGTCATTTTCACAGAATTTTCATCGGCTAATAATTCATTCAATAGCAGGTGGTCATCTTCAATAACCTCATTATGGTACATATTAAGGACTAGCCTACATTCATGATTCCTCAATAAACTTCAGTTGTAAAAATGGCTAAGTTAAGCTCCAATATATTCCCTCCATCACCATTGGACATTAACTTTAAAAAATTAGGAGTAGGTAGGTAATAAATTAATGCCCATCTAAAACGAACATATATGTACCTACTTACGGCAATGACCAAAGTAATTCAAATTACTGTTATTCAAGTCTATTTCTCCAGCATAAATTATAAAAATCATGATATTCCGCCAAGTAAATTGCACCCCTGAGTCACTGAATCATTAAAATCGATTTTTAGGTCTGAATTTTGTAAAAATCGGTTTTTCTCCCCCCATACTTTTCTATTTTGTCTCATTTTCCACTGTTTCAGGTGACCAATTTTTTGGAGAAAAGTTTATGGCTCTGAATGATGATATGAATTAATGTCTATTTTTTTTTGCGTTTTTCCCCGCAGATTTGACTTTTTCCTGAAAACAAAAACCACATTTTCGGGCACGCAAATTCAAAACGGTAAAGATGAAAACGCATAACACGTATTCATTTTCCAGCGCTAATTTATGATTATTGAACTAATTTAAGGTGATACCATAATATGTATCCAAGTGGCATATAACTTTCACAGAAAAATTAAGGAAGTCGTTGACTTATCATTCACATGAGAAATATAGAATTTTGAATTCAAGTTTTCCTGAAATTTCAAGGCGTAACCAACGCAAACGAGACTTGAAGGTGTAACTTATCTCATATAGGTATAGTTTTAAAATTATTTTATTTAGTGACGGTGAATTTTCATCTAAATGAGATACTTAGTTCGAAAGAACTTCACTAAAGTGTATAATATTAAGAACACACCTGTGAGCAAAAAAGCTGGACAATGTCTTTCTCCTCACTTACTTCGATATGAATACACAAGTATGTGTGTTCTTTTTGGGTTAACTATGATAGGCCTACGATAAAGAAAACCGAAAAATTCGGAAAAACAAATACTAACTAAAGAATTTTCATTCAGTTCACGAACAACAAAATGAATTATTTTAATGCTCGATAAATTCAACCGAAGGAAGAATATCCTGAATGAAAGCACAGTAAAACTCCCAATAAAATGTACGCAACTTACCAAAATCAAAAAGAAAATCGGAATCCACTTGAGAAAAAAAAACACCACACAAACGCACAAAATCCACGAACACACGAATTCCTCCGTTCGAAATTGCCACAGAGTCACGAAAAAAAGAAAAAAGAAACGCTGAACATGAAATTCAAAAATCGAGAAACAAAGGACGATAAAAAACTTAAAAAGAAAAAAGGCACGAGAAAATAGAAGTGAAAAATTTTTCAAAGATATAAAATTTTAAAAATAAAAATTTGTTTTACGTACAAATAATATATAATAAATCGAATTAAGATAATATGTCGTTTTATTTTCGCTTTTTTTTTTCATCTCCTCATTTACTTTCTATTTTCAATTTTATTTTCGGCGCGAGGGGGTCGCTTTTCATATCCGTAAATTTTTTGTCACTTTTCCTTGGGTGGGGCTACTGGAATAGCCGCGCGTAGACGGACGGACTCGTTCGCAAAAAAAAATTTTTTTTTCAACTCTCGAAATCAAAATAGTTTTGCTTCACGCGTCACGGCCAAAAAGCCCACAACTGACAAAATATACCAGAGAAAGCCGTTCGAGAACCCCGGCCAAAAACACACAGGGGCGTCAATTTAACGAACATGCGTACACGGGGGCGCATCGAGTTTGTCGAGCCGCACACGAATACGAAAATGAAAGCAAAAAAAAAAGAGGAAAAAAACGATAAAAAGAACTATCAAAAGAACGACTCGCAGAACGACCGTCGTTCACGAACGAAAGAATTGTTTTCCCTCGGCACAAAGATGCACCCTCCTCTATTACTGCCAGCATTCAGTTTGCGCGGGCGCACACGTACATTCTACCCTTACCGAATCATCCCCGTCTCTCTCTTTTTTGCTCAGACTGTCTTTGAACACTCATTCACTCTCTCACTCACTCACGCACACAGACATGCACTTTTTCTCTTTGTCACACACTCACACTCTCTCGGTTTCTGCCTCTTTTTCTCTCATTCGTTTTCGTCTATTATTCGGTCCTCTCGCCGCTGTATTTTCCAACACATTCGAAAAAACAAAAACAACGAAAACAAAAATAAATAAGAAAGAAAAAAAAGAAACGTAGCCGGTAATTACGGCATCCAAGACCGCGCAGTCCTCAACTCCACAACGCCCCCCACCGCTCACGCCGGTTTATTTTCGATTCACTTCGACACGAATATGACTCTTCTCTCGTTCGATAAGGGAGCGCGTGAATGCGCCACCACCGCCTCCACCTTCGATACTATGCGGCTACTACACCTTTGCGTGTATTTCGGGCTGAAAAGTATAAAAACAAAAAAAATAGGGATGATAAAGGGGAAAAGTTCGATGTACGACCGTGTAACCGATAGAGGCTTCTCCGATCTTCGACTGTGATTCATGAACGCACCATCGACCCTTTGAAGATGCATCAGTGCTTAGACCTATTTCTTCTCCTGTATGTTCCTTTCACGTAGAGACAACCGTCTAAAAAGGATAATCAATTTTTTAGCATGTCCCACTTTTTTTTTTTTTTTTTCAATACTATGAACTTATTACCAGTCTTATTCATTTACATTAGCCACACCTCCTTTGCACAGAATTTTGTTTCTTTCCTCTCACTAACTGAACTCATATTATACCCTATCCGAAAACAAGAAACACATTTTAAAAACTGTACCAGTCTGCGTGGCCCAGTTTTTTAGTGCTTGACTTTGCAATCAAAAGGCTAGAGCGGAGGGGGGTCCAGACTAATTTAGATCGCATTCCCAACCCAATATGAAGGTAGGTTCGGTTCAGTTCAACTGGTGCTCTCACAAATAAATGAAACAATTTATAGTACAGAACCATTAGCCAACCGGATCCTGATAATCCCCTTCCCTATACTTCGACACCAAGCATCTCCAAAAGTTCGATAAAAATGGCCGAATTATTATAAATTCCAAGCTAAACAGTCTCAGATAAGATCCTGTTTCCATGTAATATTCTAACTAGCTTCGATGGAATTTTTCACACTTTGGAAGAAGCTAAATTGCACTCCTGACGTTCCACAAGATCCTCGATCACTATTACTCCCTCTAGATTGTAGTCAGAGATAGTTTCATCGTCAAGTTGCAATAGAATGAGTGGATAATACCAAAATAATGTATGGAGGTAGAAGGCAGTTGTAATAAAGCAAATTCAGGGGGAAATGACAAAGGTAATAGTCAGCGATTACAGGCATTAGACTGTAGGCATTCGAGTAAGGAAATTGGGATATATAGTCTCAACAGCCAGGAGATCGCAGGATTAGATGCAGTATACAGCATCACATTAGACAAATTAATAACTAAAAGTGAAAACGAATTCATAATATAAATATGGTTATTTATAAAACTGAGACAAATTTAAGACTTTGAAAGAAGTGACAGTAATCAGAGCAAATCAGTTTAATGACTGAAAAAGAAGGAACACATACGGTGACTAACACTATTTACAATATTATTTGGGAAAAAAAATGTAATGCAGAAAAGATGCTCGGTAACCCCTTGCGCCGTGTATAAGAAAAATATACTTCAAACAATACAATCAACTTGCTTTTCAGCAGTAATTTTTATTTTTGTTTTATAGTTTTCATGGAAACTACTAAACGTATAGACAAAAAATTTCTACCAAACTTGCACTCACATAATGACAATCTAGGGTGAAAATTTCAGACCGAGCCCTTTTGAAGGTTTATCAGGAAAAGCCAACTTTCCAGAAATTTTTCATGTTATAGTTTTCTCGGAAACTACTGAAACAATAGTTACCAAACTCCTATCAGATATGGTCCAATGTAATAACTACTTTTGGTGAAAATTTCAGGCCTATTCCTTTCGCACTTTTCTTAAAACCGTAAACCGAAGTTCTTTTCCTGTTTTACAGGAAACTACCAAATTAATAGGCACCAAACTGCTATCAGACTTGTACATGTGTAAGGAAAATCTATCGTGAAAATTTCAATCACGATTCCATTTGTAATTTCCTAAAAATTCTGGAAAAACTACTACACCGGCAATTTTTTCTTTTGAAGTTTTCTCGGAAACTTCCGAACAAATAAACATCAAACTTCTATCAGACTTGCATTAACATAAAAAAAATCTACCGTGATAATTTCTTAACCCGTTCCCTTTAGTAGTTTCTTCAAAATTCAAGAAAAACCACTTTTCATGGCCTTTTTTGTTCTCCAGTTTTCTCGGAAACTACTGGACTAATAGGCACCAAACTTTTTTCAGACCTGCTCCTATACTAAAACTACCTTTGTGAAAATTTCAAACCTATCCTTTTCGCAGTTTTTTCCAAAGCGTGAACCAAATATTTAGGCGTTTGTCGTGAAATGGAAAATTTACATCATCGCACTTCTAACCCCTCCATTAAATCAATTTTAATACCTCGTTTACAAGGAAACTGTGAAAAAAACAGGTCACAGATAAAAATAATCGACCCAAAAATTCGTCTTCAATCGAGAATTACTGTAATGAAGCACAGAAGAACGTAAATTCGAATTATTACCAACTGAAGGGGGAACGATATAATGAGAAATTTCTAAATTAATCCGAATGATCCAAGAGCAAAGGTAAAAATTCAACGCTACACTGAATAAAATACGATAAAAAATAACTTTGATGACTGCAGGGAAAGGCAAAAAATTATGTGCCTCGAAAAATACACTTTTTAAGAACATAATCATTCTGAGAATTTTTTATAGGAATAATCTGACCGCATCGCGGCATAACACCTAAGAATAGTTTAACTAAACAGGATCCCAGTCATGGATTTTTGAACATTTCGTTCATTCGCAAATACTTCAAATATACAGATTACTACGCTTTTGCTTTATCACTTTATACCAGCCTAAGTCTCCACTAAAATTTGACTTGATACGCATAAACTAAATATTTATTTCTTCCTTCGTTTAACTTTCCTTTCAGATCGTGGACAACCCGTATTGAGTATAGAGGGCTCAAGTTCGCATGTTTTTCCCCTTATTTTGAACCAGCATTTTTCGGGATAAAAAACTAAATAAATAAAGGCGAGGATACATTCTATTCTTCAGACAGCCAAAATAAAAGATTTAACGTTGCTTGGAACGTTCCAGGCTACCTCGATACGGTGATGGCCGACAATGGAATCGTGAGCGAAATTGGTATTCCGCCTCAACACCAACAAAGGAGACAAACGAACTCAGGTCGACAAAGCCATATCGGGCATCGCCATCATACAGGCTGACAACAGTGGACTCGAATATCAAACGTCTTAAGTCATGTGGTTGAAATACGATACGTAATTCGTCGTGAAAAGAAGCAGACTGGTTAAGGATTTCATCGATATTTTACCACATGAATGGGTAGGTAACCTTATATAATAGGTACTTCGATTTAATTACTGACGAATTGTGCCAAACGGTCCTTTCGAAAAAGATAGAAACTGCATCTGTGCACCAATTCAGCTTCGAAAACCCTCATATCTACCCTCAATACAGAAAAGTATCTTGGAATTTGAAATTTTGCAAGAAGGCGTGAGAAAATCCATTACAGACGCGTTTACAAAAACTTAAACAATCATAAACCGACATGATACTCGATCGATCTCATGTTGTTACACAAGATGGCAAAGCGTAATACTGGTTGACGCAGTTGGAAAACCAATTCGTCAAAATTCGAGCCCAAAAGAGCATTTTACATCATCCACACGTTTAGCTGACAGTTTTCTAAATTCGAATTTCTCAGCCTATCATATTGTTGTAGCCGAATGAATTCAAAATTTTTATTCGAGTTCGATTTATGAAATCACATGATGAGTAATTTGTTGATAGCAACATGAAAAACAAACTCCACACAAGTAATACGAAATAAGTACATAGGTACCTATTCGTCTACTATCAACGATTGAAATTTTACACAAGTTTCATACGGAAAACAAGACCGGAATAAAACTTAATTTTTCTGGTAATTTTACCAGTTTCGTGAAAATTTATTAATTTTTTAAAATTTTACAACATAATTTCGTACTTGAGAATTTTCGTAAGTTTCTCCACGAACTACAGTTTATTAGCTCGCAGAAATTCTAATACACATTTGTAAGCCAACTAGGTAGTTGTAATTCCTTGTACAGGAGAATGAAGAATTTTATCTGAAAATTTCGTTCAGCTACCTCAACTTCAAAAAATGTCAATAATTTTAATTTTGAACAAAAAATTGTTTTCAGGCATTTTCACCGCACAATGAACGATCATTTCGAAAATATTATCAAAATTTAGAGAAATATAGAACGAAATGTGCGATAAAATTTTCAATTTTTGAGACCCATCGAGCATGTGGCTTCTTCAGTTTGAATAACAAATTATTTTTGAATAGATAACAAATGTTTCCTTTCATCTTTAGAGTTATTAATAGGCAAGAAAAGTTTAAGGAACACTTTATTTGATAGGAATTGAATTTTATTTTGAGTCACATTTAGGAATACTCTAGAGGCAAAATTTTATTGAATATTTTAAGCACTTATTCAGTCGATTCACTCTTGGGTTACATCAACGTGATGATATTAAGAACATAATAATATACGCAGTCGACTTTTGATAAAAAAGAGGTGTAGAAATCCAGCATATTTTGGAAATAAATCGAATTTAGAGAATAAGGGGGAAATAGCATGTTCCAAGCAGTTATTTAGACCAGGGTCAAATAGTTCCGACATATTTGAAAACTAATGCCCAATAAAAACCTCCATAAATATACATTTTTTTTAAAAACAGTTTGATACTAAATCTCTCGTCATAGATTTCCGAACATTTGAAATCAGACCTGAGGATTTAAATCCAACTAGACCTTTTTTGAAATTAATCTAAATTGCACATTTCAGCAAAGCTCACCGAAGTACATAATTTCCCTTTGGTTTTTAATTTTCTTCCACATGTTTTCAATTTTTTTTCATTTTACGACCATTTTATGACTTTTAAAACCTCCAGTAACAAAAGTAGCAATTTTAGCAAGCCTACAAGGTCAACTTACCACAGAACTTTGACACACAAATCATTTCAAATAACGATCCAAACATCATTCAGATTGAATTAAGCTATCTAGTACGACACAATAGAAGGTATTACGATTAAATTTACAAAATTACTCACTCATTAACTACTAACAGCGAGCAAATATTGAGACATTGACGTATTCAAATTTCTTACCAGCAACAGAAATAAGTTTCAATTAAATTATTTTGGCAGTAGTAGGAGATCATACTATGACGATAATATTGATAATATATCTTCGTATTATATGCTACTCATATAGGTCTGTTTTAATCCAACTGACATATCAAAGGATAGAATTACCATACGTCTCTCAATGCACTTCATCAGGTTACCTCATTTAGTACAGGTAAATCTACAACATTAGTTTTTATACTGTAATCGTAGACAAATTCTTCTAATAAAGTCATATTTTTATTTTGAAGGAACAATTTTTAAACGCTTAAAAAAAAACCAGTTTCCGCGCAAATTTTTTGCAATACCTTTTCCTTTCAAAATCCCATATTTCACTAAATCTTAGCTCCAATACAGATACACTAAGGCTAATTTTATGACGAAAAATGATACGCTGAGACGGAAGAAACCTTTTAATTCAAAAGGTTTTTAGCAAAAGCGCCCAATTTTCTTCTAAACGTTCTCGCTTCCACGAATGATATGAATCAAAATTTAAGGCCATTCAATGAAAAGTAAAATACCTAAACGTTTATGGTACATGGAAGAGGTAGAAAAAACCGTTCGAAAAAAGATTGGGCCATCATTTTTTCCGGCAAACTTTATTTACTCGTGAATGATTTACGCGTCTATTTTTCGAATTTGATTCGGAAAAAATTTTCCAGCTGATTACGGCTTCTCTCATCCACGGCTTGACTTCCTCTTCGAGTTTAACAGAATCGGAATCAGTGACCCAAATTACAATCACGTTTTTTTAGATCTGCACCCGAAGTTCAGTTTCAGCGATTGTAGGCAAAAAAACACCACACACACACCAAAATAATTTCGATTTCAATTATGTAAAAAAGGAAGAGAGAACACAAAATGAGACTGTAAAGATATAGAAAAGTGTGAGCGAGAGGAGGATTATTCCTCGAAACAGGTTAATGAAAACAAAAATTTCCAAATAATAGTAACAATAATAATAATAATAATAATAATAAAAATAATAATAATTTACTTGTCAAGCTGTGAATTGAAAACTAAGTCAAAAATTTCGGGTTTTGGGGGACCGATTTTTGAAAATCCAGAGTTCTTTCAAGCTGGTTTTTAAATTCTTTATTCTATAAAATGTAACTCAAAACAAATTTGCAATAGTGAAAAGCGTTCCCTAAATTTTGTTTTCAAGCATCCCTATTTCAAATCTACTACAAATTCATGGCTTGATAAAGTAATGTTGGCTCCGAATGTGCAAAATTAGTCATGGTCTCGGGATTTCTTCAAAACTAGAACCGATGGCAATGCAAAGACAATTCGATAAGCTTACAGCAAGATCACAACTGAATGCTAAATTTGAGAAAAAATCTTCGCAAATACTGCCACTTAAAAACTCATTTCAATGCAGTATTTAGCGCTTAATATTTTTTCATTCATATTTTTAATCACTTACAAGTTAGGGTTTTTGATAAGTCAAAACTCTTGAATATTTTAGAAAGACATGAAAGGTAAGGGTAGTTTGGCCTTCGATAATAAAAAAACTGTAGTGAGTAAGACTGAGCCTAAAGCTTTGACCTCAATGTACACGACAATGACCAAGACCGATGTCAAAAATCGAATATCCAAGGTCAAGACCACCACGATCATAATAATGGCTGGCGTCCAGTTTCGGATACTACTCTAGACA
This sequence comes from Ericerus pela, assembly GCA_011428145.1. Classification (NCBI taxonomy): domain Eukaryota; kingdom Metazoa; phylum Arthropoda; class Insecta; order Hemiptera; family Coccidae; genus Ericerus; species Ericerus pela. The sequence continues at coordinate 311,095 of WOFM01000277.1, forward strand.
AAGAAGCAGCGATAAAGAACATAAATACCTTACTCTTCATGTTCTTCGAATAGAGTAGGTCCAACATACGCCCAGTGGCGTAGCGAAATCATGATTCTGGGGAGGATTTTCAACGTTATTAGATTTGCAAATTTTCGCTCGTTAGCCATTCCTGAGGGAAGGAGTTACGAGTTTTATTTGACTCGATATGGGAGTGTATGTTATCATGTCTGTTTGCGGGTGCAAGAATGTTTGAACTGTCGACAATTCAGGTAATGAAAAACTTCTAATCACAACGATTTGCAACATTTCATAATTTCAATCGAAAAACCTTGCATTTTATTACTCTTATCCTACGTAGTGTTAAGACATCCAAATGCCCCCTTCGCTAAGCCACTGCATTCGCCATCAGTCAGCATAGAGAGAAAAACGATATCTGAGGAACAAAAATTTACGTATTAGGTACCGACCTACGCAAGATTTTACGAAAAATATCACGTCGAAGGGAAGCATAAACGAAATTTCTACTCAAATTTTCCATCACTGGTAAGTATTACCCATCATCCAACTAGTAATATAAAGCACGAAAAACGGCGGAAATGGGGTATACTTTCTCGCTGATCGCCAAATTCCTCTCAAGTAAAGTCAAGGAGTAAAATCCTTTTACGAATTCAATTACACTGCCAGTATAAAATGGCAAGCCTGATTTGGCGAAATCCCAAGAAGAAAAAACGTATATACATGCGTTGAAAAAAGGGAAAAAAAGGAGAAAGATATTATACGTATATAGGGCAGAGAAAGAGAGAAAAACATCGAATAAAACGACGTTATTTATATCGATTTCGGTTAAAAGAGCACGGTGTTCGAATTTAACGACGACGATTAAAAACAAAGGAATAGCGGAAAAATAAATAAAATAAAGGCAAAAAAAAAGAAAACGAATTGACTATTTTCGGTTGAAAAGTGGAGCACAAGATGAAATGGCATACTATACATACAAGAGGCTAGGCCAATTCTATAGATACGATGGAAGCAAAACAAAAAAGGAGAATTTGTACGCGAAAAAAATCGTAAAGACGATAAAGTCGAATACGAATGGTATGTAATGATTATGTAATTAACATTTTAGAAGGAGCAGAAGATAAATATCGCGGTTGAAATCCGTGTTCACATCAGGGATTAGCAGGCTGATTGATGAGGTTTCCACGAAATGTGAACAAACGCTTTTCCTCTCTCTCCGCGCGCGCGTGTGTATGTGTATGTGTGTCTGCAAGTGGGTCCGTCCGTCCGTCTAAAGGATCGCTGAATTTCTCTTCGGAGCAAAAAACAAACCGCCACAAATTGTACCACTGCACACAATAGCAGTTGTAGGCAAAAGCGACAAAGCATCATTAGAAATAATTTTCTAGTACGTTTCTATATGCGCACCAACTTTTGTGAATTTCCCGCATTCGAAGGAACAACGAATGTTCGGTGCGAAATTCACGTTAAAGATTATAAAAATAGGAAAGAGAAAAGGCGAGGAGAAAATAAGACGATGGAAGAAAAAAGCCCGCAATGGTGTTGTCGAGCAAATTCTGTAAAATGGGTAGCTATAGTGAACTTTTTTTTTTTTTTTATTACGCCCAAGAAATTACATTGCAGCCATTTTCATTTTCGCCTCGACTTTCGCATTTATGAGAAAGAGCGAAGAGACCCAAAACCAAGCACACACAACAGGTGAAAAAAAAAATCGAAATAGACGTTTTTTCGAGAGAAGGAACCCAAAAATAATGTATAGGTGAGGAATTCGAGCGTTTCTATTTCATTTTTCATTATAATCGATAAGTCGTCGGTGTACCTATGTATGGTACATGCGAGGAAAAGAGGAGGAAAGGTAAACTATTCTCACAGCATTTTTCTCCTTCACTAAATTTTTTCCCCTTTTCTTTTTTTGGAATATTTGGCCACAAGATGTAGGTCAATGGTCTTCCATACTATAATTCTACTCGCTGGAAACATTTTTCCACCCCCTATATTGTCGTTGACAAATATTCCTACAATGCATACATACAGAAGTGCGTGCAAACAATAGCTAGGTACATGGTTGTTCGCAAGTGGAGGAGAGGGGCTCTTTATTCAGAAGCCGGAAGTCAAACAACAGATTGAGGCAGCTACAACCATCAACGAAAACCTAATCAGATAAATGTCGTAAACAAAGGTAAAGGTTTATTGAAATCGATCAACAGTACACCGAAGTGAATAAAAAAAAATGAAAAACCTCGAAGCTTCTACGGCGCAAAAAAAAAAATGTTCGAAATTTTGTTGAAATGTTTTATACTTGCATGATTGAGAAGACTCATTTAATTGAAAATGGATATGATCAAAATAACGAGTACTCCACGTAAATTCTTGAATTCAAACTACTTCATAAATGAAGAATGAAGCCACCACGAGCAAGCAATGGACTATTAAAACTAATTTTCGTCGATAAAAATATCCTTCAAAAATTTTACTACAAATGTTGCAATGCGAAGTATAGAAGAAAATGTAAAATAAAATTTATTTCGTATCAAGTTTCATCGTGCTTTCGAATTTCGATATCGCAAACGCAGTTAGGTAACTACGAAAATTTCTATTCGATTGTGCGAAACAATCAACTGATATATCAATTTTGAAATTCTTTCAATTGAGCTAATCCGACTGAAGAGTTTGGTTGCATATTCGAGAATTATTTACAATCACTTAATTTATCAAAATAAAAATTCTTGAACAAAACTTCACGGAGAACAATATCTCTAGTCAATTGGGATTAATTTTATTTTTCGAGTAAGCTTGATTGATCACTCGCAAAACATACGTTTTTCAGCCGAAACCACGAAACAAAAAAGATGTAAATGCATATGAAAAATATTTAAAATACCGTTTGATAAAACATTATTCAGTGCTTGCTCTTCCATGTCTGGCATTGCCTTATTCATGAACGTGCGGTTTGGAGCATACTTTAAGGCGCATTCAGACAATTTGTTATGCACCGGAATATTTTATACAATCATTTCATCTTGAGGCTGATCAATCTTGTAAATCTTTCTTCTTCAGAACAGATTTTTCAAGTTTTTGAAACAATATTGTAGCAAAATTTACAGCTGAAAGATGACTTAGTCTTCGGCGTTTGTCTTGCATTGATTTGAGCCGTATAAATAGCACTTACGAGAACACAATTAAATTCAAATGTTCAAAGAACCCTCTCTTCCTGGTGCGATTATTGAAAAAAATTTATTGTTTATGACAAACTTTACATAAATTATGTTTTAATTTCCGATCGGCCATCTTCTGCATTTTTTCAATATTATAATAAATACTAAATTTTTCATTTTTAGAACATAATTTAATGCAATTTGTGCAACAGCAGGGTGCACTCTTCTGTCACAACTTACTCTTCTCCAACAGTTTGCTTTAAAATTGAGAGGAAGTAAAACGAATTGTAAACAGTATACTATTACTATTTCATTTTGTTGTATGTAAATAAATACTTTTTTCAGGAATATCAATATTTTTCATTTTAAAGAAAATTCTGATTTCCGAAAAGGGCGACCTTATGTAATTTTTAAACACCATTCTTTCTTACTGGCAAAAGCCCACACAATAATAATATTAGTACTTGACTTTCTTCGTGTTCATGCGGTTAGATGGTTTTCAAACACTAAACATGTTGAAAATTAGGATCGAAAAGATAATGTTAAATTAAGAATGAAAGAAAAGACCGTGGTTTCCCAACCTTATTTCCATAAGTGCCCCTTTTGCAGAGTTTCGAGTTTCCATCGCATCTTACACTAACGTAACAACAAAACCAAGACTAGGTATTTATTTTACTCCTAGAATTACGATGGAAATTCCATCGCCCCTCTGATCCATTATTACCTTCCTGCACATGGCAATAGTCACACGTCGGGAAACTATGGAATAGACGAACGAGTAAATCTTTGGTGAAGAGAAGAAAAAAATATTTTTGATGTGAAAAAGGGAGAAGTAGTTGAGTTTGATATGAAGTGTGTTCGTAATTTCGGTTTCAATCTTTGATAATAATTACAGTGGACATTCGGTCACATTACACTCAAGTCCACTAAAGACTTAAATAAAAAATATAGGATCAGACTTTTGTACAAGCAGTGGTTAAGCATTCCGTCTTTAATCGGTAAGTGGTAGGTGCGAGACCAACTGCTATCATATTCACGACCGAAAATGGCGGCATGTTCGGTTTGATTCAATTGGTGTGCTCTCACAAGCGATTCGAAAATTCATCCTGAGATACCATTAGCTATAAAAACCCGACCAGCCGCCTCTCCTTCACATCGACATCAAATAAACTCCACAAGGTGGGCACATGGCTTTGATGCTAAAACCCAATAAAAAAAACTTCATAATTGCAAAGAAAAAGCGGATTCGTGATTCGAATTATTTATTTTTCGTTTTTAAGAACACGTGTGAAGTTCTTGAGTCATCGTTCAAGTTCATTTTTCAGTTCAAAGTTAGTGAATAATGAACATATCATTGTAAAGTGAAAATATTCTTCAAATGCACACAGGTAAAGATGACTTAAACAGGAAAAAATCTTCAAGTTCTCACACAAACATATGAAAAATCCGAACACGGGATTCTCTACTCACGCATGTCACTTGACTTGTGTACAGGAAAACTGTTTTTTTCATTGTTTACTAAAGGTATTTCCCGCTTTTGAAGCTCGTTGTGTACCATCATCAGCATCAGTATGTATGTAGGTATATCGTCTTCGTACAAATGAAAGGAATGAAAGTATTTTCCCATTAAAAATTATAGAAACCCCCTACAACCGAGCGAAAGAAATTGAAGCTTACATAGTTTACTCTGTACCTATTTTCCTAAAAAGAGCTGTATAAAACAGAAAAAAAGGTCAAGTGGCATCGAATGAGTTGAAAAAAAAAAACAAAAAAACAAAAATCTTACAATCTCCGGATGGGATATTTTTATTTTCATCTTGGTAAGTTCACACGACAAAGAGTCAAACAGATTTTTTTCTCTTTTTTAATTTATTCTACAAAAAAGGGTATAAAAAATGGTTTTCCTTGAAGGTTTTTTTTGTTCTTGTGTTACTTTTTAACCAACGGCTTTTACATTGTACAGTTTTAAAATTGTTATTATTATCGACGCTTTTAAAGAGTTTGCGAATTGCCAAAGAATTAACGCTATGAAGCTTTTCAAAAAAAAAAAAAAAGTGTAGTGAAGGGCGAAGATGAAAACGGGAGCGAGAGATGAGAGTTCGTAGAACACGGAAAAAACTTTCATCTTTCTTTTTTCGGACGAAGAAATGTGCCATTCGAAAAATTTTTTCCAACCCATCCGAAACGATCGGTTATTTATATTTATTTCCGAATTTGGCACCAAGTTCCGAATTTATAGGAAGTTTCTTTCAGCGCACATTTTTCTCCATTCGAGGTCGTTTTTTGGTTTTTCTTCTTCTTCTTTTTTTTCTTTCTTAATTTAATAATATAAATAACGTTGTGCCAGGTTATAACTCTACCATCACAAAAACGAAACGACAAGACGACGACGACAAAATCCAATTTGAGGCAGAAAATTATTTTTTCTCCCAAGTATTTCTTTGTTCAGGTGCTACTATTTTCGCACGCGTTCACCTTATATACTTGCGTAATATTTTTCACACGCCTAGAGAGAGAGAATGAAATATGGAGGAAAGGAAGAAAGAGTGAGAGAGAATAGGACGAATACAACGTCGAGAAAGAGAAAGAGAAATTTAGTTTACAATGGGAGTTCGCCGCGTTGTCGACCCTTTTTTGGGGGTTTTTTGTTTCTCCTAGCGATTTTTCACAGCTACACAGACTTAAATTTACAGCCCGATAAATCGTACCATTTTCTAGTACCATTCTGAAAACGATATTACCTCCATCCTAAGATAAAAAAAACAAAACAAATAAAACACATATAATAATAATAAAGGAAATGAAAAGGTGAAGGGATAGTAGTTAATTATTAGCTAGAAGCGATTAAGGCTTGTTCACGAAAATGGGAATATATTCGTCAACCATTTTTCGACGCTCGGCACGTCGTTGTTACCAACTGTCAAAAGCAACTGCCACATAAATGGTCTTCAATAAGCATTTCGCTGTTGGGCTTATATATTCTAAATAATATATACGTAGATGCAGGTCTGATTCTAAAATTGGGATATTTTTTTTGTTACCCTCACAATAGCACACTCAAGCCAGGTACAACAAAGTAAGATTTAATAATTCTCTCAAATTATCGTAGACTGATGAAGTATGAAAGCAACAGTGGTGGGGGTAAACTAGGCTCTTTGAAAATTAAAAACGAGGAAACAATCAAATTACTCAAAATTTCAACGAAATAAAATCGATTTTTTTATTTTTTTTTCCTCACAATCAACATTTATCCATTATATGAGGGCCAAAGAGAAAAAACTCTAGCGTAGCAAGTTTCGCAAGAAAGAGTAGGCTATATTTTCTTTGTTTAAAAACAAATTCTATCATCAACATTCTTCAAATAGAGTAATATACATAAATATATGATATTTATATTTTTTTGAAAAAAATTACCAATATCACACAAATACCAAGCATGCGATAAAATATACTGACTCCGTATCATTTTTCAAAATATTTTATGAATTAATTTCTAATTTTTGTGTCAAAAATCACATTTTTTTTGTGAAATTAAAAATTTTTCCAAGTTCTAACTAGCACGATTTTAAATACCACACTTTCAAACTTGCTAAATAAGACTATAATGGTTGGGATAGTTCAAAAAAGTCCAATATTTTGTGGGAAAATTTTAAAATATTGGGCTGGGTTTGGTCAACGGTTTCAACTGAAAAATTCATCTTTTAAACGAAAAATAATTTTCAGATTATCGAATAAAATTGTAATTCTTCAGGTTGATAGAGGAAGCCACTCCAATAGCCCCAAGTAATGAACCATAATACCAACAGAAACCAAATTTGGAAGTATGTTAGATATCCTCCAAATCAATACTTGTATCAAATTTTGTGACTATAGCTTGAAAATTACTCCTTTTAGAGTCATAATATTCAACAAAATCGCCCCTACAGTAAGTACCGTAAGGCCTGTCCGCACCAAAATAGGTAGATATTGTCCTTGACTTAAAACACATACGTCTTCCAAATTTCAGGCCTATCGATTAAGGTTTAATAAAAAATGCATACAAATTGGCCTACCGGACAGACCATAAGTCCAATTCGAATCAAAAACAATAAGGTTCTTTCTTAGACGAATCTGAATATGTGTTTCAAATTTCGAAATCATCAGATCAAAATTACGCCTGGAAATGGACAGAACTCTAACGCAGCAGCAGCTCCGTTATAAAAAGTAGGTTTTTGAAAAATGTAAAATTAGGTAGTCCCTAAAACGTTATTAATAGATCGTAATAAATGTTTGTTCCGAATTGCGTTCCTATTGGTCCAAAAGGCATTTTATGGGCGAAATAAAAGGGAACATAATGTTACCGGAAATACCGTGCGATCGATCCGAACCAAAATTCATAGTTATATTATTTGTTACAAATTTCGTAGCTACTGATCGAAAATTGATAATTTCAAAGCCAAAACAAAAACGAAAAAAAATAATTGTCTATAAGTCAGCATGTTCGGGTGTACGTATTTTTGTGTATATATATATGTATGTATGTATGTATGTATGTATGTATATAAACGTGTTCTGAATAATTAGACCAACTATGTCGTTAAAATTTATAAATAAGGGGTTTTTGGGAACAAAAAACGATAATTCGTTGATCAGAAATATGAGCATCCCAATCCATCCATCAGCAATAAGTCAATATGTGATAACAGTACGATGAAAAATTCACCTGGAACGAACGTTTTAATTTAGATTTGCAATCTGCCTATCATCAAAATTTGTAATTAATGCTAAACACAACAGAGATTTGATATTTGAATTCAATTATTGAACCAGCAGTCCCATATTTGCAAATATTCGTACTATAAATTACTATACATTTTTTATAAAAATATGTTAAACGAAATGTCTTTGATTCCACATTTTTCTTTTTAATGCTGCCACAAATTTTTTATTCTCATCTGAACCAAAAACTTTTTATTTCATTTCAAATATACATTTTTGGGCTGCACAAAGTACACTCTTAATAATTTAAAAGAGTAGAGATAATAGGTTTGTTCGGGTAGTCGTTTTTCTAGTAATTCTGGTAAAATTTCTAGATATTACATCGAAACACTTCCCTGGCATTAACAAATGTTTCCAATATTAAAATACTTCCAGATGTACTGTTAAATTAACAGAAATTTCTGTTAATTTTTGAAGTAGAAAAATTATAGAATTTGCTAGAACACGTTTCTGTAATTTTTTTGCAGAAATTTTACTAGAATTACCAGAAAAACGAGGGTCCGAACGAACATAATAATTATACACAGCGAAAAAAAAAAAAAAAAAATCAATTGACGAAGTGGCGAATGTTCAACAATACGACAGACGACGGCGGTATACTAAATAGAAGCATAGTAACAAATAAAAAAAACCTTCATTTTACTAAAATGCTATTTACTTGATAAGAAACTCCAAAAAAGAATTTCCCGTTACACCACTGCAGCCCCATACTACAGACAGAGGGAGGAAATGAGAAGAAAAAAAATCGATGAGAGTAACAATAAAATTACTTGATTTTTCCCCTTTTCATGTTTTATGTTCTGAAGACAAGAAAAAAGTACACTTTCGACCACTAAATTGAATAAAAAAAAAAAGGAATCGATAAACGGGTGTAAAAAATTACACGCACACCAAATTCCAAAAAATAAAATAAAATGAAAAGCGTTCGAGCTGGATGCATGAAGAAATTCAACTAAAATAGGAAAAGAGTAAGTAAATTTCATAGGCTCTTTACCAATGAAATACAATAACTTATACGACTAAAGATAATTTTTTTCTTTTTTTTTGGAGGGGGAATTTATGAAGTACACTTTAGAGCTTGAGGACACATCTGCGAGATTTAAAAAAAGAATTATGAAAAGATTAACCACAAAAATGAGACATACAAACAAATTGGAAAGATTTGACAATAGTAAGCACGATTTCATATAATCAAATTAGTTTTGATAAATATAACAGATGATTGACCAAATTATACTGGCGCATTATCAACTCAACATAAATATTATGTCGAAGCAATACATGAAGACTACGTTCTTGAGCTGCCTCGAAAATAATTTAAAAGTAACACGAAACAAGCTCATTTAGGCACAAACATGGCATATAAAGTGACATGTAAAAGTCTTAAAGGAGAAAAAAATTTTAATCCAGAACAAAGAAACACGAGATTCACAAACTAAACACATAAATATGCATCTAATACAAACCTGCGACCATAGATCCAAGACTCCATAATAAAGAAAAAGAGGGTACATTTGATTACACTCAAAGAATATTCAGAATTCTTTACACATTTAGGAGAGATCAATTTTCCATTGCAGCTCTTGACCTATTAGAAGACACATTAGCATATGAAAATCTTTTTTTATTTTTTTTTATTTTTTTTTATTTTTTTTATTTTTTTTTTTTTAATAAAAATAAATAAGAAATTTATATTAATTAAAATGTAAAAAGAATTGAATAACTGGATACAATTTTACTTAACAAATTTACGATTTTTTTAGACTTGATCTGCATCTACACAATACCTGAAAATCATCACTTATAAAAGAATAATATGTACAAAAAAACAGTTTTTGTAATATAAATGAAGTAGAGATGAACAAAATTGGTCTTGGTCTCAGTCTTGCACTTTTTTCATCATCAAGACTTGTTCATGAGCTAGTTCAAGCCAAACGCAGAATTTGAAAAAAAAAGTGAACGAACTAAAAGTCGTTCGTAATCTTAATACCTACCTGAAAAATTTGCAATATTAAGGTTGATTTTCTTTTGTCTCCCTCTATTCGATCATTTACTGAAGTTGGTGATACTCATTATTTGAGATTTTATCTATGTACTTTAGGAGAATATGAATGGGTAAAATAAATTTATCCGACCATAATATAAAATATTAAAAAATCTTAATACTGGACTATGCAAGATTGGATGATCAAGATTAATACTAAAAAAGTATTGATGCAATACAAGACCGAGACACGATGTACAAGACCTAAAGCAAGATTACTAAGGTTTCGGTCTTAGTCTTGTTTTCGTTGTTTCACTGAAATGAAGACAAAAAGCAACATAAAATAAAGAATGGAAACTTATAAAGAGAAAAAAATGATGAAAACTTGAATTTTTCATTCCTAGGATTATACTGGAAAAATGTTCTTCTTTCTTACTCGAATCAGAAAAATGTACTTTTTTGGACAGAAATTCCATTTTATAATGGCCAATTATATAGGAAACTTAAAGGGCCTACTGTACAACAAAGAGTGAACTCTAACCGCATGATTAAAACTGATTTAATTTCAAAGTTTCATATACGATCATATCAGCCGAAACCTGAGTAAGCTGACTCAGGTTCAACTCTATACGGTACAACTGGCCCCTGGAGGATTAAAATCATCCTATCACCATAAATATGAATTTTAACAGAATTAGATACTTGAAATTGATAGATACTGAAGTATTTCTACTTTTCGTTGATGATTGTATGCCTAACAACCAAATTAATTAAAATATTACAGATAGGTGATGACCCTACGGAGTCCAAATTCTTTATTCTAATATCGAATTATAGCCCAGTCAACGAACGTTCAAAAAGGGGGTCAAGAGTAAAATTTTTTGGACAGTTTTTTTTTTTTTTAATTCAAAAATTTGTTTGAAGTTGTTTAAAGATGAATATACTAAAAGTCCCCGTATATCCAAGGTGAGCTGACTCCAGGGCATCAAGAAATGTGTACCTTATTTCGCTTTTTCACAAAAATCTCATGAACGGTTTGTTATAGTTCTAAAATAATTCAATAAACACATATGATTGATGAAAGTTTCTACAATAGTGTTACAATAAATTTTTTCCCTATCTTTCATAATTCTTGAGAAATTTGTCTGTCAATATTATACTTTTCTTCAAAAATAAATATTACCCTAAATTTTTTGATAAACATGGAATTGTAACTGCCTAATCTCTAATTTTACACAAAAGTGCTCAGAAACAATGATATAGACCACTGTGGGGACTCTCCCATATGAGGTATAGGGGCTCGGACCCCTTGACGACAGTTGCTGCCCCAAAAGGCTGGCAAATAATTGTCTTAATGACGTAAAACCAAATACACACGAACGACGTTTGTATGCTTGTACTTGTACATACGTACAAGTATGATACATTGTACAGATCGGGATCAATTACCCAATAACGATCTCGATGATTTCACAGCCTGGTACCAAACACATTGCGTCATTTCTTATCACCTTACAGAAACAGAAAATGACGCAACTGATGACATAATTCCATATGTACATGTATGTATGTGTGTTTGTGTGCGTGTACCAAATCCTGTATATAAACTTTCAGAACTGGCTCTAAAATTGCCAGTGTTTGCCAAGGATTTGGCTCTCCCATACCTATGGTATGAAGTGGCAGAACACACAATTAATTCTATAGAATTTACCTTCTGGTGAGAATACTTCCTCACGACAAGGTATTCCACAACCACTGAACTTTCATTATTTTTTATTTTTAGACCTAAAACCAACAGTTTGCAAGATATTTGCAAAAAACCAAAACAAGATTCATACTTTGCAACAACTTGTAGTTATCCCACCTTGGAGATTCGGGGACTTTTAGTATATTCATTTCGAAACATCTCAAACAATATTTGCGAATTTTAGAAAAATTTTGATAAATTTTCAAGAGACAATGAATATTAATATGCAAATAAACCTGCACAAAACTATAAGCAAAATAATAAAATTGTCTTCTTCTCAGACTCGTGGTAAAGACATTTTGCAAGAATTTTTTATTGGCTTGTTTTCAAATAAACTGTTCAACCAGAAGACACCAAACTGCTACCATGTCTGGTCCTATATGAGAACTGCCTTTCCTGGAAATTTAGTCCCTATCAATCCTTTTTGTAGTTTTCTCAAAAATGTGATTAAAAACTTTACTGAAGCAACCGTTTCTTTTCGAATTTTGTCAGAAAATACTGAACTAATAAACAAAAATCTTTTTTCAAACTTGAGACTATATGCGAACTATCTTTCGTAAAAATTTTAGCCCGATACCCTTCATAGTTTTCTTATAATCGTGAAAAAAACCACTTTTCAATAATTTGTTTTTTCAAGTTTTCTCTGAAACTATTGAACAAATAGGCATTAAACTCCTGTCAGACTGGGTGTTTTAAAAAGACTCGTTTTCGTGGAAATTTTAGTAAACTCTTATTCGTAGTTTTCTGAAAACCGAGAACACAAAATTTTCTTCAGAAATTTTTTTATTCCAGTTTTCTCGGAAACTACTGAACCAATACCCACCAAACTTCTTCCAGACCTGCTCCTATATGATCAATATCTCACGTAAAAATTTCAGGCCTATCCGTTTTGTAGTTTTCTTAAAATCATGAACCCAATTATCAAAAAACGTGGCTTTAATAATAGTTTCTGAAGAGAAGTATGATACTGACAGGAAAATTTCTATAAAACTATGAGAGATTGGGGAAAAAATCTACGGTCGCGGTATTGTAGAAAATTTCATTGACTATATGTTTTTACAGAACTATTTTAGGCCTACGACGAACCATTCACGCGATATATGGAAAAAACTGAAACAAAGTACACATTTTGGGATACCCAGGAGTTAGCTTACCTGGAGTATAGGCGCCGACTTCTGCTTTTCCTCAGTGTTGCCACATTTTGTTTTTGTAATTTGTAAATGAGTGAAAACTGTTAATTAGAATGAAAAAAATAGTTTTATAGTTGGGAGAATGAATTTTCTGTGTTGCAGTTGTACCTCTTGCGTCTGTAAGTCGGCGGATATGCCTCGGAGATTCAGGGACTTTTAGTATATTCATCTCCGAACATCTCCAAACAAATTCCAAAAATCAAAAAACTGTCCTAAAAATTTCCTTCTAGAAACCATTCGTTGACTGGACTATAATAGTAGAATGGTCACAAGATCTTTATTGCGTTGAATATGCTAGATTTTCCTATCGATAACAAACTCATCCTCTGGATGCGTTACTGCAAAATGTAGATAAGGTGAAAATCAATTTCGGAGAAAAAAAAAAGAAAAAACTCAAATTCTCGCAAATATACCTTGCCGCCTTGCGAAATTATAATTCGAAAAATAAATCGGAGCATATTTATCAATCGTTGAAAAATTTCTCGTATAAATAATGCTCGTCGCTTTCATATTAAATTAAAAAGAAACCCCTTGTCATATCATAGGGTTGAAAATAATTAAATGTGATATACAATTTTTTTTTCGTTCTCTTTCATTTTTTTCGCATGATTTTTTTTTCTCGCATTTTCATAAATTTTGCAATAAAAGAACGCAATACTGTTTGTGAATGGAAACGGTGAGATTCATTAGGCGAGTTTCAGAGTGTTGATGACAGTTAAAAAGAGGCGTTCAAATCTCTACGCGCGCTGAAGTAATGTATTTATACTTTTTTTTCCTCTTCCTCTTCCTCTTCGATGCAGCACTTACATAGTTTGTGCGACCGAGAAATAGTACTTTTTTTCCTCCGCTGTTTTTTAATAAATAAACTTTCAATGCGCAAAAAAATCTCGATTTGCAGAAATGGATTGGCGGCATTTCACGTTGCACGATATTCGACCTATCCTCTCACACTGCAAAACATGAAACCCAAGAGCGGAAAGGAAAACAAAACACAGTTGGTGAAAGGGCGATTTTCGTATTTGTCGAGTGAACAAATAATTAATGAAATTTGACGTCTTTTCTGCTTTTAGACTAAGTACCTGGTTCACCTAGCTTCGCTCGGATGAGGAAAAAGAAAATTTCGTTAATGTTAATCGAGCTGGAGAATTTCAGCAATATATTTATATCGTATTTGTGTATCTCGAGAATCAAGATCGCAATATTCAACTAATTCTTCAATAGTCATAAATCATAATATTCATACGCAGTTTAGGCATAGAAAAATTCACTAATAAAAGCTTCCTTGTTTGTTACTTTTAGGGTTCATCAATTTTTCAACGTTCGTTATTATAAATTGCTGCTAATGGATAGATTGAGATGCTCATATATCTGTTCAACGAATTTTCTCGAACTTGAGACCTATGTAGATGGTTTTTTCGTACCTAAATACTTCTATATTGTAATTTTCAGCAACATCGTCGGCCTGGTTCTTCATAACGCGTTTACATACACACATGCACTCATACACACATACAATTATTGCTAGTATTATAGTATAGGATAGTTATATCGTCCTTTTTCCCAGCTCGCTCTAATATTAAATCGCATTGAACCTCCGAAATTTGATGCGAACACAACCCCTTCGAACGAGCTATCTACATCGTTACCCTAATATCTATACAAGTATAGGCTACAACATCTTAGCACAAAGTGCTGGTCAAACCAAAATCGAGACTAAGACGCGGCGTATAGGCACAGACCACTGAAAGTCGAAACCACAATTAAACTGACATATTATCAAAAATACGGCTTGAATGTGTAACACTTCGACAAATGCAAAATTTAGGAAATGGTATTCGGACAAACGGTACAATTTTCGCCAACCTGTTGCTACCAATCTCGTCTATATTAGTTGTGTTCGACATGGCAGAAAGTTCAATGAACGAGCGAACCCCAAAAACATTTTGGGGAGCTATTCTGCTAATGTTCGAGTTATGTTCGAGTTTTCATTAGCGCATACAGTCAACATTAGCGGAATAGTCCCCCTAAAAGTTTTTGGGTCAACTCTTTTATTGAATTTTTTGCCATGTCGAACATAGCTACTTTATTCCAAATAAGAAAGACAGGAAAAAGTTACCTAAGAATCACTGTTTAATCCATAAGCTGCGTCAATAACTGTTTTATATAAAACCATTTTTGCACTTTACCTAGTTCAAAGACTCTGCATCATGTCGTTTCTTTGGGATAGAATATAGCCTATTTCAGTGCCTTCAGAAATACTGGATTCAATACCATTTTATATTTTCTACAAACGAAATAAAGACTAGACTATATTCAAAAATAAGTTCACTGTGTACTGTGTATTACCTAATTTTACGGCGCGAAAAACTAGAAAAATTAATTGTTTGCTATATTATTTGTTGATTCTATTTAATAATTGAATATTTTTTGTAGGAAATCATAATTATTACACATTTTGGTACAAAATGAATGGTAAGCATAGTTTAATAATCAATAATAGTAAAAATCTTGAGAACAAGACCAGGACCAAAACCAAAACTCGATTATGTAAGACCAATACCAAGACTACCATGGTCATAGTTTAAATTTTGGCATGGTTTAAACTAAATACTACATCATCTTCGTGATCAGCTATATTTCAAATTTACCAGTAAATAATTTTGTCTCGTCTTTACGCTATCAAAAACTGTAATTTCTTATATACTCATCGTGTATTAATTGCAACATTTCTGGAACTTTTGAAGTACATCGGAAAGGAAAAAACCCAGAAAAATGTAAAATACAAAAAGGCTTAAAGGCAATTTAGAAGTTGAAATTTTTTTTCAGCAATTTCAACAAAAAAAAACTTTTTTTTTTTTATTTCAGCAAAATTTTTGGAGGAAAATGGTGCCAAAATGCACGGATGCTTGTCGAACAACTAGTGCTTAACGTCAGCCCAAAAAACGGAAAAGGTTGTTTCCCTATAGGCAAATATTTATGACTTTTTTATTTAAATATTATTGCAGTCGGTAGTCTATTTTATTTTTTGTTGGTTTGTTTCGTCGATGATACGAGATTTTACGTCGGGAGAAAATTAACTCCAAAATCTCGAAAAAATTCTTCATTTTCTCGCAATTTTAATGACACGATAACAGGCTCGTAAACTAGGCTTACATACTTTTGAAAAAAGTTTAAAGAAAAAAAAAACACCTATAACCCATCTTTTTTCTTGCTTCATACGACACTCAAGCAATCTAATAACGATGCGAGCAATTTTCAATATTATCTTTCATTTCAAACAGAACATTCTTACCAAATTACTGTAGTATGGTGCAAGCTTCATGGCCATCGAAACTAACTGAAACACTATGAATCCCAATTTTCAACTTAATTTATTAATAACTGAGGCAACTAAATTAAGTATAAGTACTTGCTTCACCGAGCTTTGCTCGGATAAGCCGCAAAATTAAAAAAAAAATATTACATTAAAAATTTCAAAATAAAATGTACTTACCGAATACCGATAGGTAGGTACATTAAAAGAACAGGAAACTATACCAGTTTGAAAATTTCACTCTCAAGTTTTATGTTCGTTTCATGTTTGCACTTTGCAATTGGCAAAATAAAAAAAAATCATTTGCATCAATACCATATAAAGGATAACCGAGTACTCGATATGTAACTATTGCACACTAAAAAAATGAAAAAGCATATTTTAAATTCAACATCCAAATTCGAAATTCATTGATAAAATTCAATACTAAAAGCCAAAGTGAAATCAAATTATAAACTATCAAGGTTCAAGATTCAATATGAGACATATCTACCTGTTGTGTTTAGCATTAATTAAAAAATGCAAGATAGGCAGAATTGTACATCTAAAATAAGTTTGGGTTAAAATCGAATTTAAAAAAAATAAGCTCTTATTTATTCCTCTCCAACCACTCCAGTTACCAAAATCATATACATGGGCGTGCACATTCAACGTCCGATAGGTGGCGAAATATTATGCAGAAAATTCTTTGTGTATATTGAGAAGTCCGAGATCTGGACCTCAAAATAAAAATTATTTTCGACAAACATAAGACAGAATAATGACGTCACAAGTTCAGACAAAATTTTCGAGAGACAAAATTCGAATTCGGACATTATATTATCCGAATTCGAACTCGTATTCAGATGAAGACATGAAGACAGAAATAAAATCTGATTCTCTTTCAGGCAATTATAACGTATTTTATTTCAGCGACAACTTAACCAAATTCAGACAATTTCAGACAATAATTTGGTTCGATCCGACAGACTGGCGCCATGAAATATATAGTAAATGAAGACGAATCGAATAGAAGTAAAAACCCATCGACGGACATGAATGCAGCCAACCTTTTTTATCTCTGCTCGTTCCACGCTTTGCTTACGGTTTGCAGTCATCTAATATATTTTATTATATTGTGCTTTATCAGTCATCCACGTGCGCTTATTGCCTATTGTATGTCGACGTATATTAACTTCTAATATCTGTAATTTCATTGGCTGTAGACATTTTGGTAATTCCTCTCGCTTATATTATCGACATCGCATGTTTGAAGGCAATTAGCAGACAATAAGTGGGGAAATTTCCTTGACAAGAAGAACTAATTTGTGAAGACGAATTCTAATATTTAATTCACTCTCGATTTTGCACTGGCGACACCCGGTACTAGGTTTGTCTTTGCAAATGAGTCCTTCTTGTGTAGGCGGATGACAGCTAAGTCCAAATCACAAGTCGTAAGTCTAAGTCCTCACGTTAGGCAATTATATAAGTGTACCATCTGCGGATGTAGAATATGATTCAGCCGGATCTACCTTGAAGACAACTAGGATGATAGTTTGTATTCTAGATAGGTTCAGTTGAAGACAAAGGCTAATTAAGGATGTTCGTTCGTCATGAAGGATCAGTAGTGACGACACGCAAGGCATTCTTAGTTTCGCCAGTTGTATATCGCACTTCAAGGCGATCTTTTAAAAACACCTGCGAGGTGAAGTTTCCGTCGACAATACGATCAGATGGAGTTCCTGGCATCTGCTAGGAGGGAAATTTGGTGTGTTGAAGACAATTTCCAGACAAGCTTGGTTCGAGATGACTGCCTTGCTCTGTCATATAAAGGCCGCGTAGAGCCTTCTTTTTCGCATAGTGGATTTGATTCCATCTATGTTAGTATTTTCCTCACCTCACTCTCATTTATAACCAAAAGCTCCAAGACCTAAAGTTTCATATTAGGAGTCTTTTACACAACCAAAATCATCACTTATGAAGACACACAATTAGGTGAAGACACAACAGCTTTCTGATGATTTCTCCTACTTGTTGTCTGCAATAGCTTTTTTTTAACTTTTTATTTTTTCCGCTACACACTATGCTTTGTTCCGCTTTGTCGACACTATAGTTCTTTCGTAATTATAGTCTTTGACAAAATAATTCTGCTGTTCGTTTTTGTAAGTTTCGAACCTCGTATGGATCGAAACTTTGTTAGGCTCTTCTTTCCACACAACTTAGCTTATTGCTGATTCATCATATTAATTTGCTGAGGTATGAAGACAAAAGCAAGCTGTGTTATGCCGAGTTTGATGAAGCCTAATTCAAGTCAAGAAGAATTCAGCCGTAGGACATAGTCAGAGTCAAAAAATAAAATGTCTTGAAAACACAATTCAAGACCCCTCGAATCAGTGTTTCGGCTGCATGATGCCCTAATCTTAGGACATTGTACGTCATTAGCATTTAAACACCACTATACATTAAAGGTTGACTTTATGACACGTATTGGAATCGATTTCGTATGCCTCACATATTTTTGGCGACTGTGGCAGGGATCGATTTCGGACGCCTCAATATATATATATAGTGATAGGCAGAGCGCCCAGTTTTGTTCTTGTATTTTCTTTTGCCGTTATCTCGTGATTAACTCGTTTTAGGTGAAATCTGATGGTGGAAATGAATTTGTTGTTAAAGAAAAGCGGGTCGTCGCTGAAAATTATTTTCTGCCATCACATTAGTTTCTAAAATAAATGACAAATTAAAAAACGGCAAATTTCTTATTAATTTGCAGTTTTTTTATGTCCGATTTGTGAAAGACTCATGGTGATAAAAAGATTAGTTTTGCTAGAGAACTCAAGAAAATTTTCTCGGCTTTTCAACAGTATAAAGTCCAGCTTTGTAGCTTAAACAGAAGCTGAGAAATGGGGAAGTGAAAGAAGAGTAGTTCTTTTCAAAATTAAAATATTGTGAATGTTGCAAAAACGAGGATTTTTTGCTTTACCTTCATACGAAATAGATACTGTTTTGTTGTGAAAGGTTGGCTGCAGTATTGGTATATTTTAAAATCGCAGAAGTGAGAAGAATAAAAGCTTATAAAAAAAGTTCGTTCCAAAGAATTCTTCATCGTTAGCTGTTATCATTTACCGCTGATGGATGGATTGAAATACTCATATTCCTGTTCAACGAATTTTCTCAAACTTGGCACCTGTCTAGATCTTTTTTTCATACCTAAAAACCTCTAATAGGTCAATTTCAGCAACATAGTTGGCCTGATTATTCAGAATGCGTTTACATACATACATACATACATACGCACATATACATACATACACGCAGACATACATACATACACATACACACATATATATATATATATATATATATATATATAAGTTTATGTTAAAAACAAATTTTAAAATAAGATTTTATTTTTTATATTTTGGCTTTAGCTTCATGCGAAATAAATATTATTTCATTGCGGAAGGTTGGCTGCAGTATTGGTATATTTTAAAATCGCAGTAGTGAGTAGAATAAAAGCTTAAAATAAATTCATATAATTATTGCTCCTATTTACGTGCTTATAAATATACATGAGGAAGAGATATTTTGTGCAAACGTTTTTGGGAAAATTGTTTCATCGGGAAAGATCAGATGAAATAATATGCAGTAAAAGATTTCAATGTTGTATCAGCAACTGTAGCGCATCACTATTGTGCTCGTTCGCCACCCAATGAGTACCAGGTTGGCAACTCCGGCGACTTTTTACCCAGTTTGCTTGCAAACAGGGTATTAATTTGTCACTTTTTTTAATAATTTTTTCGTATAGAGGGTGATTAGGTGAGGGATGTTGTTTTCTTGTACTATCTATAGAAAAAAAAGGTGAGTTTGAGGAGAGAAGCCCCTAATTTATTCAAAATTCGTAAATTATAATCATTTACCACATATATCATTTTGTCTCACCACGTCCACGAAGAAATCTAAGCGAAAAAATTTGCACAAAATATCTCCTCTACATAAGAGTTTATACTTATAAGCACATACGCAGTGAACCTCTACTCAGCTCAAGTAAGGAAACGCCTTTTTGTTTCACATCAGTTCTGTTGCAGGTGCCAATCTTCAGCGGAACGAATGAAACGGTGCTGGGAATCAGTGTGAACCAAAATTGTGAATTTCCCCACTGAAGTCTGAATATTCTTCAAAATAAGATATTAATTATATTCTATTCCAAACAGGGGGAAAGGAAAAGGTAAATTATTCACTCTATTCAACAAAGGCTGTATACACCCAAAACTGTTTTAATCACACGAATGTTTTTAGCTTTACATAACTGTGAAATACAAGGCATAGCTAGGAGGGCAAAGAGGGCGATTGCCCCAATTACTTCCTTATTTTCTTTTTTTTTTGCTCGTCACTTTTAGAATTTGAAAACATATTTAGTGATAAATATGCGACAGTGGGTTTCATCGATGCTAAATGTTACAATTTTCAAAAAGTAACGAGCAAAAGAAAAGTCATCAAATTGTTTTTTCTCTCTTCTTGAAGAAATCCTGGATACTTGCCTGGTGGAATGTGTTTGTCTCTGTGACGTCACGTCTTTCGTATTTGTAATAGAGTATAGACACCCGTCGATAGATTTAAACGCGAATTATTTGAATGATTAACGTTCCGGTATTTCGATTAAAACAAATAAAAACAACTGAAGCAATACAGAGTGAAAAATTCAAAAGAATTAACCCAAAAACTTTTCATTTTTTGTTAAATCCAATTCCAATTAAAGAATTTACCAAGTCAATTCAGACACAGGTTGTATCGCATTTGAAAATTTTTCGTAACTTCAATCTTGAACCAACTACCGAATTCTCATCATCAACGTTTCAACTGTCACATAGAAAATCTTGCTTTATAATTTCTTTCTCTCGTTTTCACTCTACGAAGAGAGCTGTTCCAAAAAAAACAACAGTCAACCAAACATGAGTCATAGAAGTGAGCATGCGAATTTTGAGGTAGGGAAGAAATATTAATTGTTTTTTATTTTAATCTTGCTTCTTACTAACCGACATCGTAGATAAAATCACTTCATTAAATTGTCACCTGCAACACTTTTTTTCTACTTTGTAATCCTTTCTTCGTTCTTCCCGGATGATAAATCAGAATTGAGAAATGCTCTTTTCTTAAACAGACTCGTTGACGCGAATGAATTATAAAATGTGCAAATACGAGGTAGGTAAAGTCGACGTAAAATAAAAACGAGGATGAAAAATATTTAAACAGTAGCAAGGCATAGTTCGAATAAAAAGTGCCTCGACATAATTAATGAATTAAAATTTCAGAAAAAAAAAGGAAAAATTCCAGCTCATCTCTCACAAAGAAAGATGAAAAAAAAAAAAAAAAAGCAAATGGAAAATTAAACTTTCATGAATATAATGGGGAAAACGAGAAACGAGTGAACCACCGTTTCGTTCAAACTTCGTTAAGCGGTAATTGGAAGTTTAACAAACAGAAGATGGAGAAAAAAAAACCAGCAAAAGATTTCCAGCTAAGGCCATGCGCGTACAGCCGATGAAAAAATATTTAATTATGCTGAATTAATCACTGTCCTTATTATTCTTTTCAAAGCAATTTTAAATAACACAAATGCAAAAACACAAGCACATGTATACACACAACGAAAAGAAAAACAAAAAGAAAGAGACAATAAACGGCCAAATCCATTCACCAAATATAATGTTGCCTTCGTTTGTCATCTTATAACTGGAAAGTTGAATAATAGAGCGGAAAAAACGGAAAGCTTTACAGAAGATAAAATTTTTGTCCACTGAAAAAGCAGCAATCGACAGTACTCGAATTTATTCAACAAGGTTAAAGTGGATTTTCAAATGTAAAGCAACTTTTAACAACTCGTTTAGCTTTCAGATAACCACGGAGAATGAAATACTCATTGAGAAGAGAATAATGCGATAAATTAGAACAATCCAGACGAATAAAAAGTCTAATTTGATCTGGACGGATAAGCATTAGGGTCAATTTGCATTTGAATAAGCTGTTGTATAAAGTTTTGGAATAAAGTTTACGAAGTCCTTGAGCTTTCAAAAGTTACTGAAGCCAATTCGGTTGATAATTCATTAGAAAAAAAAATTAATGACTACACTGATCACACGACTTGAGACAATATTCCCTCTCAAGCTTTGTTACTATCCCACCCTTTTCACCATCAGATAATTTTAACTCAGTGCAACGAAATATGCACACCCAAGACAGATGAATGAAAATGAATTTCTGAAATTAATTCTTGCGACGAACTCTAAATTAAAAAAAGACACGTCATTTTTTCATCAACTACTTGTTGAGACCTGGGCTCAAATTTCGATCTGGCTCTAAAATTTCGTATCCAGTTTCAAAATAAAGGAAAATTTTTGGAAAATGTTCTTTATTAAATGAACCTTTTCTCACGCTTTCTAATGACAACACTTTCAGCCCTCATACGACTACTTTTAAAATATTAGCAAAACAAAGATATTATTTCCAAGCAGCGCTTTCGCAAAAATGATGACTTTCGATTCAACTTCCTTCACAGTTTGTTATGAGTCTGAAGCTCCAATTTTAATTATAATCATTTTAAAACTTGGATGAATAAAGTTTAATGGATTAAAAAAAAGAGGTAGCAACAGAGTAAAAAAAACACTGTCTCAAAATTTTAAATTTAACAAGTTTTAAAAAGCAGTGTAGGTACATACCTGTAGTATGATTATATTTTCTGTAAGAATTTAATACAAAATTCAAAACATCCACAATTATTTTTCGTACTTCTTATTGAGCTAGAAGACTAAAAATTGATATGAAGATCACATCTAGATACATTTTTTTCGAAATCCTAAAACTGTGAAAAACACCCTTTTTTGGGTATTATAAATGAGTTTAGATTTTTTTTTGTACTTCCCATTGAGCTAGAAGGTTGAAACTGAGTGCATGTGGGTGCTCAAATATTACATCCAGATACATTTTTATCGAGTCCCCAAAAATGTGAAAGGGATCGCAGATATGGGCCAAAACCGCATTTTTTTGGCCAATTACTGAAGACTGAACATAGAAACTGAACAATATCATGCAAAGGTCGAATAATAATGTTTTTGTTTACATTTATCCATATTTTGATAAATTCGAATTTTACATTAATTTTTTCATCCGACCCTTTTCAGATCCAAAAGGGCTCATGAAAAAAAAAACCAATTTTGATTTTTCATATTTTATTGCTTACTAAATGGTTTATAGGGGTTTTTTGAGCGTTGAGTTCGAATTTAACGATACTTTTTAAAAATAAATCCCGCAAATTTCCTCATGATTTGTTGAACAGTTTTGTACTTATGAATGAACATATAGTGAGTTCTGTTGCATTAGTTTTCCCTTTTTATTTCAGTTTTGAAACACATTGATTTTCATGGTTTACAGTAGGCAAGGCATAATTGCTAGTATAATATAAATATTTGAACATTATAGTTCACAATGGAAATTAAAATATGGATATGAACTGGATGGTTCAGAAAAGTAGATAACTTGAAATAGATTATCGGTGGAATCCTAAAGAAATTTAGTCACCAAAGTTTTAAAGGGTGCTGATATAATCAGTGAAAAAAAAAGGGAAATTATGGCTTTTTAGCGTTGTCCTCAATGAAGGATGGGAATAGTTAAATGTTCAGAGTAGGAAAAGCTAATCCTAAGTTTCACGAATCAAAAATATAAAGATTCCTGAGGAGAATATATCTTCATGAAAACGGAGCGATCCAGAAGCAAGCAGGACTTCGCAAAAGACTACTGCTCCCCTGTCCCCACAATATTCCCTCGCCAGTATAAAGTTTTTCATTGCTGAGCTTTTGTGACTTTTGAGTAAGAACTCTCCTCTTCCACTTTTCATAAGTTGCTTTTCATAATTCATTAGGTTTAAAACCAAGAAGGCAAATGAATACGTAGACCACGCCCCATAGTAATGCTGAATACCAACCCAGTCAGAAAATACTGAACAACGTTTAACCCCTTCCTCGTAACGACGTCAATTTTGACCGAATTACCCATTGAATCTTCATAAATGTTGAAGTATTTGGATCGATAAATTTTTCTCTACCAAAAATCTCGTTTTCTCCCTCTCAAATGATGACGCAGCTAACGGGTTTGGATTAGAATATCAATATTATGTACTAACTTTCAACATTTCGTACAATAAACTAAGTCGTACCCACAAAATTCAGGCGCCCATACAATACATGCCACACGATGATTTTCGATTGTTCATATTACCAACTCGACAAGAAAGGCGACTAACGGTTGCGTTTAGACCGCAAATGTATTCCCAGTTAACCGGATGCGTACAAAATACACGAAATATAATCGAACCAGAGAGACGACGCTTTTACCTATAATAGAGTACCTATTGACATACGTCTACCACCTCTTCCGAAGTTTCAATTCTTTCGTCGAATTGTAAACTAAAACCCAAAACTGACGTGAAATATTATACGTCAACCTCCCACGGTCAATAAGAATCGATCGATTCGAAAAATTAAACGCGACAGTACCGAATGCAAATAAACTGAACTGGGTGTCGTGGGTGTGTATTCGATTTCAATGACAGGGGTGATCACAGCGTTACTGCAGGGAAACCCCTAAATGTAGAGAACATATTTTTGTAAACACAAATTTGGTAGGTCATTAGGAGTCTCTGGTTTGAACGTGCGAACAAGGGACAGATTAAGAACTACAGATGTCATTGTTGAAGAGTCATTTTTCGAGTCCTAAATTTCTTTAAAATAACTAAGAGGAGACTCTATTCACAGTCTCATCATCTTTGCTACTTTTGCTGAGCTCAGAACTTCATTTGCTTTGTTCATTTCAAAAAATATGAAAGATGATAATCATAATATTATTCATAATATTATGTGAGCCAATGGTTATGGGCGTCAATAAAAATTTGAACAGATCGGAAGCGGAAGCTAATCAGACTCTGAAAGGGATTCAGGAAGTTGGACCTTATTAAGCTTCGAAAACAGCTTGATACAAAGAAATGGTGTATCTTTTGGTGGCAGAAGCGTTTCATCGGATGGGGGTGTCAGAAGAGATAACTGAGAATATGTGCTCTTCCTCAAGATCTGAAGCTATCTTCGCTACTGATTTCAACACCTAATAAGGTGTAATTTTACCACTTTAGCAAGCATGAAAAAACTAATTTCAATAATTTGATAGAGACAGTCATATCCCCTATTAAACCTACATATATTTTCTTACTTCCAATAGCAGACTGCTATCACATACGAAAAAAAAAATCATCTCATGATGTAAATAAGATTTATGCGAACAATTATCGATTGACGAACTTAAAAACTTTAATACAATAAACAAAATCCCTCTTTAAAATTTTATTTAGTGTCACCAACCAAAACTTTTCAATCCAACAAAATAAATAAAAAACAACACATACACACACCCACAAAAATTTCTCAATAAATCTCGCTGCGAATCCGAACAAATAGACTTGGTGGAATACTTAATTTTAAGCTAAACTCGAATTTATTACGCTCATAAAACCGAAAATCAGTCTATACACGGAAGCATTTCCTTCATCTATCACGCATCGTAATACCGAGGACTCCTCACTCGCGACAGCATTGCCCGCACTTGGGCAAAAATTGAAACACTGACAATTGCGAAAGGAAATCTCCTCGCTATGAATCGTTGTGAGCGAAAGTTCTGTTTGAATTATACATTAAAAAGACCAGGAAAAAAAAAATCAAAAAAAAAAACAAAAAAAAATCAAATTACGATTTCCATTGCAAAGAGAAAAGGCGGAGGAAAACACAATATCAAAAGACCGAGCATTTTTGTCTATTTTCGAACTTCACCATAATATCGCATATAGTTTTCGCACTTTCAGCACTTCAATTTTCGACTCGTACATGTACTTGTTCCTTTCCATGATTCTATAGAATTTTTTCAACTCGCTGCGCACCCCATGGAGCAATTCAACGTTGTAAATATGTAATACAAAAATTTTGTGAATTCTCATTAATCATTTCGATGCCAACTTTCGCAAAAATAAGAGAATGTTGGATTTACTTTTATAGCAGTTATGGCTAAACAATAAAGTTTCAATAGATGGGAGGAGAAGAGAGAGAGGGTAAAAATTAATGAAACACTTAATACCTTTGCAATAAAAATGGTGAACGAGAAAATTTTGTGACAACGAAAAGGTAAGTTTATAGTCGGCGATGGCTGTTGATGAGTAAAACAACGGAGAAGTGTTTTTTTCTTAACCTGAAAAGGGGTAAGGGAATTGGAAGGCGGAAGAGGCGAAGTAATAGTTATGGGGAGTTTATTCGACAGTTGAAGGCGTATACTAGAAACTCTATTATTACACGGGGGCTTAAAATTGGAAGAATAAATGGATTCAGTCCGGGAAAAGCACGTTTTTTTCTCTCTATCTCTCGCTTTTCCTAATGCGAATGTTGAAACGACCGCTTTTACGAAATGAGTAATGTTTAGGTAGTATGCACAATAAAAATGGGCGAATAGGAGGGGGAAAAAATGAAAAGAGAAAAGAAGACTGACGACGAAGGAAATATACGATTTTTCCTGTCTGTTTCTGCCTTCTTACCGTCTTTTCCTTTACGTTTTCGTCTCTCGTTGTAAATTTGTCAAACTAAAAATTTGCTTTTTTTTTTCTGCCTTCTTTTATTTTTTCTTTCGTTCTTTTTCAGAGTTTTCTTTTTACCCAGTTTGCTTGCAAACGGGGTATCAAAATTAACCTCACAAAAGGGTTAGGGGTAGGGATGATGAACATTATCCGTACCATTTTTTCATTTCGACCGAACTTTTTATACGTGAATACAGTATATATATATGTATGAATGTATGTAACTATGTATCTCCCAAAATTTTGTGTTCACGATTTTGAGAAAACCACCGGTGGACAGGGCTGAAATTTTTACGAAAGATAGTTCTCATATTGGAGCAGGTCTGAAAGAAGTTTTTTTCTTATCGATTAGTTAGATTCTGAGACAACTAGAAAACAAAAAATTTCTGGCAAAATCGTTTTTTCGGGATTTTGAGAAAATGACAAAAGGGATCGGGCTGAAATTTTCACGACAAACTTTCCATTTTCTGGTGTAAGTTTCTTAGCAGTTTGGTGCCTATTAATTCGGTTGTTTCCGAGAAAACTAGAGAAGAAAAATTGCTGGAAATAATTTTTTGTTCCAGGTTTTGAGAAAACTACCGAACAGACAGAGCTGAAATTTTTAAGAAAGATAGCTATTATGTTTGGAGCAGGTCTGAAAGAAGTTTGGTGGTCATTGGTTTAGTAATTCTAGAGAAAACAGGAAACAAAAAATTTTTGGAAAAGCGGTTTTTAGTGATAAAACATCGATAGATCGATATTTTTGTTAAAGAAGTAGATAACTGTCGACAATTTTTGTAATTTCTTAACCTGAAAATTATTAAGGTCGTGGTGGGGTTGAGGAGTAAAATGACAAGTCAATGTATTTTGATCGAGAGAAAAACGTGTATTAACAACAGAAATAGAAGTAACAAGATAGTGGTAGACAAATCTCATTATCGGTGATGTTAAACGATACCAAAACCAAAATGATTGGAACTGTTTGTTTTTAAGAGATAGAAACAAGAATGAGAACGTTTTACTTTTGATGCAAAAAAACAAAAAAAGAATGAAAAACTTTTCAATAATTTCACTCTGGATGATAAACGAATGATAAACGTTTGAAAAATCAATTGATCCCATTTTCAAGAATGTTTGCAGAACTTTTTAAGAATGTTTACCAATTGTTCTCATTCCATTCTTCAAAAGTTCAGTTAAACACTTGAATAGTGGTGGTAGTGCTGGAGGATGTAGTATTTTCATTTGGTTATAAAAAAAATTTGTTCATTTCATTCATTGAGTTACACTCACTTGTTCATGTATGGAAATTGGAAATGGAACTATGGAAAAACTTCAAATTTTTATTTTGCAGTTTTCTTTTCTGGCAATAGAACCAACCTGCAGTAGAAGGATGTAATGCTTGTTTTTTTTGTTTTTTTTTGGCGCGTGACGTCATAGACAGATGGCAGAGAATTTGATAAGATTCTTCCAGTTAAATAAGAAATTTCGAATTTTTACCCTATTTAATTTATTTAAATTTATTATGTAAATAAAATAAATTTGGTTTGGTTTTATTATGAAAATGTTGAATAAATGACGTGGTTCTAAAAGCAATTATGATATGATAATTTTTCAATTTTTCAACTTACTTTATAAAAGTGTACTTTAAGAATTCAAATTCCGTAGGTAGGCTGCTACAATAAATTAAAAAAAAAAAAATCTTCAAAATGCCCCATTCACAATGTACTTTTGATGAGCTTTGCTTTTGCTTCAATCAATCATTGTGAAGAAAAATGTAATCAAAAGTAAAATGGTATCGTAATTTGTATAAGATTGGTTTTGTTTGAAGTAAAATCAAAAGCCAAAATAGTAATTGAAGTACTGAATCCCTGGAAAAACTTTAAAAGAGCAAAAAGCGCACGAAAGAATGAAATCGAAACAAAAGGGAACAAAAATGGAACGAAAACTTTTCCTATTTTGTTCTTGGAACAAAACCGAAATAAATATGACAAGAACAAAATGAAAACGAATGAAAAAATTTGTGAGGAACAAAACTAGGGAACCAAACCAAAATAAAATAAAGTTTGAGAGTGAAAACCAGAACGAGACCTTTCATGAATTGATTTCCATCACTGTTGATTATAGAGTGGATGAATATAATACTGTAAATCAGTGTTTCCTTATGCAACAATTAAGTGGTAGTCAGCGTGTTCTTGTGGTGAGGTGCAGGGAATTGGACTATAGACCAACAAAACTAGCAATGAAATATACGATATAAATATAAATTACTATCGATATTATTTCGCAATTTTTTCAAGTAATCTCTCTCTCTCCTCATCTCCATCCACATTTCTATCTCCATCTCATCTCTATCCTCATTTTCATCTTTATTTATGTCGCTGTCTCTATCTTTATCTCTATATTTATCTCCATCCCCATCTATATCTCTATCTCCATCTGCAATTGGGTTTTCTAGCGAAGCATTGCTGCGCTAGTTTTTTTTTCTCCTCCAAACTTTTTTTCCATCTATTCCATAAATATAGCGTTTTATAAATCAAATCAATGTATAGAAAAGCGACGCGGGCAGCGGTATAGAAAGAAAATTATGCCCCGAGAGAACTATAATCATAGAATTAATTTTTTTTTTATAGACCCACATTTATTTTATACAACACTCTGCGGTACATGAGCGAACGTATCTAGGTCTCCGACTTCGTATTATTTCACAAAATAGGAGGAAGAGGATATAGAGAAAAGATAGAAGAGCAAAAAATGAAACCAAAGCAAAAATGAAATATTACAAAGAAATGCAATAATTGCCAACTGATCACCAAGATAGTGACGATAAATATTAATGCTGAGGTCTGTGCACAGTTTTACTAGCGAATATCAAACATGAACAGATGACTGAAACTTCAAAAACATTTACTTATGTAAAAAACAGTATTGGAAAAATTTTAGCTTAATTCTGACGTATTTTTTAGGACACGTGCTTTATGCGATCTCACCTAAGCAACTAACCATGAAAATTCAAATACGCAAATCCAAACACGGAGAAACAAATGTCAGAAACAAATTATTAACAGAATAATATTCTGGAAATTGCATAGAGACAATATATAATGTATTTGGATTTCAGTCGGCAAAATGGAAAGTCTGATTTTCAAGCTGAACCGTTTTTCCTGCAGTACACTGAAAATTTTTGCAACCTATTCGATAAATAAAATTCTCCAGGTTGAAATTTTTTTCGACATTCAATCCCCTCCTTTTCCAGCGGGGAGAGGCTAGATAATTACAGATCCTAATTGTAATAAAATCATTCTTGACTGGGAAATTTCGGTCACTGTTCCAAACAGAAAAAAAGCAGAAATCTGCAATTTACAGTTGTCTGCTTTTACGTATTTCCAATCAACTTATTATAAAATTCACATATTGTACCGACAAAAAAAAAAATTCAAGATTTTCCAACTTTTTCGTCAACACTGGTGTTTATGATTGTTATCAACGAGCGTATGAATTATACTAGATGTATAATTCAATCATTTTCAGCGAGGTCGCTAACCCGACTCCAATAAACCCTTGAAATGCATTGGAAATATGTTCTTTTATACGAATTTTTTGGTCTAGTTTTTTCATTTTAAGAGATAGTTACTTTTTTGACCGAAAATGAAATTTTAGTGGAGGTTTAAAGTTATAAAATGAGTTTAAAAATATGAAATTCGAGCCATTAAAAGATAAGAAAATTAAAGAAGAAGATGAAATCATATATTAAATTAGTTTAAATTAACGTCATCAGAAAACTCTTCCTTAAAAACAACTAATGATATGAGCGAAAACAGAGAATTCGTGAAAATGAGTAGTTTCAATTAGTTGCCTTTAGATTGATGTTTACAGATAACATTAAATTAAGCCAATTTGATGCACTATTTTATATTTTTTTTCAATTTTCTCTGCTTCTAAAGGCTCAAACTTCTTGTTTTCTGACTTATTTTATTGAGGAACAACATAATTATAATAATTAATTCAAAACTAAGTGATGGTCCGAATACTAAAACGATACTTTTGAACTTCTTACCTACATTATATTTTGATTTATTTATTAATGTTTGCATACATATTAAAAAGTTTTACATTCGATTTTCGGCATGACTTTAGTACGAACTTACCCAACTAATCACCTGACTAGGTCCATTTCTTGAAAACATGTCTCCCACAGTCGGCTCTATTCTGTCCAGTCTAGGGCAATTCTACCAAACTGGTTGCGTGTCAGAAATATGGATAGGTCGTCCTACCCCCTCTACTCATTCCATCGCCTTTTCTGACCTTAATAGAATTCCAGAGACCAGAATTTCAACTTTTAGAATATGTATGTCTATCTGTGTTGTCTACCATTCTTGCGACTTGTTCCACCCAGTCAGTGCCGTAGTCAGCCTCTCATACAAGATGGTAAAAATAAAATTCTAACGGAGGCAGGATTTCAGACGTTTTTGTCTTCTTAGGGCAAGAGCCAGTTTTCTTTGGCACATGGTGGGTGTGAGGTAGATTTTTAGATTTTGCTAACAGGGACAAGTGGAGATGTCAGCCAGCCCAACGTTCCTATGTCCCCCACCCTCCCCGATTACGGGTATACTGACCCAACATCACTCAACTTTTTTCATACAATGAGTTACATTCGAGTTGTGTTTTAATTTGCTTTTTATAACTTTTTAAGTATACTTTTTCGTTTTTTCTTAATCCCAGTATAGATGTTTTCACCTCAGCTTTTCTTATTTTTTTGTTAGGGCCCACGTCTAGTAATTATACGTAATAAGTAGGTACATATAAGAACTTCTAATCTTAAGTAATTCTAACAGGTATGCCAAAATGGTTCTTACGTAAGAAATACATAAATATCAACTGTATCGATAATAAGTTCTTCTTTCTGATACTTAATTATTGCTCTAACCAGTAAGCAATTTTTGAACATTTTTACGGAAAGTAATGTTCTTGAATGCCAAATTTTGAGGTGTAAATAAAATAATAATAGTATTATATTTTTATGTTTTAATCTCATCCTTTCATATCCCATAGTATAATTAGTCCTATAATAATTTTGTCTACACGTACTCGACTTTCTTCTTAATATGACGGTTAACTGAGAAACAAAAGGCTAACATCATCGTATTCTCCTCTCATCACAAACATAACTACGACGGTCAATCGAAAAAATTGGGCTCAATTTGGCAAATATATTAGCCAAGAGATTTTATTTTGGCTTTTTTTCCTACAAG
The DNA here is from genome assembly GCA_011428145.1 of Ericerus pela. Lineage (NCBI taxonomy): Eukaryota > Metazoa > Arthropoda > Insecta > Hemiptera > Coccidae > Ericerus > Ericerus pela. The sequence goes on from WOFM01000277.1 coordinate 343,109, forward strand.
ATGCAATATAAACATATCACTTGTCCCCGATACGGATGGTACGAAGTATTTAGAATTTTCTGAAAAATCGTGGCTCACACGCGTGTAAACCACACAACAGACAGAGCGAGAGGATCGACAAAACGCTAACTAGTGGGAAAGAGAGAAAAAATTGGGAGAAAATGGAAAAACTCCTATAAAGAACCACGAGGAAGACGAAAAGAAAAAACAATTTCGATTCGACAAGATACGCGGGAAACGCGTGTAAAACTAAAAAAAAAAAAAAAAAAAAGTAATATAACTTTGCCAGTAATAACTGGGGAAAAGAAGAATGACTTTTCTAAGCGACTCTGGTTTTTCTTTTCTTTTGCTTCACTCTTTTTGCTTTCTTTTTCACGTTCTTTCTTCCCTACACCAGCGCGGGCTACACGAATTTGGAACAAGTACATGGAAACGGGATGAGGGGAGCGAGATAAGGGAGACGAGTGGAGTTAGTGAAACATGCGACAGAGTGGCGGCTTCTCGACTCGTATTTGGGTTAATATTATCAATGCGTACATGGCATGCCCAAGAAAAGTCGCCTCTGTAAAACATTTCGCCGACTAATGTAAATTGAACAAAAACCACAGACAAGAAGTAAAAATAACAAAAATATTTAAATTCTTGTAAAGACATTATCTTTCCCCCATCCGACAAACGAGAGGAAACACGAAAAGGTACGACGAAAGGAGAGCTTAAAGAAATTTTCCGAGATTCTCCTTCCCTCTCCTCACTCTTATTTTTCTTATATTTGACGGACGTCCTCCTTTCGCGTTCAGATATTGGGTTATGGATTAAGAAAGTAAAACATAACGTGACGTTGAGCCACGTGAGAAACATAAAACAAAACGAATGCGGATTTTTGTGATTGGTAGGCTATTACGCGGTAATACGAGAAGAAAATCTACGCTGGAATGTGATCGCCCGTTTACAAGTATTAAAATATTAGTTTCCGTTAGAAAAATCAGGTACGCTGCGAGTAAATCGAATTAACCGTTATTTCAGGTATCTACAAGTAACTTGGAAAATAGATAACAAAAAACTTTTTTTTATTATTCATTTATTTACTTTTTTTTTATTTTTAAAGCAACAGACAAGTGATAAGAAAGAAAAAAAATGCAAAGCAAAAAAAAATTAAGCACTTTCCAAACCGCAGAGTACCTGGTTATGTAACATACGAGTACACGCAGTAACTCTTCGTCACTAAATCCACTCAAAAGTGAATACCTACATACCATTAATGATCTGTATGCTTACAGTTACATTTTATTTTAAAAGAAAAAATCCCAGTCTACGAACAAATGAACCATAATTTTATTCCCAGAGTGAGTTTTACGAATTTTATACTTTCTTGTCGAATTAAAAGAGGTATACCTAATTGAATTTTTAACAGTAGTTGTACACTCTGAGAAAAGTCTCGAAGACCGTTCTCAAGTTCCTTTCAATAATCTTGCATATTGATGTTTTTCATCGTTTTTCATCACTTTTCACACTTCCACTAATAAAAGTCAAAAACTTCTGGAATTAAGGTTTGGAACTACTTGCTACTCATACAAAACCAATTTAAAAATAGAAAATTCTTTAAAAATCAGATACGAAAACAAACTAACTTATAAATAACATATTTTTAGATATTTTCAAATTTTTATATTTTTCTGTTGGGGCTATTAAAGAAAAATTTTTAATTCATCTGGATTATACCTAAAGAAACCTGTTGGAATTTTCTAACTCAGAATTATTTAAACACAAAAATTTATATTTGTAAAAAAGAAGAAAATAGTTTTTTCCGGTTTTCAAAATTAAAACTGGGGATACTTTCTTGATGACTTTTTTTTTCCATCTGGTAATAGGAATTTTGATATTATTGTAGATACTTAAGCATAAATCGTACTAAAATCTCTATTATTGTCATCAACATTTTGTTATATTTTTCAATTCTCACTTTCTTTGAAAATCTATTAACAATATCACTTCAGAAGTTCTGAAATTACTCTATGTGTCCAGTAATATCACAATAATAAATGTACAAGCTGTTAATTATTTCACGAAATTATTTACTCGATATTATTTTGTCAACTATTCTCTCGATGTGCGAGCGCCACTAACCCATACCCACACAGCCACGAAAAAAAAAAAGTCAGGTGTTTCCTTCGAAACAACGAATTTTACTGCGTTACCAAAAAAAAATTCAGGCCTTCAAATCAAATCAACTCCTATTAGGATTTTTCAAAATTTGAAAAAGTTCAATTGCCCTATTACAGTTTTTTTTTTCATCTCAGAATGTTTTCAATTCATCATTAAAACAATCATCAAAGTATCCAAAGTTTCCATTTTAAAAAACAGGAAAAAAACTATTTTCCTCTTTTTTTATAAATATAAATTCTGTTTGGTTTAAATAATATTCTGAGGTGGAAAATTTCAGCAGGTTTCCTTGTGTCTTATCCATATAAATTTTAAGAGATTTTAGAACAGCTCTAATAAGAAGATGTAAAAATTTGAAAATATTAAAAAACTTGTAATTTACAGGTTGCTTCAATTTCATATTTGGTTATCAGAAAAGATATTATTTTTAAATTAGATTTAAATAATTAGAAAGTAGTTCCATGAAAGGGTTAATACATTCCGTAGTCTGTAAGTCATGTTCGACTGAAATCTGATACGGCATAGAATGAGCAGTAAATATAACAAAAACTTGTTTTATTCGTTTTCATCACTTTTTCCATTTCTTCTTCCAACGACGGATCACATGAAACTTGAACATATCTCCATCTCAAAATTTGCTTTAGACTTCACCCTCAAAGCTAAATAGAGACCCGAGAACAGGTAAAATTTTTAACGGTCCATTTAAGTTAATAGAAAAATCACACTTAAAATGACACTTTTAAGTGACTCACAAGTTTCGAGAAATAAATTATCGAATCAGCGGTTCGCAGAATGAATATTCAACAGACGCAAATATCGATAGATTAAAGTCTGTAACTATTTTACGGCTGTTATGAGAAATTAACTCATGAAAGCTGGAGGCCTAGAGAAAATTACATATTTTTAGCGAGAATACGTTCTCAATTCTTAACTTTCAGTTTACCAAAATCAGGAAAACATAAATACAAAAATATTCCATACATCCAACGTTCAAAAGCTATTAAGTGAACAATTTATTTTATTATTCCTACCAAGATAAATTCAATGTATCAGACACCTCCTAAGGCCAATACGTTCAAAAAGCAACTGCAAATTGTTGGGCAATGATTACCTTCAAAAATCCTAATCAACCTGGCGCATTTCTGGTGAGTTCATCAAACAATACGTCAGTTTCAGTTCGTTTAAAATGGTTTAAAAAAAAATAAAAATAATAATATTTTCCATTTCTATAATTGTGCAGGAATAATTCAAGACCTTTAAATTTTACATGTGCTTTTCATTTATTTTTTGCGAATAAGAAAGGGATGGGTGGGTAGAGAAAAAAGAACAAACACAGTTTATACATGTTATAGGCGCTTTTTCTAAACGTCGCTGACATTTTAGAAAGAGCCGGCAGTTCAGAAAATGAAAAAAATTTGTTTCAATTACCCTGAAAATTTTAGGAATTTTACAACGAGCCCAGATCGTGTTAGGCTAATTGGAGAATCAAATATTTTTGGCTCAATTAACTTAGCGCTAACTAGGATTAATGTAATGAGCCTAAACCCATTTAGCTATTTAAAAATCATTTAAATTAACCTAAAATCATCATGGTAATTGAACAACTGTAATTTTTTATAAAATGCCGGCTCTTTATCAAATGACAGGAGTATTATAGGCATTTTACAATCATCTCAAACCGCTAATTAGGCTAATTGAAAATTGTAAAATTTCTGGCTCAATTAATCTAGCTTTAACTAGACTTAATGAAATGAGCTTAAACCTAGTTAGGGTAATTAGAAATCGTTCCAATTATTCAAAAATCATCGGGCTAAACTGAATAATTTATTTATTTTTATAAAATTCCGGCATTTTATAATCAGCCTAATGCAAAAAACATTTTCTCAAATCATACACCAAAAAGAGGTCATTATTCAATCGGTTTTGATTAGAAAAATACGAGATTTCCGAAGCAGTTTGGAACATCGAAAATGGTTTTCATTTCTTCACCAAGTGCAGAAACAGTGTGGAAATAAGTTTTTTCTCAACTGTTAAAAAGGGCCATTTCACATGGTGATGCTTACACAAACAACCCAGTTCGCTACTCGATAATATTTAATTATGTCTAAAATTATGTTTATGAAGGAAATTTAACTGTTTAATTGAATAAATAATAATTTCTTTTTGGAGAATTCGTTGAAAAAAATATTGTACTCAACTGGTTAGCCACTCGTGATAATCACTCATTTTGCAAACTAGTTGAGTAAAATACTATTTCTGAACAAAAAAATGAAAATCAATTTTAGATTTGGTGAATTTCAGAGTGAAAACATTTTTGTGGATAACGGGGTGAAAGGAAGAACTCATTTTCTGAAATTCGCGTTCTTAACTTCTGATATTGACGTACAATAGAAGGGGAGCGCAGTGCTAGCTCACGTAATGAAATGATTGTCAGAAATTTTCTAATTATGGCTACGTATTGGGATTTTTTTTTTCTTTTTGGAATCCCTCAAGCGATCAAATCCAAAATTTGGCACTAAGCCATTTAAAAAATTGGCCAATATTAAGATATTCATTTTTAACACACCTTCTTTGCTACATTGACAGTAGCAGAAAAAAACATCGCCTCAAAACGAACTTCTAGTGAACACATTTTATTCGAACAGAATTTCAGCATTAACCAAGTCAATAACCATTTCGTTTCAGTGCAAATTTTCAAAAAGTCGAAACCATTAACGTGGCGGGTTGACGATTTAATTAACGTTAAATTATTCTATTCGCTTGTTTTTTTGTTGTTTTTTTGTTGTTTTTTAATAATAATATAAATTCCGTAATATTCCAGGCAAACAGAAATAGGATTGCTTTTTTCTTTTTTTTAAATTTAATTTGAGCGTAATTAACTTGAAAGACGAAGCACTGCCGAAGAAGGGACGAATAAATTTTAGTAATATGCAAATTTTAACTCCGTTTACGCAGTTTTAATTAGGTACTAATTACACCAATTCGAAGTACAACGATTCGTAACATCAGTTTCCTATGGAAGCTCTATCTCTTTCTTTTCTTCACTTCATACTTTATTTTTCTTTCAAGTTCCTTTCACTTTTTTTAATTCGACTGCTAATTTCAATCGAAGCGAACAATTAACACAAACAAAATAGTAAAAAAAAAAACAACTTTTTTTGCATCAGCGATTACAGTTTGATTTTTTATTCCAATTTAGAATAATTTCACCGGGAGTATCATTTTCGAGGAAATGCTTCTCTAAATTCTCATTTTCCAAAATGCTTCCAACCATGCTCTTCGAGGCAGATTGTGCCTTATTACGTTTAGATAACGTTTTGGGCAACTTTTTTCAGCTCATATTATACGCTAATAGGGGACAAATTTTTTCTTCCTTCAAAATGATTTCTCTCGGCACAAGTTCTACGAGCTTTAAGTGTTCCATCGAGAATAATAAACTACGAAATTTGGCAAATAAGAATCGATTAAACGTTAACATGCGAATTAAATTGAACGGATTGTGTTACTTGCGTCTTCTGGGCATGCAAAGTTCCAGCTAAAGCGACGAGTACCTGAGGTCATTTTTATGAAGAAAACCAATTACGTTCGATTAAGCCTGGACCATTTCTCTGCCACGTTTTAATGTTGGTTAATCAGTTCAGAATCCATAATTTTGTGTCGGTGCATGTTTTTATTTGTTAGTTTCAGTGAATATTTTTACTTATTAGTTTTGCTTTGAAAGACGACACTTTTCTTTTTATTACCTGCAATGGTAGAGGCGTGAGAAATAATCTCCGTTAGACTAATAAAATTTCATAAAATTTAGTCAAACTTTTGAGAATGTTGGGTACCGGAAATTATTGGTATTCCAACATTTTCGATGACATGATAAAGGGGGTTTCAGTAAGTAAACCTAATCCAACATTTTCTATTTCGAACTTCAACGGTGAAAGGTCTCGAATTTGCAATTTTTTGATTTGAAAAAAAGAAATAAGATAGACACTCCAGACAGATCTCAAGGAATAAACTAATTTGTGAAATATCTGCGAAAAACATTTTTAAATTATTGTTTAAACTTGAATCTAGAAATTTTTTGAAATAAAATGACGAAAAGCATACCAAGTAGGAACAGATAACCAAATCAATAATCACATTTTTTTAGGAAGGCTTTGACTAGTGGAGGATATATTCGATATTAAAGTGGGAGAGAGGGATGGCGAATGATCGACCAGTATGAATTTTCCAATTACATCCTGTAGCACCAATAGAACTGAACTGAATACACCAACATTTTGAGTCCGAAATGTGATGGCTATTGGTCCCAACCTAGCAACTTTTTGATTATAAAGCCAAACACCAATCCACTGAACCATGCAGACTCCAAATTATGGTTACAACTCGATGAAAGGTGAAAATTGAATCGCAAAAGGTACTTGCAAAAAATAAATAACCTTAACTGCAATAATTATAAATGGAACAGAACATGTCTGTTCATATTTTTATATGTATAATACATGATTAAGAAGGCAATTTTCATGCTGGTATTTTGCAAGTGAAAAGTAGCTCTTATCATTGATGAATATAATCTCGATATAAAGTGGGAAGCATCTTTTTACATAGAAGCACTTTCACTTTACAGTGAGGTAGAGGTTACACTTTCTGAACAAAATGTTAAATCTGCTAAAATGAGGTTGATATTTTGTTCGTTTTTTATAATTTTTGTGAAACACTCATCATTATAATGGAATTTTATCATTTTATCGCTTTCTGATCATTAATTATATAAAATATTTTCCTCAATAAAGTTCAAAAATGAGTACATGACTTGGGAATTGCACACTTGCTGTGTTTGTTTCACAAAATTTCTTCATATGTAAGCAGTCACTTTTCAACTATGGTATGTAATATACTGTTTTATAATACATGATCAGAAAGGATTGAAGCATAACATTGACGTAAAGAGTAAGGCTGCTTCCATACAAAAAATTTTACATGGATGAAGGTAACAAGGTTAACTTTCTTTCTGATGCAACGATAATCCATAAGACTGCTATCAAAATGACAAACTCAAACTTATTGGTGGTGTTTTTATTTTTATTTCAATAATATTAAAAAAAGTCATCTTTATTAATGGAAATAATATTTATAAAAAAAGAAACCATAAGTGGGATTCAAAACTGCAACCTTTTAAATGATGGACTAACTTCCAACACACAGTGCCACAATTGCTGATGCTGCAAAATGGTGTGTTAATTGCATTCTACAATATTGGAAGTACTTCACCAATCATTAAGAACATTTATGAGGCATTTAATTAACATTCTGTCCCTTTCTGATCATTAATTATAAAAAATATCTTCCTCAACAAGATTGAAAAGTAAGTTTAAATGACTTGGAAATAGCTCACTCATGTGGGCTCATTTTGCCAAACTTTTTAATGCATGTAAATATTCACTTCTAAACCTTGGTGTGTGATATACTATTTCATGGAGTTAGTTCTTTGCTACAGAGTTAAACTAATGAAATTGAATTATTAAGCTCTGCATTCAGGATGAGCTTCAAAACAAAAGGCATCGATGCTTACCAATCAGAAAATATGGATCTTGTACCATCAATTGCCCACTATCATAAGTTGAGCAAGAGTAGAAAAGAAAAGAACCAAATAAAACCACCAATAAAAGAAAAAACACAACCACCAGTTGGCTATTTTATGCTAAAAAACAACTGCTCAAGAAAAATCAATTTTTAAAAAAGAATTTTGTCTGGCAACAAAAGAAGAACGCTGAATTGATTTTATATAATACATGATCAGAAAGGCAATGTTTACATTGGTATTTTGTGAGTTAAAAGTAGCTCTTATCATTAAAGAATATAATCTCAATGTAAATGAACGTGCCTACATGAAAAAATATGAAGCATCTTTTTATATGAGGCACATTCACTTTTCACTGAGGTAGAGGTTATACTTTCGGAATGAAACGTTAAATCTGATACAATGAAGAGGTTTATATTTTGTTCCATTTTTTATCATTTTCATGAAAGACACATCATTACGATAGAATTTCAATTTTTTGTAGCTTTCAGATCTTTAATTATATAAAATATTTCACTCGTAATTCCTGAAACATGTAACCTTATATACTATTACTTCCCAAACAAAATCAAAAATGGATGTACCAGAAATACGGTCTCGTAGATCCGGACCAAAATATATTTTTACTAACTTTTGAGTCATTAAATCACTAAAATTAGAACAAACAATGGATGTACCAGAAGTATCATCAGACTAATCCATACTGAAATCAATCAGTCTAATCTTTGTCTAAGGACTAATATTTGTACCAAATTTTGTAACTATAGAATAAAAATTGCAATTTGCACCCTATTAACAAAAATTACATACATAAGCTATACATATACATACATTATGAATTTAAGTTACTAATGCCAAAAGTCATATTTCATCATGAATTAAAAAACTTACAAGGTCTTACCCTCAGTTCTTTTCATAAGAATCATTTTAATAAGTTAATTTTTGTTAAACTTGCTTAAAAATTGACACTGAATATTGAAATTTTTCAATCATCGATATATGGAAACTCATTTCAAACTGACATTTTTGTAACACTGAACCATTGACTGAATATATATAGGACTGACAAACTTAATGAGGAAGTTTTTCACTAAAAATCTAGTTCTTTTTTGAAACACAATGGTATGTTACTGGTACAGATCTCTTTTTCACAAATATTTCTCCAAATTGTTTTTCAACTAGTCTCTTTTTCTAAGATATCAGAAAAAAACTTATACACCCAAGAGTTGCTGCTGCAGACAATAGAAATCAAAACCCTATAAGACAGGGTGGTTTACTGCACACAAAAGAAAATGTGAATGGTCATATACCTTTTTGTTCTTTTTCAAACTGGGATACTACAACAGCAGCGAAACCTATATGTGAGATCCATTTCTCAAATCCAAGTTTGGTGAAAAAAATTTAACATTGGTTTATCAGTCTGGTTATGATTGTATATATAGTTAATGCACTGAACATAAAAAAATATATCTCAATATCTTCTCATTGATATTTTCTCTCATCCTCTTTATAATTTTAATTTTTTTTTCCCATTCAAATCTCCCAGTTTCAACCGTGAAACCTGAAATCTATAATATAATCAATAGAATACACAATGACTGTTGAAGCAATCACTTTTTCAATCTACCCCCTCCAAATTCCAAGATATTACGGCAAAGAAGTAATTATCTCAGACAAATGCTCAACAATCTAGGATCAAGAATATCAATATTCAATATACTTATCGAAAGTTTCGAGGCTGAAAAGCAGAAAACATATACGACCCAAGATACGAAAATGAATCTACAGAGCAAAATATAGTTATTTATGATATAAGTGTACAAAGAGGTGATTTTGATTAGGCGAGTGATGCAAATCAAACGAGTATTAATTAGCTACTATATGCACATGGGTCACACACTATTTTTTGCAACACCCTCTCCCCCTAAAAAACAAAACAAAAAAAATTGAGATTCATATATAAGTATTTTGGCAATTGGCACACATATAAGCGCAAACTATCAACTAACGAGATAAATGAAACGAACATTCCTTATCAGTTTCATTTTTTTTAAAGTCTGGAATAAAACTAAAAATACTTAAGTAATATTCTGATTGCTTATAGGAATCAATTAAAAGCAGAATACAGGGCAATGGTATACGATAACCTACCATATTACCTGCGTTCGACGTAATAGAATACGGGGCTACATTATGAGCTAATACACCGAAATTCAAAGTCGTTCAAATTACTAAACGAAATAAAGCCATAACGAATGATTATATAGAGGAACAATCCCCTCCCATATGATTTAACAGAAACTGTACAGAATTCGCTACCTCAAACTATCACATAAGAAATTATTTTTTAAAGGAGAAAAGAAAGTAGATGTATTTCGGGAATATAAAAGAGAGTGGGTGGGCAACTTTGAATACAAATTGCCAGCTAAGGAGAGTTGATAAACAAATTTCCATTATTCGACATGATTTTATTGAGGGACGGTTTTGAAATTCGCCACCGACGTATTTTTATCCCCATTTATCGAGAAAACTGATATTGATATACTTAAATCGACATACATCAATATACTGTTTATTAATGAAGAAATTTCTAAATTTCGAGTAACGTGTTGACAAGAACTGAGGGGGAAAGTAAAATTTATAAATGTTCTTTGTTGATTACACAGAAAAAGAAATTTTAAGATTCTCGTGTATTATCTATGGCCGAATATTAAAATACGGGACTTCATCAGTACTGTACTTGGACCAAAACTGATTGGAACTGGTTTCTGCCATGTGAATACCCAGAATAATACTTCCCTCAATACAGGGTACTGTAGGGCATCCCTGCGCCCCAGATATGCGAAAAGATGCGTCCCGCATTACATGACGAAGGAAAATTGGTGGTTTCTTGGTACCTTCTGCGTCCTGCAACCATGCCATATGTTGAAAATATTGTGTATTCTCCTGTTTTGTGGCTGAATATAAAAGCTCATTCAAAATTTTTTCTGTTTCAGTCATTTTCAATGATAACGACCCTTGCAGATGATGCGAGATTAGCAATTAAATTTCGACGGAAAACGTCATTCAAAGAGGAGTACCTCATAAAAAAAATGAGATAGAAAAAATGTTACAGAAAAAATTTAACAGCCAAAATTATGACGTCAACAGCTCCTCTAGAAATAAATTATCTACTCATAAAAAAAAAATTGTAAAAAAAATTTAGCAGCTAAAATTATGAAGTCTTCAGTCCCTCCCCCTGCCAAAGTTTCTAAGTTCAAAATTATGACGTCATTATCCTTACAGCTGCTAAAATTTCCAATTTCAAAATGATGACCAGTGTATTGTACTTTTCCTGACGACCCATGAAATATCCTCAGACTGCCCTCTAAGTAAATAGATAAATTAATAAATAAATTAATAAAATAAATAAATAGATAAATAAATAAATTTATTGTATATTGATTTGAGTATGTTAAAACGTAGGGTGACGGGCATTATCTCAGGGGCAGCTGATAACGTCATAATTTTGGAATTCGAAATTTAGGGTCACTGTCAGTGGTTTAAGGGGAGTCCTGTTGAAGTTTTTCATTCATTTCATATTGATATGAATACATTAACGGTAGCGTCTTCGACATCACAACCTCTCAGATATTGTACCGGTACTTGGGCCATAGTCAGCGCAAGGGATACATTCGATATTGAATGAATGTAGCTCGTAAATGCGTAGGTACTACTTTAATTTTAGGACTCTACCGAGGAATTCAACATTTTCGGCTACATTTTTTGATGATGATCGATGTACAAAACTCAAAAATTATATATTTATCATTGAAAGGTCGAACACATAAACGCGCCATATCAAACAAACCATTTCATTTTATTTTTTCAACCTAAAGAGTAATCATCATACCTCCCTCAGTTCCTTTTCTTATGCTATTATACAGTATTTCCATCGATGATGATTAGGCTCACTTTTTCAACTAACTCCAAAACGTCCTTTTTATGCTAACAAAATTTTATTACTCCCATCCACACGACGTCACCTATCCATAAAGTTCTTCAAAATTAGTTTTTCCACTCCTTCCCTCGTGCCAACCTATACCAATCAATTCCATCCGCACACAATGGCAAATATGGTAACAATTCATCGACAGAAGTTTCTTTACCGTTGTTAAAAATGGCTTTTTATCTGAAATTTATGTAAAGAAACAACCTTTTGCGAACGATTGTAAAATTAAAAAGTACTAAAAAAAACTATGGAGAGAAAAAAGTTTTTAATCCTCAAAGTTTACTCTTAATGGTGAAAGTACGAATACTTTATGTTTGGTAAGGATTTTATAACGGACGCTTAGAGGTTTCCTTTTAGGTGAACCATCAACAACAGCTACAGCAGTCCCATCGGTTTGGCTCACGGAAAATATCCGGAAACTACTATAGTAGAGGTTGAGAAGGAAAAAAAAGTTTTCACTCTACTCGAGGATAGCATTCGACCGAGTAGAAACTTGTTTTTTATTTTCGCTATCCACCGCAACTTATCTTTTTATTTCTTTTTTTCTCTTTTCTCCTGAAGCTCCACGATTATTATGGCAATTAGGTACCTACATTTGTCTTTCTGTTTCTAACCAATTCGGATGGAAATTCTCATTCAGCTCAACAATTTTCAAAATAACATGCGACAAAATTAATTGGACGACAGAAGAAAATGTTTAGGCTACTATGCGACACACTTCATGCTTTTTTGTCCATTATTTCGGTGCTCCCAACATTCCAAGTTGATGTTTTGTTTCGTAAATAGGCACTTTTCACCTAGTATAATGAATTTTCACATGTATTTTTCATTTTGAATCCGTTGACCAATGGTTAGTTAACCAGCATTTTTTAATCACATATGGAACCACCAATTGGACAAAATCGAAAACATCTTCATGAAAAGGCTTTATAAATAGAAATTAGAAATGCCCTTCGCAAAAGTGCCGATTTCTGGAACAAACATCTTTAAAAAAAATAAAAATGTTGATTCGGACTTCAGACAACCCATCTCAAACACAGAAAAGTCCGACAAAACGCCTTTGAAAGTTTCAGATATGCATAATAATTTATTGTAACCGGTAACCGCTGAGAAAAAATGTTATACATGTACACATAGTTGCATTAATTCACTTTGAAGGCAAATGCACCGGGCGAAGTTTCAAGGTGTGTAAAAACAAAATTGTAAAAAAATTAAAGGAAAAAGTTTTCGGTTAAATAATCCAGCTTAAGTTTTTATGGGAAACAAAAAAAGTTATGTATATTTTTCGCTTATCTTCAATACTGAAGGACCTACAAAGTCTTTCATACGTCAGTAATTTGTCAGTAATTCAAACCAGGTTACAAGAGTGAGACTTATGAAAAACATGGTGATAAAAGACTTTGTAGCTCCATCCGTATTAAATATAGACAAAAAATGCAAATAACTTTTTCTGTTCTCCGTAAAAAGTTGAGTTAGAATATCTACTCAAAAATTTTGTACCGGTATTGTTTTTGAAATTTTGTTTTTACTTACCTTGAACTTCGCCTGGTGCATTTTCCTTCGAAGTGAAGTTATGCAATTATGTATACATAATATTTTTACTTGGAGGTACCCGGTCATAACGGTATCTGAAATTTTCAAGACATTTCGTCAAACACTCTGACCCTGACTAATGCTCTAATGTCAAGTATGACAATTTTGGAATGAGTTGTTTTCAATAAAACAGCTTCATGTTCCTCATATGCATACCCTTCGCAATCTTTGCATATAAAACTGTAATGGAATGAATTATCGAATATCTGGGCAGAAATTATCACTTTCTAGCCGATGCAGAGACAAGCAAGCACACCCTGGGTTTGAGTACACAACTTATACTAGTAACTGACCAAAAAGAAAGAGCCTAAAAGAAACAATACAGCAAAAGCAATTTTGATCATATTGTTACTACCTCCTCTATTGGTGCCTACCACGTATGGAGCAAGGGGCAGTTGCTCTCCATCGGAGCTGTCACGTGGAGTATTGCTACATATGAAAAAAATTCTACAAAGCCAATCAAAGGGTGTAGAGAAAGGGTGAGGTTGAAAAAGAATAGGATATCAACTATTAAAAATTTTGTCGGGCTCCATAAGGGATTTAGAAATTTAGGTGTCCTTGATCTCCGCATTCGTCAAATGTTATGTAATCGTAATGGCATTCTATCTGTGTAAAATAAATTTTTTCTGGGAGGTATATAAAAATTTTCGATTTTTACCTTCAGCAACTTAGTTCTGTGTGCTAACACGGCGATGATGCAGCATGGCAAAGGCGAGAAAGGATAAAAAAAAAAGATTTTCACACGAGCGTTTTTAAGCATTAACACACGCGCGAATTTGGTTTCACCAACTTTTCATACGAGATTAGGATTTGTCAGTTTTTGAACTTTAATAAGCAGGTGTTACACGCGAGAGTATCTTTCCTTGACGTCACTTTTCCTCTTTTTTTTCTCCTTGGCCGTCGTTTTCCTTACTCTTTCCTCTTCTTTCACATCAATAACTTTTCCTAACCGAAATATCTGTCAGATTTGGTAAATCCGTAGTCGATTCTCAAAAGCGTTAAGTGCGGTTTTTTTCTGTATTTTATTTATTAAGTTTTTGTCAAAATTTGTTACGACGAAAAATATATTATATATAGACAGATAGAAATGGAAAGAAAGACAAAAAAAAGGGGCAGAGGGTAGAAACAAGAGGAATGAGATTCTTCGCCCTGCTATATCCCTTTGGTAATGATAAATTTTATCTTAGTCATTTTTTCCCATTCCTCGTTGTTTTCGTACCGACCATAAACGTGTGGAAAAAGTGTCAACGAACTTTAATCGCTGGTCAGGGCTGTAATGACGAGCGTTTCATAACAGTTTTTATTTTTTCTTCAAATAGACGAGTACACGATGGGAAGAACGGAGGAAAAAGGTGGAAAAGTGCTTTTTGAGACATTTTTAAAGACCATCAGCGAGAAGGTAAAGGGAAATAGGGAACCTTTAAAAACAAGGGGATTCAAATGGGAAACTGTTATACGTCAGTCACACTTTGTAATAGGTGTGCGTGTATATGTGTTGGTATACACTGAATATAGTCGTCGAGGGAAGTTTATTTTGCGTTTCCCTCCAACGTTATGTGTATTTAGTTTTCAAGTGAAAGGATATAAGTCGTCGCAAACAAGGGAAAATAATAAAAAAACTTTAACGCATCAAGCCAAGCTAGAAAAAGTAGGTTTTCTCAAACAAAAAAACATACAAATAAAAAATCAAAATATCGAAAGTATTATTTTGGTAGAATGCTGGCCAAAAATTAGGTAAGTACCTTCGTTTGACATGAAGTGTCAAAGAAATTCCTAATGAATTGTATTATGAAGTTATAAAAAACGTACCCAAGTTATCAAATTATTACTTGAAACATAAAATAACAGCAAGCCTGCTCTTCAACTAGCTTCTTTGATTCATCTGGAATTCATCTCTTCTCAGTAATAGTTTAAGATATTTTCAAATCACTTATACACGCGAACTGTCAAGCCGCTTGAAAACAAATTTTGCAGAATGTTAGAATAATATAATACATTCAATGTTTGTATCAAATTTCGTGCCTATTGCTCAAACATTACGCATTTAAGAACCATTAAGGATCCAAAAATTCTACCTACCTATTAGGATGTACCGGATGCACATCCGGCCGATCTGAACCAAAAATAATAGGATTCATCCATGTCTAGATCAGAATAAATGCACCAAATTTCATTACTATCGGCTGAAGTTAAAAAGAAATGTATTTATGCGGCATTGGCTATACACATATACTATCTATTCATGCAAGAATTTCAACTAATAATCCCAAAATTTTGCTGAGATCATGAGACGAAAATCAAACCTACCCCGTCCCTGTGTCTTAATACCAGACCAATTTCAATACCTACATAGAAAAGGACAGGCACAGTAAAGAAAATTGAGTTGGCATTTTAGAGAAGAACCCATACAGAGTATCTACGAACATTGTTGACATTTCAGCCTTTTTCCTTGTTTACTCAATAATTTTGGGAAAATTTTCGTTTTCATGATTATTGGATGGAGAAGCGAGAGGAGAACTCGTTAAGAAGAGTTCTGATCATACATTTTGCCTACACTCCACTTAATGGTATGCTATTGATAGTGGTTGCATTGTCCACTTTGAGAGCAGTAAACATTTTTGACACTGTTTGCTATGATATTGAGGATAATCAATATAGTTTAACTGTAGGACTCTATGGTAGATTTTCTCAATTTTTTAGAAAACATATTCACCCCGCAGCAGGTTTTATTAATGGCAACTACAGTCTAATTGAACCTATCGTTACGGTATGCCAAACCCAGGAAGGTGACACAGACCAACATCGAAACATAATCCCCACTGTAGCAACATAATTCTTTCCCAAATACTATGCGAATAAAGCTTAAGTTGATTGCAAAGCGTAAATTCGCTCGCGGTCGAAAAGGGAATACCATGCCAGCTCCTTCATCATTCATTCAAATTTCGATGATCTCGACCAACTTTTTTAAGATAACAGAATACCGATGTTGCCTTAAAATAATAACTGCATTGTTAGGGGAGAAAAAACCAACAAGACACTTAGTTGTCTCTACCATCAATATCAGTCTCATACAATCAGGGAAATGAATATGCAAAATGTAATTTTCATATGGAAATACATGAAGAATTTTTCAACTTGTTGAACCCTTCACTCTCACAACGGCTAAGCCTCCACAATTTTAAAGTTTTTTTTTTGGGTTCAACATTATTTTCCATAGTTTGACTAGTAATCAATGGGTGGTGTACACTGCCCAAACTAATAGAATGCAATAAATAAACCAATAAAAATTCGAACGATTTGCACCAAATGTTGTCAAATTATAACGCTTCAAGTAGGTATTTGAAACCTTCATTCATGTTTGATCAGATGTTTGATTCCTTTTTATGAAACACTAAAATACATATTTTCAAAATCTTTTGAAATAAAAAACGCAGAAAATGGATCGAAAATATTTTCAACATTTTTAAGGGTGAGAAAAATGACCCTTGGTTTTTCACTTTCTGCAAGACAAGACCAAAACTAATACCAAACCGATAGTAGCAAGACCAACACAAAAATCAAGACTACCATGGTCTCCATCTTGTTCTTGCTTTTATTCATTACTTCATGCAACTATAAACCACTAAAATGAATTTTTATGTAGGTTTTTGAAGAAAATCTACAAATTATAATTGATCTGTAAAAAAACAATAATTTTCAATGTACAAGGAACTTCATCGTTCAGGTGAATTTTGTTTATTTTTATGCATTTATTTAGGTTTTTTTTTATAAAGAAAACCAACATTTTCTAGCATGCTTGCTGCGTTAGTTCTCATATTTTTTTTTTTTTACAATTATTACATAAACTGAGAGGGTTTGAGCAAAGCTTCTACTAGAATATAAAATTTTCTCGGTTCTAAATAAGGCCTTGATTTCTGATTTTGATCGTCATAAAAAAAAAAATTAGAAATAAAAAATTTTCAAAACAATTAATACGTTTTTTTCTCAACAACCTTGGCATTTCGAAGTCCAACACAAAGATAAATATACTTTGAAGGTTAATTAATTTTGCCAATCACATCGATACCCTCAACTGAACCGAAGTTCGAATTCGAAAGAAAAATACGAACTTAAAAATTCGAGTTCGAATACTATATTTAAAAAAATCCAAAACAATTTAATCGAAGCGAATAACATTCCGAAATTTTCTTTCTGCCATAATTCGATAAATAATAAAACTTCATGAACTCTTCGACCATAAATCAGCTTCACTTCGAGTAGAATGCGTCTTTCCGTGTTTTATCACATTTAATTTTCACACAAACACGGGCACACCTAATACGTGTAAGGGGTTTTTTTCGTCGAACCAAAATTCCTATAAATCCGCTTCACAATAGTGAGGGGGTCAAAATGTTTAAGGGTGGTGAATTCTGTAATAAAATTCGAAATTTTATAAATGCGTTGTACGCTACGTCAAGTACGACGTTTTTCTTAATATTTTATTTAAATTTTTCCTCCTTCAATTTTCTTTTTTTACATCCATTCGAGAATTTAATATCGTACTTCGACTTTCCTCGAACACACAGAAAGAACTAAAAACAAAATAAAATATACGCGCTTTATTAAAAAACAATAACCTCTCCAACCTCCGCGCTGAAATGTAAATAACATATCGATCCGTCTATTAACATAATTTTAATAACTTTTTAGAGAATTTAATTTTTCGTTTTGGCAAAACCTTGAACAATATAAATATATGTGTGTATTTCTACATTAATTTTTGTATTATTATTATTATTTATTATTATTTATTATTATTTATTATTATTATTATTATTATTATTATTATTATTATTTATTATTTATTATTTATTATTATTTATTTATTAATTAATTATTATTTATTATTTATTATTTATTATTTATTATTTATTATTTATTATTTATTTTTATTATTATTATTATTATTATTATTATTATTATTATTATTATTATTATTATTATTAATATTATTATTACTATATCATTATTTAAATAATTATTTTTGAAATGGAAATAATGGGAAAATATTCAACTGAAACAAATAGACTGCCTCTTCAAAACTGTGGGTAAAGCGGATGAAAAGGGAGAATATTCTTGAAAAAAGTATAGTAATTTTATAGATACAGAGTTCAAAATTCCATCTAATTATTCAGAAACAAATAATTTATGTTCAATATCAAAACTATAAATAACAGTAATAGTGTACAATACACCAAGGTTCAAAAGTGAGCAATTACATGTGAGTGAGCAACTCCCAACTCATGTAAACTCACTTTTGAATCTCGTTGCGGAATATATTTTATATAATTGATGATCATAAAGCAATGAAATGTTAAAATTCTATCAAAATGATGAGTCTTTCTGAAAAATTATAAAAAATAGAATAAAATATCAACCTCTTCATTGGGGCAGATTTAACGTTTCAGTTAGAAAATGTAACTTCTACCTTGATGTAAACTGAACATGGCAACATGCTTCCATGTAAAAAGATGCCTGATCACGTTTTTACATAGAGGTGTGTTCACTTTATATCAAGATATTATATTCATCAATGATATGAACTACTTTTTACTTGAAAAATACCATCGTAAATATTGCTTTTCTGATCATGTGATATATAAAATAACACAAATCTACTCCTCACTATAGAGTACTATTTTTAATAAACCTTACTTAAAAATACTGTCAACCCAAAAATTACAAACGTTTTACTGAGTACAGGACTTCATGAATTTTCTCATGAGACAGTGAGAAACAAAAATTTGAACTTTTTCAACAGACTTACCACAACAATCACAATAAAATCATGTAGCTACGGTATGAAATTGCTCCACAGCTTACCTGTAACATATCAAAAAGAGAATAATACATTAGTGGGACTTGAATACGAAAATTATAAAAAATAAAATTTTGAAATGAATGCAATACCCAATACAACAAACCACATCAGTGATTTCACATAGCATGAAAGTTCACTGGAATACACAAATTAAAGAGTTTATTGCGACCCTAAAATCACAAATTAAACATACTAAGGCCATATTCTTAGTAGTTCAGTTTATCTACTTGAGTAAACTTCCAAGGGAAAAAATTCCCCATAAGGAAGTGCACTTCAATGATTCTGGAAATTTCAAACTCAAACATCATTTTCATTATTTAAGTGGAAATAGCCATTGGAAAATCGACCTAGACACTTGTGAAATTAGAGAAAATAATATAAAATGATCTAATGAAATTAGCCACAGAGTATTATCAATTATCATTAAAAAAACATTTAAGAATCAATGATCCTTACATTTTCATTTAATTCATTTTAAATTTTCTAATTTTCCCTTGCAGATATCAGCATACAGGTTTTGAAATCAAACGAATTAATAAGTATCTACCTACGTAGGTTTATGCCACTATATCAAAATGTATCAATTGTCTGTTTGGATTATTTGTTTCTTAGCTTACCTACTTATGTTTCGATCATTTTTTTTTTCTAATATTCGATGGACGGATTGCGCTTTAGTATCTCAAAGTCACATTTTTAAAGCTAATGAACTCCCTCAAAAAATGTTTGTTATTTAGTTTAAGTATTTTCTCTGTTTATACTAATATATATAAAGAAGAAAAATTTGAGAAATGTATGTGAAGGGTAATCTCAGAATCTACACAACCGATGTTCATGAATTTTTGTACGTGCATTCTACATGAACCTAGCAAGGTTCTAGGCTTAGTGTATTATTTTATAACTTTGGAAAATTTATTTATGAAGGAAAATCGATGAAAGTTGGATTAATCGCAACACCGTATATAAGGTGAACAAAGGAAAAACAGTATGCAAACGTATTAGTGCTGCCTTTAGTGACCTTTACCTGATTCTTAAATTTACATCATCGAACATATTTTTTGAGACGCTTCATTCGAATTTGATGATCATTTTATCAGTTAACCTATTCATCAACCCTCGTAGGACAAAAAAAGGGGAAAATTTTTGGTTTTCATATTTTACTGTGTAATTTATCATCGTACATTCTTCGGCCCTCAACGGGCTCAAAAAGGTAAGAATTTTTCATTTTGCAGATTTTATTATGTAATATATCGTCAGATATGTTTTTTATGGCACCGAGTTCGAATTTGATGTTAATTTTATCATCAGACCCATTTTTTACTCTTATTGGGTCCAAGAAAGGGGGAATTTTTTATTAATAGATTTTATTGTGTAATCTATCATTGGACATATTTTTGGGGCGCAGAATTCGAATTTGATGTTCATTTTATTACTAGACGCATTCTTCAGCCTCAATGAGGCCCAAAAAGTGGAGAATTTTTTATTTTCATAATATATCGTCGGACATATTCTTTGCGGCATCGAGCTCGAATTTGATGTTAATTTTATCATTAGATTCATTCTTCAGCTCTCACTGAGTCTGAAAAAGAAAGAATTTTTTATTTTTAGATTTTATTGTGTAATATATCAGTGAATACTTCGCTCAGGGTTAGGATAAAAACGGTTCTAAACATCAGTCAAGCGAAGCTGACACCACGGGCAGCTAGTATAAAATAAACTACAAAATTGAGAAAATTATGTAAAGCGTGGTATTCAAGGTGAAAGACTGAGGCCCTAATGCAAGAACAATAATGAAGTATTAACTGTGACTTAAGAATTACTTATCTTAACAAAGTTGTATCAATATGAGTTTATGTATAGATATAGTAAAATTGTTAATGGAAAAAATGCAAGAATTATCTACGTATCGTTCTAGCATTTGGCTCAAATGCTTTGTATTTTGTTTAACCAAATTTTATCTTCGCAAGCTGATAAAAATTTTATAATTTTTATGTATGTATTTACTGAATGAAAAGTAGAAACTTTTAGTAAGACGAGGAAAAATATGATTTAGCTCATACACAACAGAAACTTCAAAGAAGCATACAAAAACATAGATGCCTATATAAACTACACAATAAAATGTTGTTTAGCCAAGTTATGAGCTTCAAAAATTAGAAAAAATGATATTTTATTCAACTAGATAGTTAGGAAAATGAGTGATTGTCGATGAGTTGCGTAGTTACAGCATGAGGCGAGTAAGTTTTTTTTCAACGAATTCACTAAAAAAGTTATTATTTATTCTATTAAATGGGTAAACTTGGAGAGGTGAACTTGGTTGTTTGTAGGCATCACCATTTACAACGGCACTTTTTCCTAATGACATTTTGCCACTTGCGTATGAGAAAACAGCGCCGTGAAGAAATAAACTTTGTTTTGGCTGTTTGGTGTAAAAAATGAAGACACGTATTTTCATTTGAATTAGAACTATTTTTCGTATTTTTATCACAACTATTCAGTTCAAATCGCCAAAAGTTCATTTGCACTCACAGCAAGTGCTATTTGCTGTTGGTTGGGTAGGCGTAGCCTTAATGTAATAATCAAATGAAAATCTTGAACAGATTTTAGAAAACGAAACTATGAAGAGGGACGGGCTCGGAGGTTGACGTACTGAAACGATTTGATGAAAGCATTCGATTATATAAAGTCAAGAGGTATCTATGTCGTTAGTCTTACTCACTACACTCATTAGTTTTATATCCTTAAGCAACCACTTTTAGCCATTTTACTAAGCATCTAAAAATTCATAGATATCGAAGTGGGGGTACATTTTGTTACTACATCAGAATTTTCATTTTCTTTAAAAAAAAAAAAAAATCATGGTTCTGCTAGAGGCACCTGAAACGATAAATCCGCCATGAATGATTGAAGGAGAGGGATTCAGAAATGGAATGAAGGAGAGATGCAGAGAGAATAGAAATATAGAGTGAAAAAAAAACCAGGTATATTTTAAATAACAAATTTGGACAAATATTCAACACCAGGAAGTAACCACAGTTAATTCTTATACAAATGTTTGATGAGAATAGTGTTTCTACACCTTTAGGTATTGAATGAGAAGTGAAACAACTGATGACCTACAACTTACAACATTACGATTCGCGTAACTTGAATCTACTAACAGGTATGATTTAAAAACGATAAAATAAAATTTTTCGAAAGAGTCTTAACAGTTGGCATAAAGTTACAATTCTAAAAGATGGAGGAAAAAAATTGCCAAGTTCTGCAAATCTTTTTGCAGCGGCTTCTTAGCGCATTTTCATTAAGAAGAGCCAACATATATATATATATATAAAAAGACGCAGCAAAAGTTTACGCGACGACAATATTAGCCAAGTTTTTCCCTGCCACTTTTCTTCACGCAAACTTCAACAATTATTCCAACCCTCTCCTACCTCCTTTACTATAAAAAAATAATATTTACATTTACGTCCCAGTACACGTATATATACTGTATATTGTGTATATACATAATACATATACATGCTGCATATATTTTAGCCAAAGCAACGCGTCGTTAGGACCTACTAGGATACACAATTTTATCGTTCGCAGCTAACATGAAAATTAAAAACTGAAACCCATTAGCGTGGAGCAAGCTGCGAAAGCTTTCAACTTGGGACGCATTTGCGAGCCACATTTTTTCTCGAATTAATTTTAAAATCTGTCACAGCTGACCATAATAAACTGTGCATGATTATACGGAACTGTGTATGACAATACGGTGTCAATCTTATAATGGTGTTACAAACGACGACTTGAAGACTGAACGCCATTTTCACACCGTGATACGAGCACAGGTACATGCGGCTATGATGCCACAATTCGACTCATGTTCGCAGTTTTTTGAGGATTGCTTCGCTCATGTCAGCAGTATGTCTCGTTATTGTAAACACCAAAGTAGCCTGATTAATACCACCTGAGCATCATTTATGGCACTGACAGTTACAGGTAAAACACCTGTATATGATTTCATGAAGGAGAAGAGAATTAAGTTAAATCAACTACTGAACCATGGAGAACTGATGGCTTGAGGATTTGAAACAACATCCTACATACTTGCCGGCCAAAAGTGGTGCATTTGTCTACACGGCCGCGGCAACTCCGGCAACTCCATCGCTGTCTGTAATTAGCAAATATATTTTAAACATGGATAAGATATGGCGGGTATCCAAAAACTACAAACTGAAACATTTGCTAAGTTGAAAGGGCGAATGAAATGAGCCGAATATATTTTGAAGTAAATAGCGTTAAACATTAAATTTTAAAAGATATGCTTTTGTGAGTATAGATTTGTTCTTTTTTTTAATTAAAAAAAAAAATCACATCCGAAACATGACCTGTGAAAGGTTGTAACGCTCGTCTACCTGATTTAAAAGATCATACTCTAACCATGAGATACAGCTGTATTTATTTAAGAGGAAAATAAACCCACCATACAAGTAATTACAATAAACAAACCAGATTACAGCAAAACCCAGTGGACTGGTACTAAATTACATAAAATTTTAAAGTGTTAGTAACTGCAATAATAGCGTACAAAAAATGTTACTGTTTTTTAAAATGATTCCACCGAAATATTAGAAAACCTAACATACAGAAAGAAAAATTCTATTTTTAGCTGTAATTGAGAGGTGACACAATATCAAAAACTATCGATACTATCGATATCGAATAATTCTCGATATTCATAAAGATTTTTTTTTCGATAGTCTTTTCTTTATCACTTACTTAATAATTAAACCAAATTTGCCAACTTCTGACTTTTTTTTTTCTCTAGAATGTACCAAATGACTTTCTTTTAGCTTTTTTTGTGCGTGTTTCAAAGTTGCAGAGACTTAGGAGTAAGCTGGAGCACTATCCCCACCAAAACAATTCTGAAAAAGGGAAACCACACGTACTTTCCACTAACAAACAACTTGACAAAGCAATTTGCTCCAACATTTGTCTGTTTCAAGATTCATAAATAAATGCCAGAGTTCATAATCAGTGAAAGGTATGAGCAAGAACATATAATCATAGTTTTGGTCTAATATAATATTCTTAGTTAGTCTTCATTTGGCAATAATACTCTTAAATTTAGGTTTTCTGCAGCATCAAAACTCATAGTTTTGGATTAGATCAAGCATCAATATTCTTGGTCTTGACCTTGTACAGTCCTTTTTGTTCTTTGTCTTGGTCTTGCTACTGTAGGTACCTACGTTATAGGTCTTAATCTTGGCTTTGCATAGTTAATTCTTGGTTGAAGTCTCGATCTCGCTTCCTAGATTCTTACTATAAATACATCGAAAATTATTTAAATACTACATTGCAAACTTTTACAGTTTGTTCGATTTTTCTTTTTTTTTAAAGTTTTGTTTTTTGTCTTGATATTGCAAAGGCAGTCTTGGTCTTAATTTCACTGCTTTACGTTTGGTAATGGTCTTCACTTTTACTCATCATTATTCATGATTTACATTTCTAAATTTTGGTAAGCTTAAGCTAAGTCATATCAATGTTATGTGCCAAGAACACTCAGTGGCTATGTGAAATTTAATACTACTCTGTTCAAAACCTGATCCCCATCTGACGAAAGACAAGCTTGGAGGCTAAAAGAGCGAATAAGTAAGATTACTGCGTAGAAGGAAAATGATTTAGACTCGACTTGAGAACTCACATTAGAACTTTAAAACAAATACATGTAGTACAAAAGCCAAACAAGCCATGGATGCATTTAGAATTGTTCAAAAATTTGGCATTAGGATTTTTAATCAATTAAGGTGTGAAAATGGAATATGATAAATAAGCATTAAAAATAGCTTCATTAATGCCAGTTCAGGTGCCAATTCCGCTATCCAGTGGGAACTATGGATATTAAAATGATACAAAAAAATTAAATGCGAATATAAAAAGGACTAATAGCTAGAGTAACAACTCAAGATGTCATATAGCAAGTATGAAGTAAAAAATATTAAATATGTACGACAAACACACATCTCCAACCAGACCTGTGCTAACTACTCATCCTACAGTATCCCACATACCCACCATCGTTACCATCACTACGAACAAATTTATACGTATGTACGCAATTATAGGAGAGCACTGCAATGCACCAGTCAGCCACTGGCTTGTGATGAGGCTTAACACTGTGTACTGTACATGAACATAATTATAGCATGACAAAGGTAAGAACCATCATGAAGCCCACCTGTTCCAGTACAACTCCTGTGTACATCCTTTCGTGCATGTTTGGTGACATGTGCAACGAACCAAACTCATGTAGGATGATAAAGGGCTGTATGCAAGAACAATACATATCTACTTAAGAAAGACTTACGTAATACACATTTTAACTATGGTTTCTGTAACGCTAAGAAGTTGTGTAGGTACTTTCGTCTAGTTAAAGATACTTCTGTGGTGTTACATTTCCTTCAAGAATCTACAGAAGAAATAAACTCCCAAAAGTTGCTCAACAATAATTGTACTTGATAAATACTTAACAAAATCAACTATTATTCTCTACTTCTAGAGAGATACAGATAATATTAATAATAATAGGTAAAACACAATCATAAAACATAATAGATACATAAAGTTCTCGAGGAGTGAACTTGGAAGAAAAAACTGTTGAAGACAGTATTAGTAGAGACTATATCAGATAAAGTACAATCAAGAAGAGGCAAACTATACATATTTTACACGGGCTTATATACTTATCGAGAATATATTAGCTGGCTTGTGACTGGTCCTGGTTAGGGGCAGAATAAGAATTGTTAAGAGAAAGAAAGAAATGGTGTCCAACATAGAAGGGTGTAAAATCTAGGGAGTGGACTGTTTTGTAATTAGTTAAGTCACCAAATATTCACCTGCTGGTAAACTACCATAATAGGTGAAAAGTGACTGTTATATTTTTAAGGGAGGAAGAATGTGAAATGTGGTAGATGATTTTGTTTACAAAATAAATTTATATTTCATTTTGCGGAATGAAGTCGTCTATGCAAATTATGGCCGATTATATAGCCGATTATTTATTCGTTGCAGATTCCTAATAAAAGTACAGGAGAAACCACTTCTCAAGTTTTTCTTAAGTATAGGAATTTTTTTGCATACCGTCCAAAGGGATGGAGGGAATCTGAGTGAAAACTAAATACCCAAAATCATCGGTAAATGAGAAACACTTCTTCGTATTCTCGATTCGGGTTTGAGCCACTTTTCCCCAAATAACCTCGATAAACTGATAATATATTTGCTCCATAGACTGTTTTATTTTAAAATTACTGATAGAACTCGCACGAAAGCTACATTTTTGCTGTATTTAAGACAATAAAAATGGGGAGAGAGCTTCGATCATTCAGTATTGGAAACCCAGGTAAACACCAAAATCCGTGCCAATATTAACACTTAAATCCCTAAAATGGACATGAGTTTCACTCGATTTCACTGGATTCACAGCAACGTATTTAGATAGCTTTAAATTCATAGGGCAAAGAGACTGTAACCAGACGAAAACAGACCTACTGCGCATGCTTATAAAATCTATGTCAATTTTAGAGTTTTAGAATGATGGTACGTTCATCAGTTAACATTGGTGAGATAAGGCTACTGGGAATTTAGTACTAATTGATCGAAAGGAGAGTTCCGCGATTCTTGCTCAATCCAAAAGCTAAAACGTAACTTTTGGTTCCTCAATGTCACTCAATGGACAGTGATTGGAGACAATAATGTTCGTAAGTGTTTTAAATACTTCAAATTTCACAAAATTTTAAATACTTATACAAATAAAACACGTGACCAAAACTTTATTTTGAATTCAACATAATAATGCACGGTTATTCGCATTTTCGCAATTACAGTAGCATTTTCATCCATAGATTTCTCGTAGATTACTTTGCAGAAATTTTTTTTTAATCCTCGCAGGTATTCAAAATATCAAACAACGAATTTGCAGTAAAATTTTTCAAAAACGTGTTTCAGACGTGAAAAAAGGGAAAAAAAAGAAAAACAGAAATATGAAGCCAAAAAGTAACGAATTGTGCAGATGCGTGATCGGTTTACCAAAGAGGAAAAGCGCAACCCAAAAAAGGTACTTTTTAACGATATAAAAAAAATATATAAAAAAATACCAGATTGGAGAAAAATGTATCGTATGTCGAGTACTTTTTTCTTGTAGTTAGAAAAGGTCGGAAAAGCAGGGTAAAAATCCACAGAAAACCTAAGCGAGAAAAATAAACCGAATTTCCAGCTTACCGGGTAATGCTGGGCGAATTTTTCTACAATAAAACGAATAACAAAAAAAAAGTGGGGGAGAAAGAAATTTCTTTTTTATCTAAGAAGAATACCAGCACCGTTGTTCACGATGTAATCCAATTGGGTATACACGCGAAATCGATAAGATGTAATTTTGTAGTCTGGAATGGAGGGGTAACGATGTGGAAAATATGTCAAAGTATGGTTTGAATTTAGATTTTCTCTCCACCAAGTTGATGAGGAAACAAAAAAGAGAAAGTAGGAGCACATTCAATGGAATTACAAATCGAAAATCAATGTTTTGTCCACAGTGGCGTACGTGAAAAATTTTTGATAGCGCTGAGGAAAAAGGAATATTCTATTTCAGTGATATGTACTGACTGCTGAATCCTTTTTACCCAGTTTGTTTGTACAGGCGGAAATTAAAATTGTGAAGAGATTTATCATCCTATAATCCTCTTCTATAAACGTCCAAGTTTATCCACAAAAACATCAAAATCTTATCACTGGCTAAAAGGATGAAAATTCTTCGTTCGTCCTACGATTACAATATTAAGCTTACGTAAAAAAGAAAATTTTAAAAATACGATTTCATTAGTGTAAAACATTGCGAGAATTCTCAAAGTATGACGACCGCAGCGCTAAACAAACGCGGTGTCTACCCCTATATTACAATTTTGTTCAAGTGAGTTCGCTCATCAGTTATAATAAAGTCTAAGTTTTAATTTACACAGGAGTGAATTAAGCCCATTTATGGCATCGTCTAAAGAAAAAGATGACAAATCAACGAACAAAAAGGTCTGAGCTGAGTAGATAAAAATAAATTAACCCAACTTGGTCATGTTTCAATTTATCGATCAATGATGAAAAAAATAACAGCATTAATCACAAATTAGTAAGTCATGATAATGACTGATGAATTATCATTAATAAATTTAAAGTCGTGGATGAGTTTAACAGACGATTAACTAACCGCGATTATTGAAATGAGTAACCCAACGACTGATTCATTTTCTGATAACATTATGTATACAATTTAGACCATTACTTAATTTTTGTCTATGATAGTTTGATCGTAACTATTTAGGCATCTAATTTCAATTAAAACTGATCAATCTATTAGAAAAATACCCAAATTAAATATTAATGAATTCCGTAAAAATTCTCACTTAACTAATTATAGGTATAAATTTTACCCCGTTGAAGTCTTGAACGAGACTGAAACAATATAGGTATATGATATTGTTGAATATCTTAGGCGAATGGATAAATTTTGAATATATACTGATTACTGTAGCTTTATAAGAAAATCTAAACCACAAAATAAATATCAAAAGCCAGCTAGTAGAACCCAAGAGTCTCAGAAATACATCTGGAACAACATGTTGAATATAAGAGCATAATTGTTTTTTTTTTTTTAAATTTGTTTATTGTGGTTTGTATTTGCAGCCATTTGCACTACAGCGTCTAGAGATAATTAATGTCAATAGGCGTGGTGATTGCGATTCGACGGCCAATAGTCTCCTAGTACGAACTTTTCAATCACATATGAGAGCACCGCAATAAAACTAAATCGAACATACTACCATCTTGAGTCAGTAATATGACGGCGACTGGTCTCGAACAACCTTTCGGTTGCAAAATTGAGCACCAAACCACTAAGAAATTCATATACTTGTGATTTTTCTGTAAAGGGTGCAAATTGGTGGGTAGTGAGAACAAGCTGATTTTGATAATACATCAATTCCGCGCAAAATGATCTGAACAATGTTACCAGTTATGGGCAATGAACTTGGTCCCTCTATCCAAGTTTTTTAGTAGGTACCAACATAAAAACAAAAACCTTTAGTGCAGTAATACTTAATTAGAAAACCCAGTTTGCCAATTTTCATTTAAAAAAAAAAAAAACAAAAAAAAAACATGAATTTTAAATACTTGAAAACATGATGAAAAATCTTTTGATAGTTATTGATATGGTATCTGTATTATCTGTATTGTTGGGACCATCAATCATCTTCCTATCACACTCCTACGAACACTCGAAATTAATCATACAAACACTTTTATACATTTATAGTTACTCCCGCCTACATCGATTCTCGTTCCACCGCTCCTTTGTGTAACTTTGTACATATTCGTTTCTAACATACTTTCTAATACTTTGTACTTTACATATTTTCTCTGCTGCAATTAGAAACTTCAAAGATGTAACTTCGTCAACATCTTTTATTTTGTTCATCTTATCAAATTTGTCAACTTTTATTTTTGGATGATTTTGCAATGGTAAATTAACCTCTTTAGATATGGAAAATATTGGATGGGTTAATTATGATAACTATGTGATAGAAATATTATCATAATACAAAATCAATCGAAGAATGAAAATACTATGCTGTAATAACAATAGGATTTTTATGTTATAGAAAAAAAATCAAATTTTTACTTAGCTTTAGCACTAATTTCTTGATTCTGGGAAAAAAAAGTAATTTTTGATCATAGAAGCAACTTTTAGCTAATACTCCCTATGGTCATGAAACAAAATATAGCGAAAAAAAAAGTTTAGGAAAAAATTTCAACTTTCAAATGGCACTAGATGTGACATATTAAAAAAATCGAATTAACACTCTTACAGAGAAAAGTGAGACATCAAAATTTCACTGATTTCACATTTTGTAACAACGAGAGGCTGGCATTTAAAATTAATAAAAATTTTAAAAAACTCTAGCAGCAAACTTTGCTAGAAAAAATAGGTTTTTGAGAAAAAGAATTATGAATTTTGATGGTCACATTAATTGTCCGTAAGTTTTTGTGCGTAAATGGTATTTCATGATTGTATGAAATTTGTTAGCTGCTGACAAAATATTAGACAATTTGTGAAATTTAAAAGCATTTTTTCTGGAAAAAATGAAAAATAAATTAGGATGATAAAGTATGGTACATCATCATATAATTTAAAATAAAGCCAATGAAATATAATAAAGTTATAAAATAGAAAAAAAGAAAACATATTTTCCTGAGGTCATGAAACAAAAAACGTACCCAACCTTTACCCTGGAGGCTAACATCGCAACCAAGCATAATAAGTAGATTTTCCAAAGAAAACCTACCTAAAAATTGGGCGGCAGACACTTTTTCACAACTTGACTCGAGAAGCATTTTCAATGCTAAACAATTTAAGCGAAGATAATAGCACTTTTTGGCATTTACTGAGAACTGAAGTCGGAAACTGAAAATGATAATTAAGGATAAGTGTCATCTCAAAGAATTATCTAAATTTCTACAACTGAATTACTCTAATATAGAAAATAATATCCATTCTCACAAAAAATGAAATTTTTATTCACAAAATCAGGAGTGAAATATTCAACAGTAATCCATAATCTATCTCAAAATATGAACTCACAAGAAAGATGACTATTCTTGTATTTGAAGGGTTTTGATTAATGATAACAGCAATTTCGCATCGATTGTGAATACTGATTTAGCGAATATTTAATTTACCATAGCAAAACCATCCAAAAATTAACAGCCAGTCTTACATTAATGTCGATAAACAAACAAGTAGTAAAAGCATGAAAGCAAACACTGACTTATTCCAACCAATATGCTCGCTACTAGAAAAGAAGGTTGTTAGACTCCAGAATGAAACAAAAACATTTAAGAGAACAATATTAATCTAGAAAGACATGAAATTTTCAGACTGATAAAAACTGCGGCGGCGGACAAAAACGTCACTTCGTGGAAAAAAAAGTGAACGAAAGCGCCAGTAAGTGGTAAAGCATCACTCAATTAAGACAAACCTAAACAATAATTTTTTAGAATTAAAAGCGCTATCTTTTTAAGTAAACATGAGCGTCACATACGAGGGAAAATTGTGGTCTTTGGTACTAAGTAACCTGGTGAACTAGTTAGCAAATGAGAAGGAAACGGAAGACCCTATATAAGTTTTGGCCTTATATTCTAGAAATTTACCAATTTCCTCTTTATTCGGAGCTGAGTAATAGTATCCAGAAATGCTTCTTCTATTTCCCGAACTAGTAAATATGACGAACCAAAAGAAAGTTATTTAAAATTATGCATTCGTACGTCTTTGTTAATAGTTAGCAAAGGAAACATTTTTATTTAAATTAGATATCTTATATGTACTACTGGTACCAACTAACTATGGAAAACATTCTAACATACCTGAACCAATTATACACAAACCTATCAGATTTTATCAATTGAAAGAACAAGAGGTGAATGGTAACAAGAGATAAATGACTATTTAGTCAGTACAAACTACATATAAACCAATGATAAAAAATGCACCAACAAGTCAATACGTTCCGTGAAGTCTAATTCGTTCATCATTAATTCACTGACATAATACATAGAAAAACAAAATAAAAATTCATCTACAGCCACACAAAGTCCGTTGAGTTCCGTGAAGGTAAATAAATTCAATTCCTTCAAATAATCTTTGCTTTCCCTACACTCGATCAAGATGTTAAATTATAAAGACTAAGTATATATCACAGAAGAAAATTAAGAAAATGGAACTCAACGATAGCAATTAATAAATTGGAAACGTGGCAAAATACATGAAAGATCAAAACGAAATGCTATTAGGGGTATGATGAGAAGGATTCACACTCACTGAACTTAGTCGATTTTTAAATGACCAATGATACAACGTTTTTCATTCACGTTTTTGTAAGATAGAAAAGTAATTCAAATATAAAGAGTTCTATAATTATCAGAGTTTGATTTTTCATTAAACCTTTTGATCCATTTAATAGCCTGATTCGAAATATGGAATCAAAAACAAGATCAAGCTCAGAGAAAAATGATTTCAAAACTAAAACCATACATAATAGGCACCACGATCAATTTCTCCAATGGCTCTGAATATCAAATTTATTAAACTTCAATCCTAGGCCTCAACATCGGTAACTATTATGTATAAGTTCATCATACGTTCAATTTTAAAGAAGATTATTTTCTCTGAAATTTACAGATTTTTTAACTCAGTTATGGGGAGTTTGTGAGATACCATGAGGTCTTGCCTCATGGTTCCAGAGAGTATATAGGCAAGCTCGTTTCACATTATTTTTCCCGTGTGATCTAGGACATCTGATATTTCCAGTGATCTGCGATCTTGGGCTGTCGGTCCAGTTTTCGTCTCTTCGGCTAATAATATTTTTTAATCAATTTTTTTTTCATATAATCATGGGACAATTATTTTCGAATGTCACAGTTCTACTTGGCGCTTTTTGGTCAAAAATTCTGAAGCCTGATATGAAACAGGAAGGCCACTTTTTCAACGTGGTTTTTCAACGTGGTTCTTATGGGCTGCACTCGAAAATTGAAATGCTCAAGCGGTCCTTCACTTTGAAGAAACACAAATTTAAAAATTAGCTCTACTTTTGTCAAGAAAGCCTAATTACTGATCACTTTTCAGCAGATTTTTCGGATAAGTTACTTTTCAAAGACTTTTCAAAACGTCTACCCACACCTCCAGTATGGCAGTTTTTGAGCGACGATTTTTCTATCGGACATTTGGTCCAATTCGATTTACTAATAATGAGGTTTATTGTATCGCACTGCACGATAAATTAGATTTTTAATAAAAATTTTAAAACACAGTTTTTCTGAATCAGAATTGCGACGGGGGATAAGAATTTTTTTTTCTTCCTAGTTTCAAATTGAATTTTCTCACTATGCGATAAACGGTTTCTGAAAGCGCTGAATTCGACGAATTATACGAATAGAAAGCGAAAAGCTGGAATAGTAAGTGGGGTGGGGAATGAGGGAAAAAATAAGACCTAATGTGACGAGGTTGAGAAAGTCAGAGGTGAAAAAAAAAAACACAAACGCCCAAAGAAATATACGTCGGATTAGCGTTTCTCGGCTAACAATTTTCATTTCGATTTCGCAAAATGGAGCAATATAAAAAAAAAAGGATGACAATGCTGAGACAGTGGGAAACATGAGGAGGATGAGTATTCGCACGTAAATTATGGGAGGTTACAAAATAGCCGTCTTATTGGTAAAAATCGCCGCAGAATCGTGGTGCGGAAAAGTTATTCGGATCTAAAAGAAAATGGCGAAAATAAGGATTTTGTGAACGAAAAAATAACTTTTTCTGTTAGTGGTACATATGCATCGATGAAGAATTATAGTTTCTGTTGAATAACGAACTCTTCTTTTTTCTCACGCTTTTCTCTTTTTTAATTTTTAATGTAGGTACATAGACTATAGATATACCTACATATTTGTATACGTATATGTACATATAAAAATCAATGAATGAGAAACCTTTTCTCTTCAAGTCCATTCGAGCGAAGTAAATCAATTACCGCATACAGAGAATGAAATTTAAGTAAGTTGAAGAATCGACAAGAGCTCGGACAATGCTGGAATCGAGCAACAGCTATAAAAAAAGATGAAGGCGGCGAGGAAGGGATGGAGGCAGCTGGGTGTGAGCCGTCGGGAAACGTGGAAAAGTTAATCGGAATTTAGAAAACGAGTTTCAAGTTGCATGTGGAGGATTAAGTTGAACTAACTAATGTAATTGCGAATCATGTGGCAATAAATTCCAGCATTTAAAATGAAATTTTGTACATCGTATTTTCGTGATGTACGGTATTTAAAAGATTCTTACATTACAGTCGACAGTAAAAAAAGGCTGTATTTGGAGAAAGACAGAGGAAATAGCGGTGTTTTCAGAGTTAATAGGCAATGGAAGGTCTTTTCGTAAGTGCTAGTTGATTTAGTCAGCTTACAATAAAATCTGTGCGATTGGAAACAAGATTGAGGGTTTATTTCGTAAGAGTAGAGGACTAAGATCACATTAATTGAAATTTCAAATAGTTTTTCGACAGACAACCGCGCCGCCGCCGGTTGAATTCGTTCGTGGAGACATGTGAAAAATTTCTACAAATCAGCACGTGGGCAGCGAATAGCGAGTGATTAAAAATATAACAGATTGTTTAGGTCAACATGGGAAAATAGTTCAATTTCGAACTTATGAAGATCCAAGGGATGTTCAGTTTCACTTAAAAATTCCGTAATTGCAGCGATTAAGTTTCGGCAAAAAAAGTTTGCCTGTCAATTTTGAAAGCACTAATCGGTTTTTAAAAACCATAAAAATGTACAAATGAAACAAAAACAGAGATGACACATAAGTGAAATCTCGAGCTTAATTTCATTCTCTAGATACTTTTTTACTCATTTTCGAAAGTTATTGAAATATGTCATCAAATGCAAGTGATTGTAATAAATGTAAATAGGTATGTAGAGTGTTTCCTGAGAATCATCCTGAATTTTAGATGTGGAACAAAACACCCTCTGTTAAACAAAAAATGTTCCGAGAAACATGTATCCAGTTCACTATGGTCAACAAGCTATAAAGGCATATCAGAAAATTTACTTAAAAATTAAATGTAGACACATAGTACGCACACCGACAACGAGGAGAAAAAAAGGTCCTCCACAATTTTGATCCATCCTGCGCTATGGATTTCCCAAATTGTAGTAAAAAAAAATCGAAATATTGTACAAGTTTAACTTCGAAAATTAGTAGTTAAATTGATAATTTGTTCTTCAATGTGAGTACTATGGCTCTATGCAGTCAAATAAAAATATTTAAAATTAAATTTTTAACGTCATGCTCCTCAAACGCTGAGAACAAGACACGTGTTTATTAAACTTTTTCAATTATCTATAAGCATAGATACTATCAACTGTCAAAGTTTGAGGAGGGAAACTCTTCTCTGAAAACCTCCTGTATTGACCTCAATTTTAAAATGAGGTCAATTTCAACAACGCGTTTGCAAGCAAACTGATAAAAATGCGTGTACGAATTTTTCGAATTTCCAAAACATTGGAATAATGAAGAAAAACTAAAGGCATTATGCGACATACTAATTCAGCATAATTATTCCCAAGATAACCATAAATCACGAAGACTCTCATAGCACAGAAGAATAAAACCGAAAATAAGATGATCATTTTGACTTATTTTTCCAAATTCTTTTCATACAATTTTAGGAGCTACTTTGAAGAACTGAAAATAATAGTAGAAACCAACCGTTCAGTTCCCTTCATACAGAAAAATTCCACATTTCTGTCTGCCAAACAGCTCAATCTATAAGCGTTCTTAAAAACATTTTTTTTTTTTTTTTTAAATCTAAAAAATGAGTTTTCACTAACCTGTTCAATTTTTGGGATATTTCATCCATCAAAGCTATTTTTCCAAGTAAGTGATGTAAGTATACCGCAAACAATGAGTTGTTGTCAGTAAAAACAGCCTTTACAAAGAAACTGAGCCAACACTTCCCAAATAATTATAATAATAAAAAAATAGGGAGTGGAAATATTTATGACATTGACAAAAAATGGTATCCCCTATTCTTAAAATGAGAAGAATTGTTCCCACATCGCTCCCGAAATTCATACGTAAATGTCAATTAGGTAGTTCAATCTTCTTTATTTGTTCAAATTTAAAGTCAAAAATTTCAAATTGTAAAAATAGGTTCTGGGAAAAATACTCACAACATAATTTTTATATAAGTTCGAAGAAAATCAATATTACAATTGATGTATTGAGACCCAGTGATGTGGGTAGGTTCGTTTTTCATCTCATGACCCCAGGACAATTTAGGCACTATTAGCTGAAAATCATATTTATTATATGTATATATAATTATGCAATATAATAAATTATATTACAAATTTCTGTTGAACTCAGTACAGGTCGCAATCTTTATTCGATAGCCTTGAAATTTGGTAGACTTATTTGGATCTACGTAAGGACAAACTCTATTGTTTTTGGTTTAGATCGGCCATATATATGGTTTTTCTATTACATCGAACTACGTTCCGTTTTTGAGGCTTTAATGGTTTTAAAATGTGTCATTTTTAACCAATAATCATGAAATTTGGTACTGAATATAATATTATATTCCATCAGTTCTAAAAATTTTGTTTTAAACGGCTTAATGGTTCGTTAAACCATTGCTAAGAAAAGTGTATAAAGTCCAGATGAACCAAAAAAGTTAGTTGAAAGCAGGCTTGCTTCTATTTAATTTGCTAAACAATCATGCAATAACTTGCGTACGACTTTTATAACTCGTAATACACTTTATTCATTCACTTCATCATGAATTTCCTTCACACTTCATTTTGAATGCAATATTTACCCATCATTCTTCCAAATCATTTTCATTACTAAATTATATTAGATTTCAAAAAATTTCAAAATATTTTTTTACCTAATTTATAACTTTAGGTGCAAAAATTATTTAAAAAAACTTAAATTACTGCAAACACGAAAATATATTATATTCTAGAAAGGAAAAAATGCTGTCATCAAAGCACTCTTACTCTTATTTTATTCGACAAACAATCAATTATCAAGTTTCACATAATTCAATTTCATCAAATATTCAATTCTTTATCATCAAATATTCAATTATTTACCATTAAATATTCAATTATTTATACAGTTTTTTGTTTTTCATGGGTATTCTGTTACGAAAACCTACATTTTCTAGTGTTGGTTCTGCGCTAGAGTTTTTTTTCTTAAAATGGAAAATAAGAGGTAGATAGTAGATACTGGGTTTATCTTTTGAGAAATATTCTCATGTCTTTGTGAGAGCCTCTCAGAAAATCTTAAATCTTATAAATATGCTTTAAAAAACACTATGGAACCCAAAATTTCTTTCTGAACAATCTACGAAGAAATTTTTTCAAGCAACACTACAGAACTAATAAAAATGACGGTTTATTTCTTAAATAGGCACTTTTATCACATTCGTCCATCTACGGGAACAAAAAATGATGCAGATCTCACATTTGCCCATCTAAATGAATAAAAAGTGAGGCAGACAACAAAAAAATAAAAACAGAAATTACCAGTTTCAGAAAAACCTCTTGTTCCTGGAAAATTACGTTAGCCTAATGAGAAAGAAATCAGTAAGACTACCTAAGCTAGTTTTAAAATGATGGAACGAAACAGTAGCCTTCTAATTGCCACACCGATTCATTCGCCTGAAGTATTACTAAATTTACAAAGGGCGAAAGCTGAAGGAAAAAAGGAGTGGAAATGCGGCAGTTTTTGTCCTTTTTGACAGGACGGGAAACAATAGGTACAACAACATTTTACGAAAAGAAAAAATCTCGTGACAATTCCTGTTACAGGAAAAACATAACGAGAAACGAACAAAAAGAGGAAAACGAAGTAATTCGAATTCGAAAACATAATTAATTGAAAATTCACGTTGTCAGCAAAAAAAAAAAGAAGAAAAAAGACGTTGTCCGTCAAACAGAATGATCCCTTCAACAGATGAATGTTTACACATGAAACAACACTATTTCATTCGTTCAGTTCAGTTCAGTCCATTTTCAAAATTCATACTCTGCGAGGAAATTGTTACAGTTTTCTAAAAGATGGAATGTGATGCAAAAAGAGCATTAAACCAACAGTTTTCAACCGTTCTATTTGTATTAAAAAAAAAAAAAAGTTTTCATACATAGCACATACGACGTACAACTAGGTATTGTGCGAAATTTAGCGTTGGAAAATTCATCATTGTTCTACCTTTTTCATTCTGAAATCAATTCAAACCGCTCCTCACAGCTATTAAAATTTATATATTTTTTATTTTCTTCGCCCTCAAGTCCATCAGGAAATCGATAGACTGTAATTAGTCCTCTCGGTCTATTAAACCTACCCACATAAGTATTGAGTATTCTAAGTTTTCCCATTAATTGAATTGGTCGAAACTCGAAAAATACAAACTAAAAATTGAATTGATCACCTATTACACTGATTTGCTTCTTTCACTGTTTTTTGTTTTTTTTTATAGCTTGTTAGAATCTGTTGAAGCTTATGAAATACTAACACCAAATAATTGCTGCATATTTCAAGTATTCTTATAGAATCTTGATCAAAGCCGATCAGTTACATTCAATCGTCATTCAACTTCAGTGATAATGATTCCTTATAATTATTAAAGGACCAAATATCATTCTATTCATGTCAATTCCGAGACAGAGATACAGAAGGCGAAATTGTACTCTATAAAATGTTTAGAAAATCGAAAGAATGAAAATAAAGGCTTAATTTTTGTGGTCGATATTAGCATTTATATCAATTTCCCAACATTAAATGAATTTTCAGTTAAAACTATTAAGGAACACAGTATATTCCCAATCGCAGTTTATTAATCAACTGAAAAACAACAAAAAGTATTCAAGATATGAAAGAGCAATTGAGAGAATACATAATGTCTATAAACCATTCATTTTATCAGCATCTCAGCAGGTAATTCTCCTGTCGGAATATAAATAAGATTAATTAAATTTTCATCTACTTTTTCTTTGATGAAGTGGTATTTTATGTCTAAATGTTTGAGACGTTCATGTTCAGCAATATTCTTTGTTGAAGCAATAGGTACATCCTTGATTATCCTCATAAATTTTGATAGGCGAATATATTTCAATATTTATGATTTTGAGAAAATTTTTTAACCATAGTGCTTCACGTGCTGCTTCAAAAGCTGCAATGTATTCAGCTTCCATACTTGATAAAGCTACGCAACGTTGAACTTTTGTATTCCAAGTAATTGGACAAGTCATAAACATCTCAAATAAAAAACCAGTGGTACTACGACGTGTTATTTCATCGTCCCCAAAACTATCATCTGCATAACCTATCAATTTTTCTACATTACCGGTTGTTTTCTTGAAAATTAATTTCAAGTCTACTGAACCTTTTATGTATCTCAATACTTGTTTTGATAGTTGCCATACCAAAGGATTATTTTTTATTTGATAATGACTTAATAGGTTTGTGCAGAAGCTAATATCTGGTCTAGTACACACCATTGCATACATTAAGCAACCAATAACATTTTGACATGGTTTATCACCATCAATGTCACGATTTAATTCTTCATGATTAATTTTTGTTTCTAGTGGCTTTCTTATAGGATTACATCCATCCATTCTAAATTTAGTTAGTACATTATTTAAATAGACTGATTGATCTAGGGCAATGTAATTTGGACCACGAGTTACTCTAATACCCAAAAATAATTTTACAGGACCTAGATCAACCATTTAAAGTGCTCTTTGAGCTTTGATTTAATTTGTTGTATGGTATGTTGAGATTTACAGGCAATAATTACATCATCAACATATAATACAATATATATTTTTGTATCTTCATGATTACTGTCATGAAAATAGAGACAAGGATTGTATACAGAATTTTTAAAATTTAGATCTTCCAACACTCTATCCATCTCAAAGACTGTTTAAGTCCATATAAAGATTTTTTTAATAGGCATACATCACCCGTTTTAGCAGGTATACCTTGTGGTACACGTATATAAATTTTTTCTTCTAATTCACAATTCAAAAAGGCAGTAGTTACATCCATGTGGTCAAGCAAAAGATCATACTGAATGGCAATAGACACTAAGATACAAAATGTTGAAAATCTGGCATTGGGAGCTAATGTTTTATTATAATCAATGCCATATTTTTGTGAAAAACCTTGAGCTACTACACTCATTTTACACCTGCATGGATTTCTATTTTCATCCATTTTTATAGTAAAAACCCACTTACAGCCTATAATGTTTACCGTTTCATTTTTAGGCAGTTTAACCAAATCCAAAATATTATTTTCTATCAAGGACTGGACTTCTTTCTCAAAAGCCTTTTCCCATTCCATTTTGTCTGGATGAGATTTTATTTCAGAAAATGTTTGTGGTAAATTATTTGTTATACTTTGTACAACATTGTAGATAATACAATTACCAAACCATTTTGTTTGTGATCTTAATCGCCCACTGAACCTAATTTCATTATCTTTATTCAATTTTTCACTCTCCCCCTCAACTATTGTTTTAATGGGATATTTTTTACATTCAATTGATGGAATTTATGTGATTTCATCACTAAAATGGAACTTTTCAGTTTCACTTGTTTCAATTTCCTTATTTAGTTTGGAAGGCATTATTTCATTTTCAAACCAACTAATGCTTCCAGCAGTTATAAATTTGTTTTGGTTTTTTACTTTTAGTTTGTACCCATTTGGAACATAGCCAATAAAAATGCAACCTTGTGTCCTATTTTCAAATTTTTGTTTGACATTAGGATCTTTCACTAGTACAGTGCAACCAAAAACTTTTAAATTTTCAATATTGGGTTTTTTATTGCACCACATTTCAAATGAAGTTTTATTTATTTTAAGAGCATTTGTTGGAATTCTATTTACAATGTAAGTAGTAGTTAATATTGCTACTCCCCAATATTTTTGAGGTAATTTTGCATTATGAACCATCACCTTTGCTTTTTCTACTAATATACGATTCATTCTCTCAGCTACTCCATTTAATTGTGGTGTATAACAAATTGTTGGATAATATGCAATTCCTCTTTCCGAATAAAAAGACTGAAACAATTTTGAAAAATATTCACCTCCATTGTCACAATAAAGAGAATTGATTTTCAAATTAAAATGAGCTGTGGCTTTCGCCTCATACTCTTTGAATTTTTCAAATACCTCAGATTTATTCTCTAATAAATATACTACAGTATAATGTGTATTCATATCTATGAATGTAACAAAATAATTTTTATCATCAATTGAGGAAGGAGTAATTGGACCACAAAACATCACTATGGACAATATTTAATTGGCGAGTAGGTTTATCTAATTTTATTCTATTGAATGGTAAATTTATTTGTCTACCTTGGACACAGGGCACACAAATGGTATTTTGGAATTTTAGATTTTTTGTATCAATACAAGTAATTTTTAATTAATTTTGCAAATTTTGAATTACTTATATGGCCTAACCTTTTATGCCATAACTCGAAATCATTTTTAATATCTTTGTTATGCCCTAAGCCCAAGTAACAGCTTTTGCTAAAAGTAAAAGTAATTTTAAATAATTTACAAATGGATTTTTCCATATCTGTGACAATGACACCATTTTTCTGTCTGATTTCAACAATACCTTTTGGTTGAAAAACAATTTCCAAGCCTTTTGTCATTAGCCCTTTCACAGATAGGAGATTGTGTGGGATATTAGGAATAAACAGAACATCATGAATTACTCCAGCCACACCACAATTTGATGTTGCTTCAATGTCACCAGTTTTCAGTGCTGTGATAGATGCTCCCTTTTGGACAATCTTTATCTGCACGGGTGTTGGAAGTATTTTCACATTGGACAAGACAGATTCGTTGTTGACGATGATGGTCAGTTGATCCAGAGTAAAGAAGAAATTCGATGTTGGACAGATTGAGTGTGGGTTCATCTTCATGTGAGGACAGCATAAAGCACAATGTCAAATTAGAATCTTTCTCCGCTTCATCTGACCCCTTTTATTCTCAGCTGTTGCTTTATTGAAGCAGCGTTCTTTTTTGTGCAAGCATAGGCATTTACAATACTTACAACATTTTTTCTCCAAGTCAAATTTCTTCCGGTTACTGCATTTTCTAAAATCATTTTTCTTGAATGGGATATTCTTAGATTTCCACTTTTTAAATTTATTGTTCGATGATTTTTGTGAAAATGCAGCAAAAAGAGCTTGTGATGGCATCTTCAAATCTGATAATATTGCCACACGCAATTTAGTTTTATACTCAAGAAGTTGATTTTTGATGAACCCAATAGAAACTAGTTCATCAGTGTTAGAGTTTCTATTACTGTGATAACTCCATCATACTCGGCAGGCAAAGTTAATAACAAATGACAAATGATGTCATAATCTTTAAAACCACTCCAGCAGATTTTAGATCGGCAATAATACCTTCAAAGATTGCAAAATAAGTGAGGAGAGATATATTTTATTTCAATTTCAGAAGTAAGAGCTGCTTATGCAAAACAATTTGACTGGATAAACTTTTTTGCTCATAAATACTGCTCAAGTTATTCAGGATGTGGAGTACCTTGTCGTGAGAGATATTCTCACCAGAAGGAAATTCTACAGAATTTAAGCGTGTTCAGCCACTTCGTACACAAGTACGGGTAAGCCAGAACCAGACCAAACACTGGCAATTTTAGAGCCGGTTTGGGTGGTTTATATATGGCTTATTTGCACACACACAAACACACGTACGTAAGATAATACGTATGTTGGTGAGAACAGCCAGGTCGCATCATCCCCTATCGAGATAAGAGATGGCTGGCCAGTTCGTGTACGAATTGTGACATCATCTTATTGTGTCATGATTTGGTACTCGTACATTACCTGCAAGTACGTACAGGTAATTACGATTGAATGTATTTTGTGTGTTTACCGTCACAAGGACAATTGTTTGCCTGCCCTTTGGGGCGGCAACTGTCGTTGAGGGGTCCGAGCCCCTATACCTCATATGGGAGAGTCCCCACACAGGATTATTTTGGCATGTTCAGTAGCTGCTGCTTCTCTCACAAAATCATCACGAAGATGAAAAATGATTTCACTCTTTAAAATGGCATTTGTCTTCTTCCAGGTTTCATCGGGTGAAGCAGGAATTGGATCAATCACATACTGACGTAGTTCATGCACATCCAATGCACTAAGCATCTGATCCTTCCATACAGAGAAATTTTTCCCCACAAAACATTCAACTTTTAAAAATCTCCAATCACTATTTTCACTATTTTTTTTTTTTTTTAATAATTTGTATTTTATTTTATTTAACACAACACCAAAAACGTACGAAAAAATGAATTTATTATTTTTCACTGTATTTTCGGATTTTTAACAAATTAATTTCACCAACACGGTAAAGCTATATGGGCGCAGTGGAAACGGGCCTTATCCCATAACCTATTAAGAAACACAGTATGTTTCCAATCACAGTTTATTAATCAACTGAAAAACAACAAAAAGAATTCAAGATATGAAAGAGCAATCGAGAATACATAATGTCAATAAACCATTCATTTTATCGCTTCCAAGAAAGTTAATAAAATGAACAGTGACATTTTTGCTTTCTCAACAAAAACGTAGAGGAAATTAAGATTATGGCAGCTTTTTTTTGTGGAGAAAAAAACCTGAGATACGAAAATGTCAGAATAAAGAAAAAAGCTTTTGGTCAAGAAAATTTTCAAAACGAATCTGGAATTTTGGAATTTTGTCGACTTTTATAACATATTTCCATTGTAATGAAATTATCAAGGAATCAAATTCAATAAAATTCACTGAATGAGTACAATCGATAATTATCTCAATTAATAAAAAGAGAAAATATCGCCGTTATGTATGTATGTATGAATGTATGTAGGTATGGTAGGTAATGTATACCGTATATGTACGTATACACACTTTTTTCGCAGTTTTGCCCAAGGATGTTGCAGAAAGTCTTAAAATGAATT
Source organism: Ericerus pela (assembly GCA_011428145.1). NCBI lineage: Eukaryota > Metazoa > Arthropoda > Insecta > Hemiptera > Coccidae > Ericerus > Ericerus pela. The sequence goes on from WOFM01000277.1 coordinate 386,920, forward strand.
TTTACTTAGCCGAAAAGGATCAGGATCGATCCCAAAATCTATAAAATTCATTTAAAGAGCAAAAATCATTTTCTTAATCTGATCGCCAGTGGTAGCCTGTAATAATACAAGCATGTGAAAAATTCCTTTTAAAAGTAAATACTTTTTCTTCTATTCTAAATATCATCAACGTCTTTTTATCAACAACATATTACTGAATTCTTGATAACAATACAAATACGTCAAAGTAGTTACCGGATACTGCATGGTGGATAGATCGAAATTACGAATTTACTTTTGAAATAAATTTTCTCAAACTTGGGACCCAACTAGATCGTCAAAACACCATTTGAGACAAACTCTGAACATCAAGGAACTCGAACAAAAAATGTAACTGCAACGGTTTAAAACTTATGTCATATTTTACTACCGAAATTTTCATTCATAAACAATTACTTAATATGGTTTTATACATCGAAGTTTTTCAATCTCCTCTTCCGAGCCATAAAGTTCGATAATCCGGAAACTAAATCTAATTAATACAACTCGAACTGACAAACATAGGTCAGCTAGGAGGAATTTTCAGTTGGCCCTTTTTTTATACTTGCAGTCCGAAAACATTTAGCGTAACAAACCACCCATGAAAGATATCAGAAAATTCCAGACAAAAGGTCACAAGACCAGGTAGTCCCAAAGGTATGGCCACGAAATCAACGAAACACTTCCTTTATGTCAGCCAAACAACCACCTTTTCGTTCACACGGAAAACGCGATCAAATAGGCTGCACGCAATATTACTCAACCATTCGCACGTTAAGTACTCCTTCTTTCATCTCTCTTCCCCACCAACCGCCATGTTCGCATTAATTTTCCGCGGCAATTACTTGCGCACAATAATGAAAACTAAAATTTCCATTTGCTACATAAGGTTATAAAACGTACAACAGCAACGCGTTTTAATTTTTCCTCATAAATTCATAAACACAAAAACCGACAAAAAAAATCAACCCTTGCTTTTGCTCCACCTTTTACTTATCGACCTCAGCGCTGAGAAAAAAAAAAAAAAAAAGGGTTGTTTTCGAAATACTATTCCAAACACACATATACTCACAACAATACACACGCACAAAAAAATAGGAAAACATACGAATCAATTCTGGCTGATACGATAATAATTCAAAGAAGAGAATGTAGTTTCGTACACTTCTAATTCACGGGCGTATGTAGTCGATTAACCATGAACGTGAAAATAAAAAGCTGAAATATACGTTGCTATAGTAATTATAAAGCTTACACGTTTTCAACGTATGAGTTCCGAGTTAGCATTGGTAGAATGTCGAATTTTTTTAGGCGTACTTCAACCGAAGAATATTTCATCAGAATATCTGATTATATTGTTTCAGCAACAAAAATTAACACTTTATTCAGCAAAGTTGATGAACGAAAGATCAAAATATCCGTCACAACTACACGAAGTCAACACCAAAAATGTGATCAAGTACAAGTTTTTTCCGAGAAGAGATTAATGAATTAGGAGGTTCATGCGCATATTCCATTTTAGAGACCTCAAGATTCACTTTTAAGACCTTCAAGATTATACGCACAAATGAGGTCTGAAAAATGGGGAGGGGGCGATACTGTCGCTTACATTGGTCTCAGAAGTGAGGCCGATATGCTATGCATCACAACATGAGGGGGAGCAACCCCCCCCCGAGTGTTATAATGGTAAAGTTTAGATTTTAATCTAGCATATCCCACATCATTTTCGAGAGTAGGAAGAATTTAAAACAACAGTTAAAAACAGCCGATAGGAAAGGCCAAAATCTTGGATATTTTCTACAATACTTGTATCATCATTTTCTATTTATAGCAGTTATACTAGAAAAAAAATCCATTTGAAAGCCTCGAAATAATGTACTCGTAGTTGAAAGGAAAAAGTAATACACGCTGAATATTTTGAACTCGCCATAAACAGATATTTATTCGCTCTTTTATTCTCATTTTATCTAACTCATTATGTAAACGACATTATCAATTCCTTAAATGCGTACAAGAAGCACGCCTTTAGGTGATCATACGTGAAAATATGAAATCGAATTCACGTATCAAGACAAAAAATGAATATCTCCAGAGAACAATAACTGGGAGAAAAAAGTGGCAATGAGAAATGCTGCATATAGGAAAACGAAAATTTTAAAAATAAAAATAACTCGAGACGCTGAATGCCGTATTTTCAAAAAAAATGCGATTTTAATTCAATAAAGAGAATTCAAAACGAAAATAGAAAATACAAGAATATTAACATATAGGTACCAAAGATTTTTACTGCAGAAAAATAATTTGAGTAACGAAAATCGAGAAATGGAAAATTTTATTCGAAACACAATTTTCATGGACCCCAGAATTCTGATAATGCAACGGTAGGTAAATCTTCTAGGTTGCAGGGTTATAGTGGATTAGAAAAATTAATGTTCAAAATATCTCTGCCGCGCATCATTCTCCAAGTGTCAAATTTTGTAATAGCTGTCATTCCATAAATAAAAACAGAGGATCAATTTCGCTCAAATTCAATACCAAAGTAGTCCCTAATAGTCTCTGTAACGGTATAGTTGTTACAAATAAACACAATAATAGTTTAAGAGTATATTATTATAAAAAAGTGAACAGATTATTACAAAAGTATGAACAACGTAAGAGTAATAATGAATTAATAATTGAAGTGAAATTAAGTTAGTAATATACAGAACATTAGACTATTTATAAGGGTGAAGTTTGAGTGATTTGAATTGGGTATTGTGGGAGATATGAATATGATTGGTTGTTTGAGGAAAATTTATTTTAGATAAAACCAATGAAATTAAAAGGTAATGACAAAAAGTAGGAGTGTTTAAGAAATTAATAAGAATTGGAATTATTGCAAGGTATCGAAATATATTCGTAGAAAAGATGACATCATGGAATATAGACGAAAACAGTTTATGGTTTACCGGAGATGATGTCATCAGACAAGTCAAGACTTGAAAGACAAGTTTGAACTAGTCTTAAATGACGTGAAAGAAAGGAAGTGTAAATAGACAGAAATATGAAGAATAATGTGGGAAAATACGAATTAATAAAGTACGAGAATATTTTGAAATAATATGTATGAAAATATCATTACAGTCTTCAACTGCCATAAAAATTTCAAGCAAAATCTTTTAATTTACGGGAGTTATCGTGATGACAACATGGTGGGTTTGCAACACATTGGGAACCCCTTCCTCCGAAACTAAAGAATGAATTTCAAAAATTTTAACATGAATGTTTAGTTCATGAAAGCTTCTAACACCACCCCAAGTTTCATTGCTATAGGTCAAACATTGGAGGCTGCGCAGACTCCCAAAAAGTGCCAAAATGTGCCAAAAGTGGAAATACATACGTACACACACACACACACACACACACACACACACACAAACACGCACGCACGCACATACACACACAAATATTGTGTACAGAAGAATTTGAGTAACCTATATATTCGTGATCTACGACTCATGATCAAGTCCCGCCCCCAGGTCCCGTCGTTGCCCTCAATGAAATAGTTATTATTTTCCTTTGGAAAATACACTGATAGAGATGAGTAAAACTGGTCTCGATTTTTCACTTCTAAGTCGACGGCTAAATTCAAAGCTTACGGAAATTACGAACAACCTACAACATGTTCACAACCTTTCAACTTAAGAACGAGTAAAGTACAATAATCGATGTTTTCTCCTTACTTGTTAATTGAGTGGTGCTTGGAGTAATGTGTAATGTGACTATTAATGATACCTATAGCAAAAAGAGACTGAGACCAAGACTTAACTTGGCAAGACCTATACCAACACCAAGAATAAGATGACTGATGTAAAAACAAGACTGCCATTGTCTTGGCCTTGGTAAGTTTACTCATCACTTATTCAATAAATACTCTCCGAAGAATGATTCGAGATGTACAGTAGAGGATCTGTCTCAAACAACTGCAGTCACCTGCGAGGAGAAATAATTTGAGACAAGTGCATGACTCAGAAAATGACGAAATCAAATTTACAGTTTCAAGTGACACACCAATGGGCAATATTTATTCGACGAATATTATTTCAGACAAAAAGTATTTCAAGGAATAGTCCTAAAAATATACGGATGACCTATTTCCAGACAAATTTAAGTCACTAACACTTTTTAGTCTCATAAACGTGGTTGTAGTACGGATGACCGATTTTATTTCAATTAGTGGTATTTAAAACAAATTTCCTATTTAAAGTTTGCACGGTACACATTTGAAATTCAATCTCATTGGCAGTACAGCCAAACAGGCAACAATTTTTCACCGAAAGTAATCGAGAAAATTCAAGCGATAAAATTTTACCTTCCATATTTTAGAGAGAAATGATGGCTAGTAATATGTTAACAATATTCTACAACAATTGAAATAACTCCGTGTTGCTCAGCCTTAATAATGCAGTGTATTATAAAGTGTAAGCAAAGTATAGTCTATGGCAGCCACGTTGTCATTTTGAGAGATTTTCAATTGTTCGAGTCGAACTGTTCTCAGGCTTGGAGTACAAGTACACGAATCTACTCTTCACTCTCCAAGCGGAGACCCATCATTCATCGTAAAGATTTTCAAACTTTTTCGCCTCGGAAACCACAATGAGATATACCTACGAAACAATTTTCGTACTATGCAGAATAAGAATGGTTGTAAGTTCTCCAAAAACATAATTTGTCGTCTATTTCAAACCGTCCTGATGAAGTACTTACATAAAAAAAAAAATTAACTGCGGGTTTAGAAAACTAATCACCTCAATAGAATGGAAAGACAAGAAAATTTTATGTCTTATATTTCGGAAAAACTAACCGTGCCGCTGGACAAACTGTGCTGAGCTACTCAAAAAATGCTTTAAACCTTTTTTAACCCTTCCCTCTCCTCCCTGGTTCTCCTCCACCCTCTCCGCCAAACGTGCACAAATCTGGTCACCAATATCAGCCAACCACCACCGAAGAGCGAAATGCGCTTCGCAGATCAAATCTGGTAAAGCCTACTCCTCTCCTCCCCAAACCACACACTTACAATACATCACATATTATATACGGTATACATATTTTTAATTAGTCCGACGTAAAAAGACAATGGACGAAATTGAAAAACCACATCAGTGATTTACCGACACACCGTCAGCTTTCCAAAAAAGCGTTGGTCACAACGACGCATCCCGCCCCCGTATGTGGTTTCGTAGGGTATTCTCCAAGCCCCCGCTTCCCTCCAAAACTAATCCCCATCGCCACCATATAGCCTCTAAAATTACGCTATGCGGTCTTCACTTGTTCGCTCAGCAACAGAACGCCAAAATGAGATGAAAGAAATTGGGTAAAGGAGAGGAGGGTAACAAAGGGAAACGGATGATACAAAAAAGCCACAAAAAATTCTCTTCAGCATCATTTTCGCGCTCGCCTACGAGCGATTGTTGTATACGACTGACGGCCATCCATAAACAATAAAACGCCGTACAAATCACTCGCCTTTGGCGACATCGGAATCACGGACGCTGGTCGAATAATAATTTTTATGCGTCGCTTAAAATCGATAGTTTTCGATTTGCCTTCATACCCCTTTCTCCCATCAACACAAGTACACACACACATGCACACACGCACGACCAATGCGACAAATACGAAGATACGGAATGAAAGAGGATGAGAGCGGAAGCCAAGCATACGCATATATACCAGCCCCGTCCGCTATATGCTTTGCCCAGCCCTATTCCATCCTGACGCAATCTTAGCCTCACAACCCAACCTCAATCGTGAACTCCAAGAAGTAACATATTTTTGTACATACTTACGTACAGCACGATAATATGTACCAATGTAATATGTATATACATAGTACATAGGTTACAAACGTACGGATTTAAACGCATAAACACACGCACGCATATACACGTTATACCCAAAAATTGATTCTTTCACACAAGCGAAAATTTACATCAAACTATAACGTTGATAGGAAAAAATCTAGAAAGAATTTTATTTCATTCTTTTTTTACGTATTTTTTTGTGGGGTAGTTCCTTCTTCAGAAATGACTGAAAAAAAAAGAAAAAAAAAAGAAATGCCTCACGCGAAGTAAGTTAATCGAATAGCTGTTAAAAAAAAAAGTGAGTAACACGAACATGAGAGAAAAAATTGTCGTTTCTTACTTTTTCTTTTTCCTTTTATTTTTTTTGTCGCATTCTTTCTTCTTTCACTCTCTTCAAAGTTCAAACCTTTTACTCAGTCCCATTCTTTCGATGAGGAGGAATGCTGACGAAGTATAAAACACAATTCACAATATTTTCGTGTCGTTTCGTGCCCCGTTATAGAAACCATTTATTACTCGAAGGGAAAAACCATCTTCAAGAGGTTCGTCTTCGTCTTTTAGGTTTATATGCGTTTTTTAGCAGGTTTTCAAAGAAAAATACAATTTATACAATCATGGCAGAAGTTTGAGCTAGTAACTACAATAGATAGGTAGGTTTTTCGATTCATGTCAAAATACATCCAATGGTAGGTACCAAAAAATTAAATTCATACTGGAATTTAAGACGCAACTAGATGACGTTGCCAACGTGGTGTGAATAGGTGAACATGGAAATAAAAGCCAGGTTCGCTGTTGGTTGAAAAAAGATGATAATAGGTACCTACTTTGATTTTGGCCAAAACAGTTGAATATTGAAGATAATTAAATTTTTTTTCTCATAAATTTGAAGGCAAATGACGTCTACATAAATATGAAAAAAAAAATTATTGCCTTCTTTATACTATAAATACCTCATTTTCAACTTTGAATTCGCATTCAGGATCAAAGGCATTTTTGTATGAACTAAATGCCGAAATAAATTTAGGTTAAAAACTAATTTTCAAAAGATAAGCTTTTTTTTTTTGTTTTTAGCTTCATGCAAAATAAACATTATTTTGTTGCGGAAGGTTGGCTGCAGTATTGGTATATTTTAAAATCGCAGTAGAGAGTAGAATAAAAAAGCTTATAAAAACAACTTTTTCCGCCAAACATTTCACCCGATTTTTTTTTGATAGCAAATCTGATTTTTAAAAGTGGGATCAGGATAGTTTCTCATTTCTAGTCAAAAGGAATCAAAAATGACATCGAATTACAAATTCAGTTTCTTTTTCAACTCCCACTCAAGTGCGGTATTTAATGAATAGAATACCATGATGTACAATTGCAATTAATCACTACCAGGGAACATGCTCCCTCACACGTTATGATGCATAACGCATCCGAATTACATTTAAAGGTTTGCCTTATGGGCTAAACATAGGTATGATATGTAAAATTAACGGAAACACGAAAAAGCGTGATGTTTCACCTTTCAAGTATAAGAGGTATTTTCACTTACCCCTCCCTACTTTTCAAACCTTATTTACGCCTGTGATCATGGAGAAAAATCAAGACATGAGCCTTGAGGCCTCCAAATTTGTAAATACGCTACTGACCGTAATATTAAGCAAATACCAGTCCTATATGACATATCAAGTCAAGTACGTGGTTCACCATGGTGAAAATGTTAAAAATTTTGGAAAACTAAACAAAGCTGAGGACTTTCGGCAACATATTTATAATATACAAACTTTGATACGCTGTTCCATAGCATTTTGGCTCGTGCTAGCACCGGATTTTTTCTGGCATACCTATAGGTAACATTGTAGAATTCGTTTTTTAGCAGAAGCAACAAACATTTTCTATTTTGTGTCTGTGTGTGGCAGTGTGGGTAAATGACACATACGCATTGAGGCATCCGAAATCGATTTCCGCCACAGTTGCCATATTTTATGAGGCATACGAAATTGATTCCTGTCACGTGTCATAAAGTCAACCTTTAATGTATAGTGGTGTTTAAATGCTAATGACATCACAATGTCCTAAAGTTAGGACATCATGCAGCCAAAACACTGAATCGAGGGGTCTTGAATTGTGTTTTCAAGACATTTTATTTTTTTGACTTTGACTATGTCCTACGGCTGAATTCTCCTTGACTTAAATTAAACTTCTTTGGACACGGCAAAATGCAGCTTACATTTGTCTTCATACCTCAGCAAATTAATATGACAAATCAGCAATAAGCTAAGTTATGCGTATAGAAGAGCCTAACAAAGTTTTGACCCATACAAGGTTCGAAACCTACAAAAACAAACAGCAGAATTATTCTGTTAAAGACTATAATTACAAAAGAACCATAGTGTCAACAAAGCGGAACAAAGCAAAGTGTGTAGCGGAAAAATAAAAAGTTAAAAAAAAGCTATGGCAGACAACAAGTAGGGGAAACCATTAGAAAGCTGTTGTGTCTTCACCTAATTGTGTGTCTTCATGAGTGATGGTTTTGTTGTTTAAAAGACTCCTAATATGAAACTTTAGGTCTTGGAGCTTTTGGTTGAAAGTGAGGATGAGGTGAGAAAATTACTAACATAGATGGAGTCAAATCCACTATGCGCAAAGAGAAGGCTCGATGCGGCCTTTAAATGACAGAGCAAGGCAGTCATCTTGAACCAAGCTTGTCTTAAAGTTGTCTTCAACACACCAAATTTCCCTCCTAACAGATGCCAGGAACTCCATCTGATCGTATTGTCGACTGATACTTCACCTCGCAGGTGTTTTTAAAAGATCGCCTTGAAGTGCGATATGGAAACTGGCAAAATTAGAGATGACTTGTGTGTCGTCACTACTGGTCCTTCATGATGAAAGAACATCCCTAATATGCCTTTTGTCTTCAACTGAACCTATCTGGAATTCAAGTACCATCCTAGTTGTCTTCAAGGTGGACCAGATTGAAGTATATTCTACATCTCGAAGATGGTACACTTATTAAATTGCCTAACGTGAGGACTTAGACGTACAACTTGTGACTTGGACCTGCTGCTATCAGCCTACACAAGAAGGACTCATTTGCAAAGACAAACCTAGTACCGGGTGTCGCCAGTGCAGAGAAGTGAGTGATTTTAAAATTAGAATTTTTGTTTGCAAATCAGTTCTTCTTGTTAAGGAAATTTCCCCACTTATTGTCTGCTAATTGCCTTCAAACATGCGATGTCAATAACACAAAAAGCGTGAGGAAATATAAAATGTGTACAGCCAATGAGATTACAGAAAGCAAAAATATATACGTCGACATACAATAGGCTAAAACGCACGTGGGTGACTGATAAAATAAAATATAATAAAATATATTAAATGACTGCAAACCTCAAGCAAAGCGTGGAAAGACCGGAGATAAAGCAAAAAGGTTGGCTGCATTCATGTCCGTCAATGTGTTTTTACTTTCATTCAATTCGTCTTCATCTAATATATATCTCATGGCGCCAGTATGTCGGATTGAACCAAATTATTGTCTGAAATTGTCTGAATTTGGAAGAATCGTCACTGAAATAAAATATATTATAATCGCCTGAAAGAGAATCAGATTTTATTTCTGTCTTCACGTCTTCATCTGAATACGAGTTCGAATTCAGATAATATAATGTCTGAATTCGAATTTTGTCTCTTGAAAAATTGTCTGAAATTGTGACGTCATTATTTTGTCTTATTTTTGTCAAAAATAATTTTTATTTTAAGGTCCAGATCTCGGACTTTTCAGCATCGAATATGAGGGAATAATTGGTAAAATAATATTGGGAAATAATTTTGTGAAGTAATTTAAATGAACGAATTAACGGTTTACTTATACGTTTATTAGAGTGATCTTGAGCAGGTATTGAGAAATGGAAACAGAAACCAAATTTTTTAGAAATGGAAATAACCATATTGTTTTGGGCTAGAAATCAAAATTAACGGGAACCCCAAAATTCTGACATAGAAACCAAATCTGGAACAATTAACCAGTTAGTTTCAAAATCTGTAATGAAAATGCAATGGAAACCAAATTATAAATTTCGTTTTAGTTTCTATTTCTGACATGATTAAATTTTTGAACTAGGAGAAAAAATTTGAAAAAATGTCGACATTTTTGAGGAAATATTGAAAATAATTAAATTTTTGAAAAAAAAATGAAACCGACTGCGTTTAGGAACATAAAGCATAATAGAACTAAAATGTTGAAAACAAGTTTTCTAGGTTTGGTAATAGTAATTTTTTATAAAATGGATTCACAACTAACGCAGTCGCTGGCACAAATAGCTTTTGATATTAATATGAAGATCAATACTGGATTAAAATCAATAGGTGAGTGGAGAGTTTTTGACACATTAGGTATATAAGTAATTTAAACATTCTTAACAATTAGTACCCCAATGTTTTAAATAGATGTAATAATGTTGTGTATTAGAATATTGTTAAATCTATGTTAAATTTACCACAAATTGCATCAGAGAAATATGTAATAAAATGAAATCTAATTGCTTCATTTAAAAATTTTGTATTTTATATATATACATATACATACATACATATGTATGTATGTATGTATGTATGTATGTTTGTATGTGTGTGTGTGTGTGTGTGTGTGTGTATGTATGTAACTTGAAAGATATTTGTGCCAGCGACTGCGTTAGTTGTGAATCCATTTTATAAAAAATTACTATTACCAAACCTAGAAAACTTGTTTTCAACATTTTAGTTCTATTATGCTTTATGTTCCTAAACGCAGTCGGTTTCATTTTTTTTTCAAAAATTTAATTATTTCTCATAATTATTATTTATAACCAGATATATCAACGGACTTTAAAGGAGCCAGTCACAATTCATGTTTCAGTACACCTTCCTGATTGGTTGTTTTAAGAGAATTGGAAAAACATGGTCTTTTCATTTTCACTCATAATTATTATTTTCAAGCAGATAAGTCGACGGACTTTAAAGGAGCCAGTCACACTTTGTTTTTCAATACACCTTCCTGATTGGTTTGTTTAAGGCATTCTGTAAACATCTAATTTTCATTTTTTCTCATAATTATTATTTATAACCAGATATATCAACGGACTTTAAAGGAGACAGTCACAATTCATGTTTCAGTACACCTTTCTGATTGGTTGTTTTAAGAGAATTAGAAAAACATGGTCTTTTTATTTTCTCTCATAATTATTATTTTCAAGCAGATAAGTCGACGGACTTTAAAGGAGCCAGTCACATTTCGTTTTTCAATACACCTTCCTGATTGGTTTGTTTAAGGGAATTCGAAAAACAAGATATTTTCATTTTCTGTCATAATTATTATTTTGAAGCAGATATATCAACGGACTTTAAATGAGCCAATCACAGTTTGTTTTCCAACATATGCCTTCCTGAAATTATTTTTCATTATTACTATTATTCAGCAGATATCAGTAGACTTTAAATGAGCTAATCCTACATAATACATCTACTGGTACTAATATATTACTGGTACTAATATATTACTGGGAGAAGTGGTAACATTTGAAATATTTATATAACTATAAGAACTTTTGGGAGACCCAATCAGCATGCGTTATTTCCTTATATGTTGAATCTTGGATTGTGATTGGTTATGTTGCTTTTTGTGTTGAAAAAATCCCCAAATTTTGAATCAAAATTGTGGGTCTGGTATGGGGAATTTGTCAATTTTTTTTGGCCAGTGTTACTCACCTTGAAAATACGAATTTTTTGAGACCTATTTCTTATTTGTACGATGAATATTGAATGCTGTAGTGTGGCACAAAATTTTGTTAGATTGCCAGGAACAAAGCCAAACACAATACCTCCCTCTGACGCAGTCGGAGAATATTGATGTTTCTAGAAAAATATTGAAAAAATATCTACTTTTCTAGAAAAATATCTAAACAATATAGACTTTTCCAGAAAAATATAGATATATCAATATTTGAACATGAATTGGAAAATTTTTAAAAAAGGAAATTTTTTTAATGGAAATGGAATCCAAAATGGAAACTGAATGAAAAATTTTGGTAAAATCAGGAAACCTAATGGAAACGGAAACCAAAATAATGGAAATTGAAAAAAAAAACAAAAATTAACTAACATGATGTTTATATTCAGAAACTCAACGAACCGAAACAAAATGAAAAAGGTAGCATTTCTCAATCCCCAATCTCAAGAATTGATTATGATACTCATATCTCTGATCAACGAATTTTCTCAAACTTGGGACCTATCTAGATCATTTTCTCACACTCAAAAACCCCCACCCTGAAATTTTCAGCTACTTCGTTGATCTAGTTCTTCAGAACGCAATTACTCACATACATACATACGCACACATATATATACACACACACACACAAACGCGCGCGCACACATACAATTATTATTGCTCGTATTATAATATAGTATAGCTGATAAGATTTTACATCAAAACAGTTTTGATCTATTGTTTAGAAAAAACGCCCCAAAAATTGTTTTATTTTTTATCTCATTTCTAAACAGTTTCTATTTTATTGTCTTCAACGATTTTTATCAAATTTTTATTACAGTTCTGATGATCTCAAAAAACCTGCTCTTCTGGCGAACTTGGTTGCGTCAGAACTTTTCTCAAAATTCTTTTCATGTTTAGTAGTGGGTTTATAATGACGACGTGTAAAAATGAAATAAAGACAGAAACAAGAAATCAAAGAGACAAATAAAGATATAGAGAAAACTCATTTTCAGGCAAAAATATTGTCAGATTATCACGACGAAGGCCTTTGCAAACGCGACTATGCAAAATGCTACGCACCAGTTGGTAGGAAGCGCAGAAAGCGAGTAGAGGTACCTATCGTTTAAACACCTCAAAACCAACCAAAAAACGAAGCTAACTATATCTTTCCGGCTGCTACTTTTGCACACGTACACGAGTGTACGTGAACAGGAAACGAAGTTATGCGGTGAGGAGGAAAATAGAAAGGTAAGGAATGGTGAAAGTGAGTTGGGTTTGGTTTGAAAAACCGCAATATTTCAAAACTGAGAAACCTACCGTCTGCGTTCGAGTTTGTGTGTGGAGAGGAAGTGTTTGCTTTAGCAGCGAAGGATTTGCGGCCAAAACTTAACCTTTTGTCGTTATAATAGTTGAAGGAAAACAAAATGCGGTTCACAGAACCTCACGTAGTAGTAATACATACGAGCAGTTCGCGTATGTGGCGCTGGTGAATGATCTACAAGAGTAGTACATACTGGATACGTTTGTTCGATTTTCTATATAAAACGCTCGTATCGTGTACTGCGATGGATATCGAAGTTGACAGCAGAAAGGTGAAGTACACTGGACTCGTAACATTGACCACGGATATTTTTATCGACGTTACAGCACTTCACACATCACACGCAGGCAGGGAGAACGGAAAACGTAGGTATACCAAGTACGAACATAATTCCGTGACAGACAGACTCTGTGGCCAGGGACAAGTAAATAGAAGATAATCTCGAGTATGCTGATGTTACCCAAGAGTATCTTCTAGAATATTATCCCACATCGATATAGCAGAAAGTCCACGCGATATTACCGCAATGGACTTTTCCAATGATAATAAGAAAACTGAACATCAAAACATTCATTCCCTCAAGGTTTAAAGGAAATATCTGAAGTCGATACAGTTTTACAATACCGTCTGTACTGCACACAAAAGAGAAAACTTGAATGAACTATGGGTCAAAGGTAGTTCAGTTAAAACTTTTCAACTTGAACAGCAATTCGCATCAATGAAAACACACACCGGGTGATTAGGTTTTGATCTATTGACAAATAAAAAACAGTCGATCGAAATAAATTCATTGCCGTTCGGTTATGAAGGCAAAAGTTCTTTTCAAAAGTTCGAATCGTATCAAGAAGTGAAGCATTTAGATAAAATGAAGCAAAAGATGAGACCTACATCAAGATAGAATGCCAGTAACCAGCACTGAAGACAAAAAATTAAAGATACCTAACGAGACAGACATTTAGTTAAAGTGATTGAAGCTCAATAAATTAATGTATCTTACCAGGAGATATTCGCCTCAACTTTAAAGCAATGGGGAAACATCTACTACTTCGAGTCAGAACTAATAAATCAGAACTTAATAATGAATAATACAGGTGAAGAACTTATTGATGTTATAATGATATAACATATATATATATATATATATATTCAGAATTTTCTAGAATGTTCTACAAAGAACTGTTGAGCCGTTTACTCTATGTTAGTTCTTAAGTCGTTAACAGTTTGTGTATTATAATCATACAATAAACATATTATTACTCTTATACCAGTTCATTATTCCAATCAGGGCCATTTCTAGCTATTCTGCCACTCAGGGCAAAGTCTCTTTTGGCCACCCCTAAAATAATGCGCCTTATACAACCCATCGACCAGGGTTAAGCATGATTTGGCGAATTCATTCGAATCCGTTTGACAGATTCGACAGATCTAAAATTTTGAATGATTTTCCAAGGAACAAGGATTTATTTTGCTTTTTGCTTCGAAGAATCGGAACTGAAAATCATTTCAACTCGTTTAAAGTTTAAAAGTTTTTGAAACAAAAAAAATGTATTCAATTTTGAATTTGAAAACAACGAAATTTTATTTTTTCTTACAGTAGTTTCTATTTTAGATCACTGCAAAAAAATAAAATAAAAAATAAAATAAAAATATCCAACACGTTGAGCATTCGGATTTGAATCCGCAAATCCACCTGCTTTATTCGAATCCGATTCGAATCCAAAAAAAAGTGATAATGAATCAAATCATATTCGAATCCCCCAAAAAATGTGGATTCGCGGCAATCCCCCACCGAAAGACCTAGCGATGGAGCCCACGCCCATAGTATACTTGACTAAAAAACCTGATATAAATTTAAAAAAACAAAAAATGCCTTAAGCATGTTTTTCAACACCATAAAGTGATTTTTTTTCAAAAAGCAAACAAAAAATCGCAGACGTTCCATGAGTTTGAATCTAAAATTCTTAAAAATTTATATTTACCTGCACCTTATTTCAATATCCGAAACATAAGCGTCGATATAGAAAACAAAATTTATTTTTCACCATAAACATCGTTCGTAATTTTCTTTCTCACCCAACACAGTTAATATGAATTCTGTATAATAATATAAGTTCCGTTCTTCCTTCGTAATCTCAAATGCAACTACCGACAACAAAAGCTAGAAGGGTTGTGTTAAAAAACTTACATACCATCCCCGTGCAGCGTATAAAACAAAAACACACCGACGTTTCGCTTTATGATGTTGAACAAAAACAAAAAACAAAAAACAAAAAACAAAAAACAAAGAAAAAATACTTCAATAATTATACGATACGAGTATATATCTACGAGTAAACAGACGAAGAAAACACGAAATTTTCGTTATAAAGAGGTAAATGGGTAAGGAAACAAAAAGCAAGCGAAGAATCAACTTTTTGCAACAACAAGAGATCATCGCATCAAATCTACGATACTCTTCGTCGACGTATTTACGAGATCTTCTTTCTTTTTTATTAAGCAAGTTTTCTTTTTTTTCTTCTTTTTTTTCTCGCGTTTAACTTCTCTTATTTTTGGATACATGGCTGCTACTGTAGCTTCATATTCAAAAATACATAAAAACCACCACCGAATTTTACTATTACTTCTGGCTGTAAAGCGTTCAAGTTTACCGGCGAGGGGAAGGCGTTGAGATGGTTTTCGTTGAACAGGACTTATCGATAAGTTTATATTCAAGGAACTTCCATAATACTTTCGTCGCGTTTTACTGGCGAATGATCGTAAAAATGAGAATTATGAAAGCATCCTACGGCGATGACGACGATGACGAAGAGACTTTTTTAGGGATGGCAAAAAGAGGAACAGCTGCGTTGGACGTTTGTGGCTTCGTCGAGAGAAGCTGCCAAAAGTAAGAAAGCTGGCAAGCAAATTCGAATGATAGTCGGAAAATACAACCAGAAGAGCGCGTAAAATCCGTAGCTTTAAAAATTACTTCATGGTTTAATGGCGAAAGGGTAACTGTGCTGTGTACACCGACGCAAATGCTGCTGACTGAGCTGAAAAATTAGTATTATTTCTGCGGCGAAACATACCAGGATCGTCGAATGTATTAAAAGGGTATCAAAAGTTGATGTCGAAATAAAACATCGAAGTTTGTGATGCTGATGTGCAAAAGTAACACCAAGACCAACACCACGACAGTCTTGGATCGGTATCAACTATCTTAGTCTTGATCATGATCTCACTCGATGAGATTTTGGTTTTAGTCACGGGTTTGTTTACAAGAATTTTACTATTATTGATGGCTAAACTTATTATTCATGTCATTTAAGAATCTCAACTTACCACAAACACAGGGCATACAATCATCCAAGGGTTTGTTCAGTTAAATTTTGCAGAATCCAGCTACTGTAGAGAAAAGCGTATCACGACTTCGGTAACATTTCAAGGTACGTATGTAGTTTTTCCAATAATGGTCCTCAGGCCCCTAAACTAAAACTATCCCCAAAAAGTTCATATTGTGCATGTATACATGGGATACAGCGAGATTTGTTTACAAGCCGGAGGGCGTAATCAAGGACGTAGTCAAAATTTCCTCAAGGGGAGTTTAAAAAATTTTATGACTTATTTTTTATTTTTTTTTTTGCTTGTTACTTTTAGAAATTTGAAAAATGTCAGAAATTTAGCACCTATGGAACCCGTTATCACCTAATTACTACTGAAATTTTTTCCGAATTTTATAGGTGACAAGAAAACAAACAAGAAACCACGTCATGGTGGGTACAATCGCCTCCTTTTCCTCCCTTGACTACACGGATTGGAATGAATTTTACTAGTACGTATATTTTAGGTCCATATTTTGGTCAAGTTTGAAGCTCAGAGTATTAAATATAATTGAAGACGCACGCTCATCTAAACACTATTACAAAGAGCATAACCACTTTCGAAATTATTGTCCCCACTCCTTCGCTATCGAATTCAAATTTTCTTGCCCTCATTCGGACCCATAGGAAATAATTAAAATTTTTTTTTCTAATTATATAATTAAATGAATGAGTAAAAAAATTATTAATTTAGAAATCATATTCAACGCGATTTTCGAAGATAAAAATGTGATTGAAAATTGTCGGTACCTTAGGAGACGAGGATATTTTGATAGTGGAAGTAGTGCCGATTTTCGTTTCATATGCGTCCTCTATTATATGTATTTAATATTTTGTGGTTCGAAGACGGACCAAATTCGTCCATTAGATTCTGAACGTCTTCGAAGTTTTTATTATAATGCAAAATTCTTGAAACTTATAATGAACACAACCCGCAATACACATAATTTGAAATCATGTCTACATTCTAGGCGTAATCTACCTTTTCGACCTACGTACCATCGGGTCTTTCTCACTATTTTTGTTCTTTAAATAATTATTTAAGTAGTATAATTATGATTGCGAAAATTTTGTTCATATTTTTTCGATCTTAACCTATATCTTGATCATGCATAGTCAGTCTAGATCTGGATCTTATGTTGTCAGTCCTTTAGTCTTACCATTGCTATCGTAAGTATGGTCTTGGTCTTGGCCTTGGCTCGCAATAAGTGCAAAACCAAAACCCATTTTGGTTATCACTAATCGACGATCATCAGGCAGATGGTTCACCTTTTACGAACTTTGGAAAATACTTCAACAATTTAGCGTCAACTGAGTAGAATCCACACGAGTAATAGTACCATGCATGCAGAAAAAAAAAATTAGCCTTTTTGTCCGCGATCTCTATTCATCGAAGATCTTCAACATACGAAGAAAAAAATTGTGTAGGCGGGATGTTATTGAAATTGATCGAAAAGCGATGATAAAAATAACAATAATTTGAGAATAATACCGACGCACATCAATTTCAAGTTGACGATGAACCCGATACGACAGTCAAGTGTTCTAAAAAACCATTAATTACAGCTGTGAAATTCTCAAAAGTAGGTCTACTAGGTAAATGAACGTTGAACATCAATAAAACAGTGTGACACCAAGACAATTTGGATTGTTAAAACAATTGAAATTTTTAATTTTTGACATATGCACATGTCTTTATATCCCTGAAAGTCAAAAATTACTTAGCGTGATGATTTTTTACGTTACTTTTCCATTTTTTTCCCTTTTTGTTTGTTTCTTTTTTTCCTTTTGAGCAACAAAAATCAAAAATCTGCTGAAGTAACTGTACAAACAATACAGCGACATTTGTAGACTAGAAAGACATAACTGCAAGAAACGGTACCAATTCGTTGTTATTATTAACGAAAACGTGACTTGAGAGGCTCATCAAGCACTCTCATTTCTAGAAATGTGTTTTTCCAGTTTTTTCAATCATTACAAAAAATTACCCAGAAGTACTCAAAATCTTTTCAAATACTGACATCAACATGCATTTCTACCAGACGTTATTTGTATCATTGCTTGAGAACCACTCGACAATTCACGACGAAAATTCCAGTAATTACGCAGAATATTTTAAGATACGAAACAATGCAACCGCCATGGGTGCACTTTGAGGGCGCCGACACAACACTCACAAACACACACAGACATATTACCGTCGAATAATGCAAATTAATCGTCGAGTAGTTGGCAGCCGGCAATGCACCAAGCCACCAAGCAGACTATATTGTCCAACTGGACCCTTCCAAAAAAGGATATTCCAGTTTCAGGAGGCGCACATCCGCCATATATGGCACGAAGGGAACGAAAATAAAATTATCGACAGCAATAGGATAAAGTTAGGTGAAGTGAGGAACTTTTTTTTTGCGGTGATTTCAAACCGTAGATCGATTCTCTAATCGTTTTCTTCTCTTACCTAATCATCTCGTCACCGATCGCCCAAAAACTGACCACATCTTTCATTGTTAACGCTTTACTGGGCCATCGAGTTCGGAATTCGGTTCGGTTACGTTAATTTCCTTATGGGAATACCACCTTTATATCACAAACAATGTCAAAAGAACTTTTAATCCTAATTATTGTGACTGAAACAATGACGTTTTAAAAATCGAACAATTTTTCTCGTTATTTACCACCATCGAAGGAAACTTGGGGTGAGGAACGCACATCCGGATTCTTTTCTACTATTTCTCATCGCTCTTCCCCCACAGCTTCACATGAACAGAGGAGTTGGAAAAAAAAAAGATGCCAGAAGGAATCGTCATTCACTTATGTTTTATTATTTCGTCTTGGGAAGAAAAAAGAAAAGATTTTTATGTGTTGTTATTTCTCTTTTTTTTTTGTTTTCATTTTTTTATTCGTCAGATGAGTTTGCATAAAATACGGGTAAACTAAGAAGGAAATAAAAAAAAAAATAAATAAAAAAAAGACGCTGGCTAGCCTTTTTGAAAACACTGAGAAGAATAAGCTAGACGGAATTGGGTTAAACAAAAAAAAATAAATAAAAAATAAAACAAGAGTAAAAGTGGATCTGAGTGGTCATTAAGCTGAAAAAGTTTTTTTTAATTTTTTTTAATACAACTCGGGGCTGTAATTCGAGCTTTCGTTAAAACTAGCGACACTCTTCTTCAAATTCATCTAATCCTTTACGAGAATTTCACAAACTGCAGCGACTACTGTTACTTGTTTCTATTTATTCCTTCAGAACGATAGACGATCGGGAGGAGAATGTGGGTTAAAAAATTATTTTTAAGCTGCCTTTGTCTGCTGCAGAGAGATCTGAAATAACGATGTTGGATACGCTGCAGTACACGTCAAGTTCTTGCAACCATAATTCGGTTAACAATAATGACTGAAAAAAACACTGTTCTCCAGTAGAAAATGAGAGTGCACGAGAAAAAAAAATCGAAAAAAAACAATCAAATCCCAGGAAAATATCATTTGAAAAGACGTTGTTTTTCCACAATCCAACCACGAATTCCGGTGATTTTTGATGAACCACACGGAAAATACACTGAAAGATTACATTATTCAAAATCGGAAACGACAAATTATAGTCAAAGCCTAGGAAGATGAGAACAAGGATAGTAGAATAATTTGGGATTGCTTTTCAAAATTTATTAATTTGCCAGAACGTCGCATCTTATATCTTCTGGAATTGAAAAACGAGCAGATTTCGTGGATGAAACAAATCGTGGACCGTCACATTTTCTTTGATAAAGAATCATGAAGTACAGTCGTGAATTTCTTAAACGTTCAGAATTGAAATGTACTATCGTCGCAAAGACGAAAGGTTTGAATAGAAACTTTACTTCGTTAGGAGAAAAAAATTCTGCAGAATAGTAGGATTATGTTCATTTTAGCTGTTGTACATGGAACGACCATCAGCTAACAAAACCACAGATTACTGAATTTAATGGAGAGCTCTGTTTGATAGGACTACACAACTTACACCAACCAAAACCGAAAATGGTATTACAAAAATGTAAGAAAATTATGTGACTTTGCGCCAAGTTTTAATTAAATATTCATAGAATGAATAGCACTACGGGTGTAAGTTCGTGTAAGCTGACGTAATATTATCAAACAGAGCTAAGAATGCACGCTCACCTAATCGCTGCTACGAGAAATGGCACAACTTTTGTAGCCACTGTTCACACTTCTACGGTACCAAATTCAAATTTGTTTGCCCCGCATTTAGGCCCATTGGCATTTGGCAATAGCGAAATTACTCTTTCAAATAACTGAATTAAATGAATAAATACATAATATTGTAATCATTACAAATTCAGGAATCATAAAAAACATGAATTACATACATAAAAATTAGTTTTAAAATTGTAGGGTACCGTAGCAGTAAGGATTCTTCTTTTATTTTAACCTCATTATCTCATGTCATCAATAATTCCCAATCTCTACGACAATAATCCACTTTAAAGAAATAAGATAGCTGGAATGCGACGATAAACTTGTTCGTTTTTACTACGAAGATGTGGCAACACCGGAGCAACGTAAGGGTACTACCAATTGATCTGTCCTGAGGAGGCTCTTATACAATTTCAACTGAACTGCATTTGGTAAGTTTGTTCAGTTATTCAATTATGCAACAAATATTACGTCCAGTACCGAGTTAATAAGAATTGTGTATGCAGACATACACAAAAGTGTATATGAATTTTCTAAAATGGTGTCAAAATTTTCCTTGGGTCATGAAAGGAAAAATGTATCATCCCCACCCTGAGTCCTTTCATTAACATGAAATTAATAAGTAGATTTTTGTAGCAAACCTGTTAATAGTGGTATTGAAAGTACCGACCAGCCGATTCGCACCAAAATTGGTAGAACGTTACAATATAATAGTAAATATTCGTTTCAAATTTTTCAGCTATTAGTTTAAAATTCAGCATTTTATAGGCAAAGTAAAAACAAAAATAGCAGTTCAGAAAATACAAGAATCATTAAGCCTGGTCCTTGACTGAGTAATAATGATCATTTCAGTGACAACTGGACAAAAATTGCGACGTGAACAGTGGTAACAAGAAAATTGCTTAACTTACCTATATATTTGTAGGTAAATATTAGAATCTGAGTTTTTGGTGCCAAAATTTTCCTTGAATTATGAAACGAAAAATATACCTATCTCCACCGCCACATCGTTTCATGAGATAAAGATTAATAAGCAGATTTTTCATAGAAAACGTACTTAAAAAGAGAAAAAAAGTACACCAGAAAAGCAAAATGAGAATACAAAAGTTTAAAAAGGCAACAAAATAATTTTGTATGGCAGCATGATTTTTTTGAAAACTGATTTTTCTTAAATTAAATTAGAAAATTAAAAATAATGGCGAATTATGTTTCAAATTCTGAATGTATTCACGCTGCTCTTTTGAATATTTTGCTTTTCATGAAGCGACGTACGTCTCACAGATAGACTGACGTTTTATTAAATATTAAAACGCCTTATTTGGGGGCGAAAAGAAAGAATGATGCGCATTTTTTACGCGAGATGATATTTTGACGAGAGAAGATTTCGAAAAGAAAACTTCGTAAAGAAAGAAAAATAAATTGCAAAAAAAAAACTGTTAAAACAACCGTGCGATATCAAACTTTGATTCAAATAGAAAAATTTTAGGATGATAAAACAGCATACTTACTCGTAGATATACAGTGTTTATTCATGTAGAATACCTGAGATAAAATTACGAAAGCGTACACTAACGGATTTGAACGGAAGAAAAGGCAGGTATACTTATATACTAGGTATATACGGTGTTAAATTCTTAAATTATAGCCGAGAAGGGATCTTTATGAAAGAAAAAACATATGATATCGCTATTTTCCAGTTAATTAAGTTGTATTTTATTATTATTATTATTATTATTTTGTAATACTTATTTGTTTTTTACAATTCTACGATCAACTTGGACATTTTTTTTATCCTTCTTTTGACACTATTCCCCCCAAAAAATCATCAACTATGAACCTGCATAGAGCATATGATACCAAATCATCTTCGATGGTTTTGTTATTTTCAAGGAAACCTTCCATTCCTTCACATTCGTCTCTCGGTTCACTGGAAAAAACTGAGTTGAGTACCAACCCAAGTTCATGTCTATTAGTCGAGTCACCGGCTATAAATTTACAAAAGTTAAGTCTTCAGCTGTCTATGAATGAAGTCCCGACTAGTAAAAAATATCTTTTAATTAAGTAGATACGCCTAATGAATCATTATGGTTATGATACATCCTGCTTCATACATGGAAAACACTCAGTTTCCTCCAACAATGTGGGCAGACTTTCTTGCCACACCAACAAGGATGAAGAATGCGAATGAAAGCTTCCATGCTACATTAAATGCATTGTTTTATACGCTTCATTCAAATCTCAGTGTTTACTTATTCAATTCCAAATTTCTACGTCATAAGGCATCAAATAGCAGCTCATATATTACGGTGCCTGTCAGTAAGAACGTAGCCCCTAATACAACCATCAATCCGATGACATCAGGATTAAAAGTCTAATCAATGTTGTTCATTCCATTCGAAGCAACATTTAAAAAAAAGAAAAACAATTAGGAGTCCTCTAGACCCTAGCGTGCTTAAGGTGTCAATAAAAATATGCGAATGTTTCATGCAATAATGGTGCACCAGACGTCCAAAGCCTACTTAGGCCTATGTTACCTGACACTAAACCAATAAACAAACATATAAGAGAAAAGTTGACAAAACTCGGAGAATAACATCGTATCTGTTGCTTATCGATCATATTTATAATGAACAAAACAATTTTTCAACCCTAGTGCATTGAATAATACTTGTTGAGAAACTTCCTTCAAACTTAAGTTATGGCGTTAAAACTTACTCTCCCCACCGTAAATTCAAAATGTCAACTTTTCTATATGCGAGTCGCGTGAATAAACTGGAAGTCGCCAGGAGACTTCTGCCCGTCTGATCCCCTCTATAAGGAACTTTCGTAAAACTCCTTCACGATCTTAAAACCTAGCCGAAAGCAGGGAAACAATACCTAAAACCACGTACCTATACGTACTCCCTATTCTTGTTTAATCGCGTATATCCACAGCTTATTCCACGTGCGTTTCATCTTCGTCAGTCGTCACCAAACACCAACGTATATTTTTCACAAAGTCAAATGTCACGCTACCACCACCACTACCACCACAAACACCTATATTGGGGGATCGGGACTCGGGAGCTTTTGACGAAAATACCCGCGACGAAAGGGGCACACAGAACTAACAGCAAATATTATGGGAACACAATGACTTAAGCTATCGTTTCCTTTTGTCATCCTCTCCCCTCCTCCACATCATAAACTCTCTCTCCGCCATGCAATTTGTTTCTCTTATTCTCATTCTCTCTCACTTTCTACCTCCACGAGCCAGCCCCCCTCGCCACTACTCATTGAGTTCATTTCCAAAGTAGTGAAGCGTGGGTATATTAAAACGAGCTTCAGGCAAGAATATTGTTTGCGTACAATTAATGCGACGCTATGTCATTACCCGCAGTCACGAATACGAGCTTCGTTCTTCGCTCAATACGTTTTCTTTTTCTTGTTTTTCATTTTTCATAATCTCACTCAACACACGAATTCAATGGGAAAGACGGCTACAGGAGTAAAATGAGGTAAGTTTCTCTGCTCTACACTCACGCATGCAGATGAAAAATAAACCACTGGTGGGCCAAATATCGACAGGCACGTCGTTTTGAATTTTCAAAATCCGTGAAACAACGTCATAGCCTAGTTGAATAAAGGTACTTTTTTTCAAAAAGTGAAATATAGGCAAACGTCAAAGGGTAGAGAGAAAGACAGAGAAAACGACTATCTCTATCCTTTTGGTGTCATTAATACGAGTAGGTATCTCTTTTCGCATGCATTCTACATAATATGATTTAATTATCTTTCTAACCCCATATACTTTTAATCGGACCCGAGCGAAAATTCTTTTAAATATCACGTATCTAACCACTCTTGCTTTTTCCACTTACGAGGCTCTCGCAAAGAAGATAGACAAAACTTCCACAAAGAAACCTAACATTGACATTGTGAATCTCTCATTTGAATAAAAAGAAACTGATGAGGGATTATTGGAAACTTATTTACTAAAGTCCTCAATAGCCGTGACCGAAAGAACTTCAACAACTTTCCAAATAAGGTAGTACTCAGTTGACTATAGTGTTCAATAATGAACCAATCGCGAATGCCACGGGTGGAAAGTATAGGGTATTCAAGTTTTATTTATGCTGATTTGTTTTCTCAAGAAAATCGATTCATAAATACCTGAACCTAAAAAAAAATCAATTCACAAAAAAAAAGTAAAAAACCATGGTATTGAGGATCGATCTCCAAAGAACTGACTCAATTTACCAGCATTTTTCTAAAACTGACCGGAATCAAGGAAACCAAAAACTCGTATCTTTCAAAAAATTTTCTCCTTCACAGGAAAAAAGTTCGATCATTACGGAATTCCTTTAAATGAATCACAGCGGCATAGGTATGGAGGGAATGTGGGACATATATCACCTCATTACTTTTTTTTGACTTTTTTATCAAAGTAGTTTCGTGATAGAAGTAGAATTCGTTTTCTATCATGTATTAATATAAGTATATGGTAGAAGAAAGGTAGTCTATGTTAACAATTTTGCTGACACCGTCAGTGAAATAGATAGGATTTTTCTAAAACTAAAGGATGAAAATTTTTCAAAGATTTTTATAGTTGGTTTCAGTTCAAAACTTCATGCACCAACGTTAAATACGTCAGTTGATTACTCACTCTCAATTACTCATCAATTAGTGCTGTACAATAAATGAATTTTTCGTCGATTTTCGATTTTGAACATTCAAGATCGATTTTCTGCTGAAAAATCGATCCACCATTTTTCATTTCTTAACAGATATTTTCGAAATATGGGTACGAAATTTATGTTACCTTTGAATAATGCGGATCACAAACCACAATCGTTGCTAAAAATCAACTATAACCCCGAGAAACCAAACTAAATAAAATTTCTCGTCTGTGAGGAAAAAAATATTCGTAGGATCATCATCATCTGTACGTACGGAAAATAATAAAAAATATAATAAATAATAGATAATGAAATTAATTTCGTATTCGAAAAATAAGGGAATACGTTTAGTAATCTGTCCGAGAAACTTCTGTTATTTATAAATAAATACTTACTAACCTAATTCTCAATTTCGATAACAATGAAAAACAGTCGCTGTCCCTCGTCAGAGTGGCCATCAAGCCTCTCACCATCCCCGACTGTAACCAGGACACTCTCAAAACCCTCATCATGCCCCTAAAATTTTCAAGTCCATAATTATGACGTCATCACGCCCTTCAGAAGCCCTTTTTCACTGCCTTTCGAAGGAAAAAGAGGAGGAAAATTGTAACACAAAAGAAAATGGTCTTATGAATTTTTGACTGAAATCTAGGCTAAAGATAGAAATGTTAAAACAAGGGGAAGGGGAAAGGGGGGAAATTGTGACACAAAACTGTCCTACGAATTTTTGACTGACCCTCAGCCTAAAGACATAGATATGTCAAAAATAAACGAGGTTTCACATCAAAATCAAGGAACAATAATGTAGTCTAGTGAAGAACAGTTAAGAGCAAGTCAAGACCAATGCTAGAATGAGAATAACAAAAATATATGGATTAACCTCCTCCTACAAACTGAGTTGTCAAGTTGTTTCAAATCTCTTATTTCCCAGGACTACAGAATGAGAATTGAGAGAAAACTTAACCAACATTGTATTTCCAATAGGTGATTGAATGATAAGATCTTGTTACGGGGCAACAGAATGGTTGTTATCCTTGGAAGAATGAATTTCACAAAAGACGATTTCAACAAAAATAAAAATAAGCGATTTTGAATATATTGAAATGAGGAATTTTATTTGATAAAATTCACAACTTTGTACATGAAAAATATGTAGTAGTGAAAAAGCTTAAAAATGAGAACTCATTTAGCCTCATGATGACAACAAATTCGAAAGAAGCAAAGCAAGATTAAGAGTTCAACATATAAGGTGTTTACTCTGTCATTCCAAGTTCAGAAAGGATTTTGACGTCAAAAAGGATATTACAAGTTGGCCAGTATTATGGAGTTTTTCTTGGACAAAGTATGGTGGCTCCCATAGGAAAGTAAACAGGGCTATAAAAACCCTGATTTAATGGAAGTATTTTCACGAATTATGGTGTATTTAGGATCAAATATCGAGTAGCTAGGTCCCACAGGGCACCAGTGGATACATGTATTTCTATGTAGATTACAAAAAGATTCAACCAGGAATGTACTCCGTATTCGATCCGATTGAACTTAACTAATTTTTTATGCACTGTTTTTCAGTGTTTACCTTATTTGTATTATTAGAAGAATATAGGAAAAACATGGAAAAACAGTGGGTGTTCTGGTTAGTCTGGTAGTCGTTAAGTGTTTATCTAAAAGTGTCAATTGTGATAGGTCGTAAAGTGACCATCTTATTGCTCTCGATAAGTCGATATAGGGTGATTTTAATCGTAAGGTAAAAATTAGCAGGTGCTATTTGGTATGTGCGAAAGTAGCAACATTGTCTCGGGAAATCTTTAGGGGTCTAAAATACGTACCTATGCGTATGGGTAGGAAGGGTAAAGTGCGGTACTGTGGTACATAACAATCTATTTATTGTACCTATCTAGAAAATTTAATGCCCATGCCTTATTTGTTCAATTATTAATCATACACAACACAGCTACTTCTTAAAACCACGGATCAAACTATTAAATTAATTCATTTATATTAACATTTAAACACATTGAGCATTTATACATCATTTTGTAGAGGATATTAAATACATAAGTAATATAAACACTGGCTCAAACTGACTTGTCTTACAACTAAGGTGCACAATTACCATCTCTCACTTAGAGAGAAATGCGTTCAAATATGTTCAGAAGCAGGTAACCGTATGCAGCGAATAGAAAGGCATCAAAGACTACAGCTAATTTTTGCTTATTTTATTTTTCAAGAAACTTCTTAACTTTACTTATCTTGCATACGCCTGATCCTACTTCAAAGGCAGCCAATTTTTTTTTCTTTTTTAACAACGCGTCAAGAACAAGAATTCAAAACTTGTTAAGGTTGGTTTCAGCTTAGCTAAAATCTTTAATTTTACCTACAAGCCACTTGATAGTAGTGTAAAGAACTTTTCTTCGGATTTCCCATACTAGTGCTTATCACGTTAAAAAAAAAGAAAAAAATTTCCCAGCATTGTTCAACATTTTTGCCTCACTATACTAAATTCTGCGAACGCCCACGCTCCAAACACCTTCAATATGAACAAAACACGAGTCCTATTTTTATATTTTTCGATTTCCTGCGAAAAACAGGAGATATCAGGATTGGGATTTTTGCTGAATGCGTTTGTATCTAAAATAGATTAAATCAAGATTCTCTCAACACCTTTGAAGAACATTATTTCGAATTTATTGAGCAGATGTTTACCAACGTTTTTAAGCCTTTAAGACGTCTCACGAGTCAAGAAACGCAAAAATATCTCAATTTTAAACGTGGCTTCGCACCTTTCACAAATCCTCGCTCTTCTTCACCACATTTAAAAAGACGAGCGGAAAAAAGTACCTAACAAAATGGAGTTTTACGACTTGTCTAGGATATCTTTACGGCTGTTAGGCATCTTTTTCACCCTTCGTAGTGGTCGC
Organism: Ericerus pela; assembly: GCA_011428145.1. NCBI lineage: Eukaryota > Metazoa > Arthropoda > Insecta > Hemiptera > Coccidae > Ericerus > Ericerus pela. Next base: position 414,962 of record WOFM01000277.1, read on the forward strand.
AGTTAAACTTTTCTGTTTCAAAAGGGAAAACGTGGAAGGTAAATAAATAAACTTAAGAAATGTGTGATGACGCGGCGTTAATTTCAAAGATTCTTTTTCTCTTTTACCTTTTCTTTTCTTTTTTTTTCTACGCCATGTCGTACACACCACCAAAAGGCGATAAAATAATTGATTTAGGTGTCACTAATGGACGGTACACCGCCAACGCTCTCCGTACCCACGCGTAAAATTTACGTGAGAATCGATGGGGGATGAAAGAGAGGAAGGACCACAGAATATAAATTTTCAGGTTTATCGCATATAAAAAAAATAGGTACTATATTTATGAATTCTTTCTTCTTTTTTTATGCGCTGAGAATTAAAGGCGGTTGATGATACGTACGCTTTCTGTAATATTTTTCACATTCGCTTTATCACTCGGTCTCGCTGTTTGGAGAGCAACACATCTATAATCGGTCAGTCTAACGATCTAACAGGATCCAGACATGTACAAGGTCAACGTGACACACCTGTTTCACTGGATTCCGAAGATGTAATCGTCGAACGTGTTTTTCTTCCTTGAGTAACTTACCTGATACTCTCTATCAATGTAAAGGAGAAAAGAGGGTATTCTTTTGGTAACTTTACACCAGGCAAGGGCACTCTTATCCCCAAAACCAGTTAAGTATTCCTCCCTTTTTCAAAAAAGATCCATCCTACAAAATTTTTTTTTTTTTCAACTAAAAATTAATTTTTGTAATTTTTGAATGTATTTATTCATGTAAAATGACTGTACTACCCAACAAGTAAACATAATTAATAATTATATTCATATCAATAATAAATCGCGACTTTCTTTCTTTACGCTGAAATTCCTGCAGTCTGATTACTCCAACGCCAGCCAGTAAAAAAACCAACCCATAACATTAGCGTTTTAAAATCCGAGAAAAAATTTTTTTGTGTTCTAGAACTAAACATGTATTGTAGTGGGTCTTTTTGGAGTCTTTGAAGGATTGACACCCAAAAATTCCCCGCGTGAATACGGTCTTAGCTATTTTTTCATCAGGCCAGACAGAACTTAATTAACACTCTTTTGAGAAATTAAGAGCTCAAGTTGAATAAAAAGTGATAGGTACGCGAGTGCTAATCATGAATCCATGAGTAATTGATATTTCATAAATGACGGCTCGAACTGTCTAAAATGTATTAATAGCAGCAGGTAGATAGCAAGTCTGTACCTATAAAGAATAAAACAAAACTTGTAATAAAACTCACATACGCTTTCGAGAAATAGAAAGAAACTGCACGTTTTCAACATTTTTCATGAGAACAATTAGGTAAAAAGCAAATCTTACTCTTCAAGTGTACCATAGGGTATTTGTTTATATTATTTACACACAATCCTCAGCCTTTGAATGTTCGTTAATCTCCTTTTCACCTCTAAAACATAGTTGGTATAACTGTTTGTTTGGACCCAAATTAGTTCAAATTGTTATCATTGTTACATAATGACGTCAGTCCGTGAAAGATCAATTATTAGAGATGAAAAAAATTGGTCCTCGTCTTGCATAAGGGCATGAACAAGATCAACATCAATAGTGAAAGACCAAATGAAAAACTTGGAAAATAAATTTGAATAAACTGTAAAATGTTCCTTTTCTTACAAGAAAATTAATTCATGTTTTATTTATTTCTTTTATACTTCAGAAAGAGCATGAATGGACGATTAAAAAGTTGGGTCCGTCTATGATAATAGTGAAAATCTTGTAAGCAAAACCAAGATAAAAACTACTATGGTCTTAGTCTTTACTTTTATATTCAATTCGCTGCTCACAAATGAAAGTGAATAAATTATGCGGACAAAAAGGAGTTTGCTTCATTTTTGCAAGTTTCATAAAGTTTTCTTAAGGAAGTTCTGAGCCAGCGGCGTAAGAAACATTTTGTTATTTTTTCTCTTTTTCCCTAATCACGATTATATTTCAAAAATAATCAATAAGAAACACTTCTGTAAAACGCTACTATGACTTAGCAAAGGTTGTTTGACAGACCCATAAGTAATGCTCAAATTTTCGGTATGGGATATCGGTTAACCTTTCTTTTCGACATGAATGTATTATTACACTGTTGCATCTAATGAAGTATATTTAGACGCAGATTATGGCGATAGGTTACCAGTTTTAATGAAAAAATACAGAAAAAATTAAACCTCTGCGGGGAATATTACGTTTGACAACCATAAAAAAATTTGAAATAAATTAGGTTAAAAACGAATTTTTAAAAGATACGCTTTTTTTTTGTATTTTGGCTTTAGCTTCATGCGAAATAAACATTATTTTGTTGCGGAAGGTTGACTGCAGTATTGGTATATTTTAAAATCGCAGTAGTGAGTAGAATAAAAGTAATAACAAGACAGAAATACTCGTGAAAGAAAAAAAAAACAACTGATAAAAACGGATATAAGTGTATGTGTGCGTGTGTCGTAACACGTGAAAGCAGCGATGAAGTTGGTCATCCGGTGTACTTCAACAAATTGAGTGAGTAGAATAAAAGCGTATAAAAAAAAAAGCAGCAGAGTATTAAGTTATGAATTAACTCTACTAACGTAGGTTTAGTTTCTATAGGTAAAAAATTAATATATGTAAAAATCAATAAGGTACTAATTAGTTTAAGGTGTCAAAAAAGGGGTTGGTAACATAAAAAAACAGAAAAAAAGCCAAAATTCTTATAAAATTGTGGAATGACTCAACTTTCTATGCTCATAACACAAACATGATAGATTAATTTGAAAAATACAAATCACGGAATCATAAAATAAGTTGAGTTAAAACGAGTTTTTAAAAAATACGTGTGGAATACCTTGTCGTGAGAGATATTCACACTAGAAGGTCTTCAACAGTATTTTGCATGTTTTGCCACTTCATACGGTTAAGTATGGGAGAGCCAAATCCTCGGCAAACACTGGCGATTTTTGAGCCAATTCTGAGAGTTTATATACAGAATTTGGCACACGCACACAGACACACATGCATACGTACATGTACGTAATTATGTCATGTGTTACGTCGTTTCTTGCCTCTGTCGAGGTGATAAGAAACGACGCAGCGCATTTGGTACCGGGCGGTAATATCACCAAGATCGTTATCTGGTAATTGATCTCGGCCCGTGTAATGTATCTTACTTGTACGTACGTACAGGTACAAACATACAAACGCACCAGTGTAAATTCGTTTAACGTTATAAAGAAGATTATTGCCAGCCTTTGGGCAGCAACTGTCGTTGAGGGATGCGAGCCCCTATTACCTCATACGAGTATTGTCCCCACAATACGCTTTTATAATTTGAAGAAGAAAATAACGGCGAAAGAGAAAATAAAATTTCTCACTTTTTTTTTTCCAGACAGAAACAAACAAAAATTGAAAAAACAACTGATAAAAATGGATATAAGTGTATGTGTGCGTATGTCGCAACATGTGAAAGCAGCGCTGAAGTTGGTCATCCGGTGTACTTCAACAAATTGAGTGAGTAGAATAAAAGCGAATAAAAAAAGGTAACTTTTATTCTATCCTGAGTTCAGTAAAGTAACAACACAGTGTTTAACAAAATAAAAAAATATTTGAACCGTATCATAAGTAAAAAATGAATCTTATTTTTATCCTAGTCTTTTGTAACCCTTTAATGTTAATTTTTTCCTTTCACCTAATTCGATCATTTACTGATTTACTGACGTTTGTGGTAAGTTTAATTTAGCCATCAACACTATCTAGCAAAAATCTTGTGAGCAAGACTAAGACTAAGACCAGGGGTTGAAAGTCAGCCGAAAGCTTAAGCCGTAAAACCGAAAGTGAATGAATTTTACTCAGTTTAGTCGAAAGTCGAAAGCTTAAGTTTTATGTTAAAAGTCAAATGTAGCTGAGCTGAAGCTTTATGTTTTGACTGACTTAAAAACTTAATGAGTAATTTGATAAAATTTGGGTTTTTCTTTATTTAATCTCTGAAAAATGTTTGAAGAAATGACTTAAGAGAACTGACAAAATTAATTTTTTTAGGGGGAGAGAAAACTGAGAAAATCCAGAAAGCTAATAAGTCAAATCCGAAAGTTTTATTTTTATCAAGCCAAAACTAGAAGCTAAACATTAAAAAACCAAAAAACGAAGCTGAAGTTTCATTTCTCAAGGTTGTAAATTTCAGCCATTCAGCTGAAGCCTCAGCTCTTTTTACGGCTGTTCAACCCCTGACTAAGACCAAGACTTTTAATCGGATGAGACAAACAACAAAACTTTTATAGCATGGTGCTGTCGCTCTTGCTCATCACTACTAACAATTTTAGGAGAAAACATTTGCGTCCAAGAACAAACGCAAAAGAAAAATACGGTACCAATGTTTTCGATAACTAAATTTACGTTCGATGAAAAGACACGATTTTGTTAGCCTTCTAAAACTCTTCGAATAATCACTATACAAATTTTATCAATTCCCTGAGAGACCGAAATGGGCCAACTTCATTGGCAGATCGTTCACGTAAACAGAAACGAGGAAAAAAGCTGTGAAATACGTTTTCATTTGAATACCTACGCCACTCGAAATGTCTCTGTTGGGTTATTTTTTCTCTATATATACAAGTTGATATTACCTCGTAGTATCGAGAACGCCTCTCACCCATGTTGCGTACGGATATCGACGTGCATACTCGTACTTTTATTGCAATTAGTTTCGCACCATTTCACTTTTTTCTTCTCGTGTCCCTTGACATTGCTGCAAAATATTCGACACATGTCGATCAGCGCCATTATTATATCGTCTCCGTTTTTCGCATCGTATGCCATGCACTTACACAAAAAAAAAATAAAAAAGGTAGGTAACAGTTACATTCATACATGTAACCTAGAAAGTTGATGTTTTTTCGTCAGTTGGTCAAGAGAGAAAGTAAACGCATCGGTGTTCAACCAGAGAGAGAATTTTCAGCTTGATAAGCGTCCTTCACCAGCACGACGACGCTTTTCCTTGAACGAAATTCGAAAGAGTTTTCCTCAATTAAGACTCCGGTTTATCAATTACCAAAGTTAAATCCATTTCGGATAACACAATTCTACGCTGAGCTAGTAGATACGTAGGTACCTACGTTGACTGAACGTTAAATCGAAATTAGGACCTCGTATGATTTTTTCAATTCATTCTCCAACAGTGATGGAATACGTATCTCACGATGTTATTGACGAGCAGATAATCTGGCAACTAAGCTTTTATTATTCGGGAATAAATCGATTTTTCTTTCCATAAAAATGTGTACAGGAACATCATTTAATTCCACAGAGGTAAACATAATCATTTATTGTTTTGAAAATGATTTCTTTAACTTTTGCCAGCATTTTATGAATGCAGACTGGTGATGAGCAAAACTGACATGGGTCTCATAATTTTCTGCAAGATCAAGACAAACAATACTAATTTAACAACAGGACTGCTATAGTTTTCGCCTTGACTCTGTTTTCGCTCATCAGTATTGCAGACCAAAAATTTTTTTCCCATACAAGTATATTTGTCGCTTTGTAGGGCACAGCTTCGGTCCAACTACGAATGATGGGCTGCTCATAAAAGAGTTACTTTTAAATAACATACATCAAAATCGATTTTGAGTAAGAACAATCTGTTCTCTACTCTTGAAAAAATTAGAATCAGGAGTATACATTAGACGCAAGCTGTTGATAATTAGAGCCATTAAATTCGATTGACAGAACAAAAATAAACAATGATAGTTCAGTTGTAGTTTTGTAAATCGCTTACAGAGTGTAATAACAAATATTCATACAGGTACTGATGGCACTGAGCGAAATAACTCAATGAAAATGACTAAAACGAAAGAATTACCTATTTTGCAGAAAACGAAAAGAAAATTAAATATCAATAATTTTTGCTTAATGCATTAGGAGCCAGGTAGCCATTCAAATTGTTCACCACAACCAACCCACGTTTACTTTTAACATTCTACTCAAACAAAAATGGAAAAAGGGCAAAAAAGAACATAATTTCGAAAAAAACAAGAGCTACGAAAGCATGTTTCTAAAAAATAAACGTATTTTCATATCCTTGATTCCTGCACTAATATTAAAATTAAGTATTATTCGAAAGGAAAAATATTGTTTTGTATTACGGTCAGATAATATTACTCCCTTCCATTGACGTTATCTATCACATTATTTATTTTGTATCTATAGCCTAATAATACTATATAAGTTAGATAAAAACGAATTTTTTAAAATATACTTTTATAAAACACGCAGGTATTTAAAATTCCTCCCATCTAAAGACTCATGTCCAAAACTCCCAAATTAACTTTAAAAAAAAAGAAAAAACAGTCCCTCAAGGGATTTGAACTCGACAACCTACAAATTGAAAGCCACGTCACTACCACTACGCCTTAAGAGATGGTTGGACACATAAAAAGAAATTCGAGTTGAAAACAAAACCACCTTGATAAGGGATAACTGGTAACAACCGAACCCGATTTCAGCGCACCTAAACGTTAGTACAAGAACTACATCACATTTCGTCGCGTTAGGCTACGCCTACATAGCGAATAGCAAGTAGAAACAGCAACTTCAAACCAGTATAAATTTGCTGTCAACATCAAACAGGACAAACAAAATATTTTGTTTCTGCTGCTTGCTGTTGGCGATGTCGGCGTAGCTTTAGTGACTGCAATAAAAGTATACAATAAAATATAGTCTTTTTGTATATTTGTTCTTTACCTAAAATGAAGCTGATGTGGTTCGATTACGATACTGATTTAGTATCCATTAATTTTGAATATTTTAGCATTCTGCCAGTCAGAGCAGTAGAGAGGAAATTTGTGCCCGGGGGAAAAAATTTCAGGGTCCTCCAAAAATTGAAATTCAACACCATTACACATTCTTTCATTTGTCTAGAAAATGGCGAGCTACAAAAAAGTTTGGGCCCGGTGGGAATTCCTCTTCCCCTTCTTATTAGGCTTGCTGCCTGCATGTTTGTTTGACCTACATTTTATCAATACAGGTAACAAAAAAATCAAAATGAGGATCGTATACAATGCAAAATAAGTTTAGGTTAAAAACACGAATGCCTGTTGATAGACTATCCCAAAATGGATCTATGTTTTGTTTTTATTTCTACCTGATGGTGCGATTGTATTTCAGTGACAACTTCAGCAAATGCTACTGTGGCTCCGTAGGTAAATCATGGATTAGTGCGCACGAGATGTAGGTTTGATTCTGAAGTCGAACAACAGACTATATTTTGGAATTTTTTTTCAATGAACTGTGATATTTTCTCATATTGCAATTTGGGTGAAGTGTTCTTTTTTCGTTTTGTTGAATTCTTCATCATACGTGATTACACAAAAAAAAAAAAAGTGCGGAACAGTAAAGAAAGAAAAACATAATCAAAACAATGACGTGAATCCATTTAGGCTATCCTTTAAAAACATGTCTTTAAAAGATAAGCTTTTATTTTTTATTTTTGGCTTTAGCCTCATGCGAAATAAGAATTATTTCGTTGCGAAAGGTTGGAAGCAGTATTGGTATATTTTATAAATCGCAGGGGTTGGTTCAGAATGAACGCCCTGTGTAACAATCGAAACACTCAAACCATTCAGAATAAGTTGGTTGTTTTACCCGGGTATCATGGTTGTGTTGGTCATTCATTCTGAACGCGCCCCAGTAGTGAGAAGAATAAAAGCTATAACTTTACAAGTGATCTCAACGGGCGAGAACAATATCCGATAAGTAAGAAAAATTTCCATGAACTGATATTAGGTATACGACCAAATCTGGACGACTTGACGACTAATTAATAGGCATTTCAGTCATTGAATACAATTAGCAGCAACCGCTAAATACTACAAAATAATATACCAAAACGAAGGTTTATACGTGATCGCGTAGTGTGGGAATATTATTAGGCCTACAGCATAATGCGGTTACAACAATGAAAGAAAAAGGGAGTTACCTGGACAGAACGAATATGTTCCATGATTTTTGATTAAATTGAATGGGTGTTGAAGATTCGAAATTATCGAAGAATGTAAATTTTTCTTCACGTGTCCTCCAATTGAGCTGGTCTTATCTTGACCCATGCATCGTCTCTCAACCGGTGGTCCTCGTTGAAAACGTGCTCGATGATGAGATTTTTTTCTGCTTCATTTTTTAACTTGTAATTTTCTTACTGCTTGTGATATGGATCCTCGACACGGATAGTAAAACATATACATGCCCTCCTAGCACATTTTAATAACCATTCGAAGGATTTCAGTTTTATTTTTTAAATCCTCAAACCCAATTTCAATCCATCATACCGAACAGGGTTACAAAATTCAATGGAGAAAAAGTTTAAAATCATAAACCACCGTAGAATAAAAACTTCTCCAAAAATATTATGTTTTTCAAAGCGATTAGATCACATGGATCTGCATATTGTACTGCCGCTTTCGTGAGAGGAAAGAATATAATGCCCATTTTTTACATAAAGGCCAATTGAATATTGAGCTCACCCAAATTTCTGACGAAGAGATGACTAGTACCAAGCCTAAATGTAATAGTTTTTTCTTCCCCTCTGCTCCGACTCATTAAATGACTTATCACCCAAACGATGTTGAAGACTTACAAAGAATATTCGCCTGAAAATAGAAAAATTATTGACATTTTTATCTTGAAACGCCACCTCACTGACAATTTTCTATGGCTACTCCACTATACCTACTTCAAAGAGTAACAAAAACTTTAAACACCCTACTACGCTGACTTATGCTCCGAAAAATTAAAAATTACTCTTCAAGATATTACCAATAAGTAACATCGTTTGAACAGAATTTTTCGAATTTTGTAAGAAAATAACAATAAACCATTTACCCGTTCTTTCAACGATACTGTTTTCAATGGGTCCTTAATGAAAACCTAAATATTCCAATTAATACTGCACAAAATACGAAAATGTGAACACTTATTCTGGCTTACTTTTTGCATAAAGCAGAAATTATTTATTAAATCGATTTAAATCAACCGCAATATTTCTTTTCAATTCAAGAAGAGAATAATCATTCATGTTCAACAAACAAGAATGATTGATCTGTGTTGGATTTAAACACGTTATCTTCATAAATGCTCTATGGCCTCAATCGAAGTACGATACGTAAGTATCAACAGTGACTAAAGAATTAGGTACCTTAACAAAGTTATAAGTACATATACGATACATGTTTATGTATAGATATAATTGATGATGGGAAAAATGAATGAATGCTTCAAGTATCACTCTTGCATTCAGTCCTCCTAAAGGTAGGAACTATACTTTTAACATCAGCCAGCAGAAAGATGCACCAAGTACTATCAACTGAAAAGTTTTCAACTCACCACAGAGAACCAATAAAAGGCAATTTGATCACCATTCTTCTTTAATTTAAGAAACATTGGCCCTCAGTTAGAGATGTTGCCCTAGCAAGAAATATAAAATATAGTCGAGTGGCTTATTAACTTTCACAGCAGTCATCCTCAACTATAAGTTTGTTGTAAGATCAAAGGGTAAGACTAAGAGAGCTGATCAGCTGAAACAGTTTTCGGGCCATTGTTGAGACAAACCAAAAAAATTAAAACTATCAAAAGTGATAGGTACGTATCGTATGTAGCTAAGGCGAATTGCATTGTAAACAAAATTTTTCATGAATAAAACTTTAATTTTAATCAATTTTTTCATTACTAGGCCTGATGGAGACGTGAATACCTCGAAACGTACCAAAGTATAACTCAGACAGAACAAAATTTTTTAATGAAGTGTTTTATTAACCTCATGTATGTACATGATGGCTCTTTTGAATACTTTGGTAGCGGTTCCAAAGCTGGAATTTTTTAAAATACAATCTTCACTTCAACAAAACTTTAATACTACTACCCAAAAATGAGAATTATACGAAATCGCTTTTTAAACTACAAATTAAGTGTTTGCTAAAAACGTTTGCTTTCGGGCCTGTAATTAACAAGATCGTAATAACAAACGTAATCATAATTCGAAATATGTTAAAAAATACATATGATGAGAAGGCGCAATCAACAAATTATGCATCAGCAGGCACATGCATATGCCTTTCCGCTAGATAATGAAAATTTAGAGTTATGAATTTTAAATTTCTAATTCTCTCGTTCGTTTGTTCGTTCATAATACAAATCCCAACATAATAAAACCCCTTTCACTTTCCATCGACACGAATAAAAAGACTCCCAACAACCTTTTCCAGAATACATGCATGATCTAAACGAACAACCCTCTCAAATAGTCAAGCATTTCAAGAGTCGACAGCTGGTTTCGAGTTTGATTTTTTTTTTTTCTGTAGGAAACGAATCAATTCTGATGTTACAGCCTTTGCAAGGAAAAAAATTGGTCTTTTATCTCCACCGTTCAGACTTTCAGAACAGAATTTTAGATGAAATGAATGCTGAAAAAAATTTTTAATTTATTCGGCGTAGCTAGTCTCCTTTTTTCAACATATTAAACATCATCAGCAATTATTTGGTAAAACGAGTGAATTAAAATTCGAAATTTTTCTTCTCGTAAACTTACATTTTTACAGAGCAGTTTTTTCAAAATTCCGGCCCAACTTTAATAAATTATATTTGATAAAGAATTTTCAAATGAGCCACATTTCCCTCACCACTGTCATAATATAGTTGACCATATACGAAAAAAAAACGACCAAAACGGAATTTTGAAAATGAAATCTACACGATAGTTTAAGACGGTGGATTTATGGAGTAGGGTAGCACTATTCGCACAGTCGTTACTGTACGAATGTCTGAAAATAGTTATACTTAGGTAACCAATACATCGGTATTCACTTTTTAAGCATCCACACAAAGTTCCAACATTAACATGTCTACATCCCAAGGACTAAGGCCAATTTCATTGAAAGTAATGGAATTGATCACACAATCTTTGAATTGTAACCAAAAATCCACCCGGTTTGACCAGAATAAAATCCGAAATCCACAAAAGTATGTAGGTCTGTACCTTATGCAACTGCATTTGAAGCAAATCAACATGAAGAGATCACTTTGGCATGCGTAACAGAGCCCAACAAATGGATTCACTTGGTCGGTCAAATGAAATTTGAATTATGAATGGTATCCCAAGTGAAAACAAAAACTAGTGCCGGTAAAAAAATGACCAATTCCGCAAAATTCTAGAAATAAAATTCAAAATTGACTAATTAAAATCAATTACAACTCGAAAATTGAAAAAACTTTTTTTCAAAAAAGAAGCGAGGTCGAAGTTTTAAGGATAGTTTATGAAGGAAGTGACCAGTAGGTCGACATGGATTGTTGAATACCGCAGAAAAGAACGATCATTACCACTCAATTAAATAAGTTGATCCTGATAAGTCAACAATCCACACATTTCGATGTTTCCAATTACAAATAAAACGTGAAAATTCACCCACAAACTAACCATTATTATTCAATACACACTTTATCAACATGTGATTTAAATTCACATAAAAGCTGAAAATTTTGGCAAAAAAAAAAAAATACATTAAAATTAAAAACCAAGAACTGACACTTTTTAATTAATTTCGAAAAAAAAAGAGGAGGTTATCAATTCGATCGATATAAGTTTCTTTTTTTTTTAATGTTTATTCCAGAAAAATTTCTCAACCTTGGCACCGATTTTACTAACTTCTTTATATATGATAGAGGATGATCCCATGGTGATCCCATTGAATTGTTTTTAGAATCGATACGATAGTTTTGGAGTTATCTTTAAATAAATGACTGTTAGTTTTAAAGTAATATTGCCGTTAATAATGGGAAAATTTTTTCTCAAAAAAAGAAAAAAGTGCACTAAAAAGTGAAAAATAACTCTTTTAAAATTTCTCCAGCAAGATCTAGGTTCAGGGACCGGAATTATTGAAGTCGGCGCTCTTTTCCTCTACCGTGTAGGCTTTGTATCTACGTCAATTATTTTTAATTTTACGACAAAACTATTTAAACAGCGCTGACTTCAATAGTTCCAGTCCCTAGACCTAGATCTTCCTAGAGAAATTTTAAAACAAAAATTTTTCACTTTTTAGCACATTTCTTATTGTTTTTTTTGAAGTCGGTTTTATTTTTTTGCAGGGCACTGATACAGCGAAAGCCAGCAAATCAAATCCACTATCACAATTCAACGACACAACGTAGACTCAAAAATTACTCGAAACACGTTGAAAAGCTTCACTTAAAATAAAACTTTCGTAACATAAAGACTAAAAAATGACTTTTAGCACAGACAATAGGCTCTCAAGGTGTAACTCGATATAAAAATACCTATGAGAAAGATACACGAATTTTACACTGAAATTAAATTTTTCGTAAAATGGCCGAAATAATCTCATCAATTTCTACTAACTCGGCAAAATACGCATTCAAGTGGAGTCTTTTCTTTTTTCCCGAGAAAATCGACTTTGCTATTCCGGAGAACACTGCGACAGCCTCTTCCTGGCGCACAAACACTGCTAATAAAGGGTCCATGAACCTCATTAGGCGAGGTTCGAATAATTTTCAAAGCCGAAAAGATAAACAAGATCTTCTCCCTCCCACATTATTAAGTAAAAATAAATTGCGCGAAAATTTGAATGACAGGACGCGTTTAGAAAAGCGGATTACCTAACATCCCTAAACAAGTATTGGTCGACTACAAGTGATTTACTCTCTTCCAGTCACTTTTTCGCCAGCTTTCTCTCTCTTTCATCTACCTTTTCCCCATTTTTGTCTCTTCCGTTTTCACAAAAAAGGAGGAACTGCTATTTTCTCGAGGCTTTCAGTTAGTCAAAATGAAAATATCACCGTACACGTCGGAAAGAGTAGTTAATCGGATTTAGAATGGTACACCTTAGCAATTAGTTTTAGTTTAGGTAGGTACGCCTGTATTAGCAGAACAAAGCAATGAAAATCGAACCAAGCCAAACACAAAATAAATAGTCACTCAATTGTGACTGAAAATGAAAAGACGTAAATACATGTATGCGTTTGGGCGCATAATGAATGGGTTAACGAGAAGAAAAAAAGAGAGGGAATAAAGAAAAAAAAAGTCGAAAATATGTCAAGGCGATCGTCAGTAATTGCGTTGAGATCCTTTTATAAATAAGTCGTTTTTTTTTTTCCCAGCTTCTTTCGTTACAGCAAAACTAATACAGACAGAGTGCATAAAGAGAAGAAACGAGATTTTATTTACTCGTAATGAAAAATCAAGCTAAGGTGAACTTTCGTTTCTTCCAACAATTTATTAGATTTTTCGGACGTTCAAAGTTGATTAAATTAGAAAATTTATTACTAATTGTACGAAGTTTTTTTTTTTTTTTGCTGCTTTGTTGTTACTTTTTAGCTATTATTAGCGAAATCCGAAAAAAACACAGTGCAAAGTGCGTAACTTCATGCTTCTGTTGCAGTGCATGAGAATATTGAGAACACAATTTTGCGAAACTCAGACCAATGATGAGTAGTTTGCCTTTGCAGAAGTATCAAATCAACTACAAAAAAAAAAAAAAAAATCAACCTAAACTGACTACAAAAATAAAATTTGAATAAAACATCAGCTTTAACTTTTTTTTTCAAAAAAATTTTTGTCTACATCCAAGAAAATAATATATTACTGTCTATTTCAAATAAGAACCAACGACATGACGTCAGAGAGGTCAGAGAGACGTTCACACTTTTATAGTAATGAAAAACGCAAAAATATTATTGTAAACAATCTTGGTTGTAGCCCTTTAACTATATGTAACTATATGGACTGAACTTATTAGGGTGGGCGGTGCCGTGCAGTTGAATGCAACACAATAAGTATCAATGGAGGAATTATGTGATCCTCATCACAAGAAGTACGGCAACTTTACTTTATTTGAACTCAAATTTTCAATTTTAGATATAATTTTATTAAAATCAATTTATTTCTTTGTTAGACATTCTCAAGTATGAACAATGTGAAAAATTGTTAACTGATAAGGATTGTGGGGACAATACTAGTATGAGGTAATAGAGGCTCGCACCCCTTGACAACAATTGCCGCCCAAAGGCTGGCAATAATCGTCTTTATGACGTTAAACAAATATACACTGGTGCGTTTGTATGTTCGTACCTGTACATACGTACAGGTAAGATACATTGCACAGGCTGAGATCAATTACCTAATAACGATCTCGGTGATGTCATGGCCTGGTACCAAACATGCTGCGTCGTTTCTTATCACCTCGACGCAGGCAAGAAACGACGTAACGCATGACATAATTACGTACATGTACGTATGCATGTGTGTATGTGTGCGTGTACCAAATCCTGTATATAAACTTTCAGAACCAGCTCAAAAATCACCAGTGTTTGCCGAGGATTTGGCTCTCCCATACTTAACTGTATGAAGTGGCAGAACTTGCAAATACTGTTGAAAACCTTCTAGTGTGAATATCTCTGACAACATGGTATTCCACAAGGAATATTTGCTGCGTTGAAGCATTTCAGACACCAATTAGAGGGTAGATGTTTCACTGTGTATACAGATCATAAACCCCTAACACATTCCTTCACGCAAAAGACAAAACCAGCTTCCCCGAGAAGAGCTCGACAATTGGACTATAGAGGACAGTTGACTATGAACATCCAGTATATAAGTGGAGAACTCAACACTCCAGCTGATGCTCTTAGTAGGATCGAAGCCATCTCGGCACCGTCTCAATTACCTTACGCTGAAATAGCTAAAGAACAGTTAAGGGATGCAGAATTGTAAGAACTGTTGTCAAACAATGACACAGCTCTCAAATTGAGACAAAAGAAAATCCCTGGTACTAATGTTTTACTAACATGCGACATTAGTACAGGCAAGAATAGGCCATTCCTGCCGACAAAGTATCGCAAATTGGCTTTCAGTAGTATGCACAATCTATCGCACCCTGGACCAAAATGCACTGCTGGACTAGTAGCATCAAGATTTGTTTGGCCTCGAATGAAGTCTGACTGTAACAAATGGGCTCGCAGTTGCCTGAACTGTCAAGAATCCAAAGTAGGAAGACACACTCACTCACCCCTCAAATCCTTCAAACAAACAGAGCGGTTTAAAACTGTACACATGGACTTGGTAGGCCCATTGCCACCATCTCAAGGACACAGATACCTGTTAACGATAATAGACAGGGCAAACAATGGCCGAAAGCAATTCCTCTATATGAGATGACAGCTCCAACTGTAGCTGCCAGGTTATATGATACCTGGATTGCGAGGTATGGCGTACCAGAAGTCATAATTACGGACCAAGGTTGCCAATTTGAGAGCTCGCTCTTTAAGGAGTTAGCAAATAAACTTGGTGTTCAACATAGTCATACCACAGCTTACCATCCTCAAGCCAATGGTAAAATCGAGAGATGGCATAGAGCTCTCAAAGCCTCTATCATGTCACATGATACAAAGAGATGGGTAGAAGTACTCCCTACCATCCTCTTAGGCCTTTGATCTGCCCTAGAAACTGATACAGGTCACTCTGCAGCACAACTAGCATTCGGCGAAGAGCTACGCCTCCCAGGGGAATTCTTCACACAATTGAAGGAAGTTAGCCCCAAAATCATGGTACAAAACATAAGAAATGATGCCAACAAACAGGCAGCTCGCCATGGCCAGCCCAAGATTTACGTCTCGAAACACTTGGCCAATACTTCACACGTATTTGTTAGAGACGAAAAAATGAGATCTGCGCTGGAGAAACCATACGCCGGTCCTTACAAAGTAGTATCACAAGATGAGAAAAACTTTGTGATACTCATTGCAGGCGAACCTCGAACAATTTCAATCGACAGATTGAAGTCTGCATACATGGTAAGTGACGATAAAAGAATAAAAAGGTTGCAGAGGGAAGGTCCATTTCTTCGGCCCCCCCCCATTTCAAATTTTGACCTGAAAATTTTTGGCCTAATTGTGCTCAGTTTGTGCTAATGTGTGCCATCAATTTTAGAATTTGTGCTCACCCCCTTCCTTAGATATAAACAAAAGAGTCTGGGTGGGGCTGGAGAAATGCTAGCCCCACCCATTTTGAATTTTGACTCTAAACTTTGTATGCTAATTGTGCTTCATTTGTGCTAATTTGTGCCGTTAATTTTAGAATTTGTGCTCATTTATTTTCAAATATAGGGGCCTCAGAAATTTATGTGTCAGCCCCCCCATTTGGAATTTTGAGTTGAAACTTTGCATGCTAATTGTGCTTAATTTGTGCTAATTTGTGCTGCAAATTAAAAATTTACTCCCAAAAAAGTAATATCTGCTACGTAAGTTTACACCCGCTAAAAAATATGCGATGAAAATCGGAACTCCGTGAGACCAAAGAAACTCTGGAGATAAGCAAACGAGGAATGCCAACAAAAAGAAAATGACAGGAATAAACAAATCCACGTGCGATACGGAAATAAACATCACAACGTGCATTTACCATTAAATACAAAGATAATCTCAACATTGTGACTTCACAAACGGAGATTCCTTTGTAATAAAATTCGAATAAAATATTCTATGAGTTTATTTCAGGCATAACTTTGCTTAAACCAATCAGGACTTAACCAGAAAACTTGCATACGGCCGAGAATTTTAAGCACTATCCCCTCTACATGCTGATAAGAAGATGTGAAAATAATGAAACAAAACTGTAATGGTAAATCGAAAACAGCAGTAAATTCACCCGTTTCAGAACCACCATAAATCTTGGACGTGTTTTCTGAAGTAATATTTTTGGTTTCTTTTCCTCAAATAACCTATTCTAATGTCGCTGCCACTCAATACCATCCTGAAATCCGCCACCTCCCAAATTGCCCGGAAAACTGCTGAGTTTTCACAAACTCAGGGGAAGACCAAGCAGAAAACGGAGCTGGATCAGATAGAGGAGGAGCTGCTCATGGACACAGCTCCTCCTGTAGACGAAGTCCTAGTGGAGATGACGACTCCGCTTCCCCCGATAGTCTCTCCTCCACAGTCACCACCGGAACTGACCCCAATTCCAGAATCCCCAAGATTGGATCCGAAACCCGCAGAGACCAGGGAGCCAATGAAGTTCCTTTTCACGGCCAAACAGGCAGCAAATGAAAAGGCGAAGATGGCTGCCTTAGCATCGGAGATGTCAAACTCCTCAATGCTGAGAAAGCCACTCTTCAAACAACCGCTGCTCCTCACTCCCGCCACCACCCATACACATATACAAAAAATCATCCACCTAGGAGTAGGGGAGAAGGCAGTTGCGCCCAATAACAGGCACGTGCCGACGCAAGGCAACAATCGTTCGAATGTGTCGGCGCTGCAGTTGGAAGTGCACTGGCCAAGTGGGAGGCAGACCAGAAGAGGCGCTCATAAACCCGCAAGTCCCCCCAAGCCTGAGCAATTTGATCATTTTTGTGGCGCAAAAACTGGGGGGAGTAGCTGTGAGGACTCACTGGTATGAGGTAAAGGGGCTCAGACCCCTTGACGACAGTCTCCGCCCCAAAGGGCAGGCAAATAATTGTCCTCGTGATGTTAAACCACACTAAGTACGTTTGATCGTAATTACCTGCAAGTACATGCAGGTAATGTACGAGTACCAAATCGTGACATCACAAAACAATGTCACAATCTGTACACAAACCGGCCAGCCATCCCTTATCATGATAGAGGATGATGCGACCTGGCTGCCCTCACAGACGTACGTATTTTCTTACGTACGTGTCTTAGTGTGCGTGTAAATAAGCCGTATATAAACCACCCGAATCGACTGTAAAATTGCCAGTGTTCGGTCTGGTTCTGGCTTACCCGTACTTGCGTACAAAGTGGCTGAACACGCTTAAATTCTGTTGAATTTCCTTCTGGTGAGAATATCTCTCACGACAAGGTATTCCACACTTATTCTAAATACGATATTAATAGATAACAAAATTCTAATTTATAACTTCAAACAAACCAAAAAACGTATATTTAACACTGGAACAGAAAAAATAAAAATAAAAACTGTCTCTATTACTCAAAAATGGAATCTTTTAGGTACATGATAATTTTCCAGTCTTCATTCCCAAACATGCGGGATGAATTTAGGCGAAATAAATTTAGTTAAGTATTCAGATTCATTTTTCAGTTCCCAAGCGAAAACTGAATACTGAAAAATAATAAGAGGTATCACAAAAGTATCTATATAAATTAAGAAAATATAAATAGGAAAATATAGTCAAAAAATGTATGAAGATTAAAATAATGTTATGAGATACACAAAATAAATACATAAAAATTTGAGTTCAATAACTGAAGAAAAAACCTTAGCACCAATGCTAAATTTATCGCACTAATCTACGAATATTTCAAATTACTATTCAACTCCATCACCATCCTTTCCAATCCCGACCATTTTTACATGAAACTTTACATAATGACAGAACCTCACTCCATGCAACAAATTTATTCAACAAAATCACACTGGACATACTTTATACAGGTACTTCATATCAAGAAACTAAAGTAAACCTAACAAGTTTACAAAATCTAACACAATGGCCTAATGGTATCTAATAACAAAAAAGAATACAACAAATCAAATCATATTCGACTGAAATTGCCAAAATAATTGGCTCAACCTATAAAACAGACGATAAATAAAAATACAAAAAAATACAGAACGTAACTTCGTGGATTTCAAATTCTAATACAAATCATTAGATAATTAACTATAAAACTATTTGAAAAAAGATCACTAAACCATTTTACAATTAGAATTGGCCAACCCATCATTCATTAATAGCCCAAGATTCATTTCTATTATGCAACCTACGTAATGAAGCGTTAGCAATGTGAAACACATTTCACTCGATTATTCAACGTACGCACATACTTTCCAACATAGTAAATTCAACCTGAATTCTAAGTACTCACTTAAACTCTATTACATGAACAAACTAAACAGATAACCGCTTTTATGCATTTAACTAAACCTCATAAAACCTACGCATCAACTTCATTTACTTAATTATTTTTATGACTTAAAGAAAACCAAAAACCTAATCGGTACCCAATGATACCTACCTACATTAAGTATTAATGTTGCTTAGATTTTATACGGAATCAAGATTTGAATTTGTATTAATTCCAAGAAATTATAGCTGAATATTCAGTGTAGGTAGCAATAGGATATGTCACTGTTTTAAAAAAAAATAAAATTGAAAAAACTGAAGAAAAAAAAACGTAAAAACCCTTACTTACTTAATTTTTTATTTTTCCAGCCCCATTAGGTCTCCATTGATGAGAAATCGTTTAGTCCGATTCTGTAGTTACAAGGTAAAACGATAAAGAGCAGATGGATGGAAAAAACTAAGGAAATCACAAGCAGTTATGTTTATTTATCGGTCATCAAGTTCATTTTTAGTGTGATTCTTAACAACTACATAATTTTTCGTACCATTTAGTATTAATTATTGAAGAATTTAAACAGCAATTTTTTTATCATGCCAAAAAGTACTGTTTCCCTCGGTAACACTCCGGCCATATCACAACAAAATATGTCGTTAATGATGAAAAAATATCTACGCCTAGCCAGAGTCCAATGACGCACCTTTGGTAATTTCATTAGTTTCAACATAACAGCATTCACAAATCACGAATAAAAAGTAAAGAAAGTATATTTCTTTATTTTTCTTTCTCATTATTCCTTTGAAAAATTTTACTGAAAATTAACAAACATAATTCTGAAAAAAAAAATTATTCTTTTATAATAATAAAAATTATAGAATTCTTTTGTGTTCGGAGGGGAAAAAAAACAAAAAAAACAAAAAAAAAAAAAAAAAGCGAAAACGAAAGAAAAATGAAAGAAAGAAAAAAATGAGAAATACTCAACAAATTTCACGGTAATTAAAAAGAACGAATTTTTTTTTCACCGCCATATTACAGAACTTTTTCTTCTCCACTTAATCAACATTTCGCCGGTGAGAGAAAAGTAACTCATTGTCTATTTTCAGTCAAAGACGGATCCAAAGGAGTAACATCTTCAACGCAAACAACAAAAAAACCTCGTAATACGTATACGAAGCAAGAGTTAACAACGTTATTTTTAAAATAATTCACCCTTGTCTTCTTTAGACAACATTTCAATAGTCACATTTACTTTTTACCAAATTTATTTTCTCCTCTTCTCTATTTCCCGTATTACAAAAAGTTTTTCATTCTTCAAGGTAGAAAATACACGATTTTTGAACAACGAATATTTATAACATCTTCAAGGACACAAAATGGTTGTTTTTTGATATTTTTCTAACAAGTTATTTTTTGATTTTTCTCACGAGGCTCAACTGAAACATTTTTTTAGTTTTATGAGCACAGTAAATGGGGGAAAAATGAATATTCAGAACGAAAACAAGACAGAAAAAAAGCAATTAAATATTAAATTTTATTATTGGGCCTCTATAGTTCAAGGAGTTTGAAATAAACTAAAAATATTTTTCTTCAAAAATAAAAAATTTCATTAAAAAGTTTTCCAAAGTTCTTCACGGAAAAAAATTGACAATTTTTTTTTCATCATTGATAAATAGTTAGATACGATTGAATAAGAAAAAAATATAAATACTGCATAATAGAGTCAAAGGTGCTAAACAGTTTTTAGAACAATTTCTTAGCGTATTTTTCAATAAAAATTTCAATTTCAATGCTAACCAATGTCACATCATGAAATTTACGAAAAATCTGGTTACAATAAGGATTAACATCTAAGTAGCCATAAAGTTGAAATTGAAGGTAGATGAATTCATTTCACATACTTAGTTATAATAATATAAGGACTAAATCTTTACCCTTTAAAATCCCATTTATATGATGAAATGAGCCCGGAAATACGGTAATTTTCAAAATTTGATGTGATCAAAAACTTGAATTTCCGGGAATTATCAAAGGTTGTCCAGAGTTGCCCTTCGATTATTATGTTTATCACATTGGTATGTAACCCTAAACATGGAATAAATGAAGTATTATTCAACTCCATTAAAACAAGTACAAAAATCTGAAAATAACTTGAAAATCCATTTTTGTTTTTATGTAATCCGTCCAGATTGGACAAACTCCATTCCTAAACTTTGTTCCATACCATCATACACAGTAGTCACAGTAGAACACACGTACAGATTGGATTTAGGATAAGGATGTTCCTGGGCCCGGAATGAAAAACTTAGTAAGAACATTCAAAGAACTGGATTTGAGAAAAGTTCCATTTTTTGTAATTTGTAATTTCCGGATACATAGCTCCTGATTAAGAATGTTATGGAAAATTTAAATTTTCCCACTATACTTACCTATCTGACTAATTATGTGGAACTAATTATTTGAATGTAATGAGAATCTCCACAACACTGGTATTTTTATCTAGAATTCAGGTGTGAAATTTGGCATTATTTTTAGTAATAGACTATAGTTTTTCTAGATTTTATTTTACGCTACATTTATGGTTTTCTTGTTTTATAATATTTGGTGATAACCAAATTGGATACTTTCCGATTGTGTACCCCAAAAAATTCTGTAATCGTGCCTATATACGCATGTTTATGAAACTCAATTTGGGAATGTAGATGTTTCACAATTACTTTCAGTTTGATAAATAATTATAATGAAGTCTCACATTGTTTTAGTTTCCAAAATTTATATACTGTAGTGGCTATCACAAATCGGCTCTACATTACTTCTCCCTCAATCACCATCACCCAGCGCCGTGGCTGAGTGAGAACGGTGCCATATTTTGGTGGTAATGAAGTGGGGAGTTTAGGTATTCAACCGGTGCAGGTTCGAATCCCCGTACCACCTGAATACCTAAATATACTATTAACTGGTATGGAACAAATCCATAGTCCACATTGAGTTTCACCTAATAGTAATTTGAATTTTCAAACAGGGCATTTTCAAAGCCAAAATTTCCTGAATCCAAAAAATATTATTAGTTTCTCTTCATTTAACAGGTCCTATATATGATAGTGTGGAAAAAAGTTAAAGTTTTTTTTTTCTTTCTAACCTTATTCTGATGACAAAATGAAGAAATTAGATTTTTCATGACTGATTTTTAATTTGAGTACTATTGTGATAGTTTTTTTCATAATAGTTCTACACAGTATGTGAAATGAAGACTGAGGACTGGTAATTTTGCTTAAAGTAGCTATGTAACTATTGGTATGGTCCCGTATTTCACGAATCTTAGAATTTTAAGTTTGTTATTTCCGGATACATTTTAAGAAATTGAAATGTTTTTAGAGGATACTAATTTTAAAATTAAAGAAATTTGTCTAATTATGTAGAATAAATTTCAATAAATGTGATAAGTATATCTTCCAAACTGTATCATTTTTATTCAGTATGAAAGGGTGAAGTTTTATTTTGATTTATGGTAAAAGACATTTATCATTTCTGGTTTGGATAATACTTATAATGAATTCTTGCACAGCTTTATGGTTTTTGGACTTGGGACTATAAATGCTAATGTGGAATAAATGTGCTTTCCTTCTTTTTATTTTCTTAAAATATGAAACTTTGATCCAGTTGTAGTTCCGGGTCTAGAAAAACCTTTATCTTAAATTCAATCTGTACGTGTGTTCTACTGTGATTACTGTGTATGATGATATGGAACAAAGTTTAGAAATGAATTTTGTTCAATCTGCATTGATTCCATAAAAGCAAAAGTGAATTTTCAAGTTATTTTCAGATTTTTGTTCTTGTTTTAACGGAGTTGGGTAATATTTCATTTGTTCCATGTATCGTGTTACATACTCATGAGATAAACATAATATTTGAACAGCAACCCTGGACAACCTCTGATGATTCTGGAAATGCAGGTTTTTAATCACATCACATTTTGAAAATTTGCGTATTTCTGGCCCTGTTTCATCATATAGATGGGATTTTAAAGGCTAAAGATTTAGTTCTTGTATTAGTACAACGTACAACTAAGTATGTGAAATGAATTCATCTACCTTCACTTTCCATTTTGTGGCTACTTAGAGGTTAATCCACTCTCTTCATCCACACGGGAAATATTTGATTGCACGAAGGTTATTTGGCGCCCTACAGGGGTCAATCGACTGTGCACAATCACGGTATCGATAGCACGCTTATTCCTACATAAACATGATTGCGTGCAGGTTAATGAGGAGGACATGTATTGATAGCGCGCCGTTTTGAAGTTCCTTTATAATTTAATTATTTACATAAACTACTAAATTTTTAGGAGGATGGAAACCGAAGGCGGGTTTTCATTGTTCTCAGTGTTGAAGGGAGGAGGTCACCAATTCGAAGAGTTTACCAGGAATTAAATCGGAGCCATATATAAGTAATGGAGAAAGGCTATGCTATTGCTAACAATATCTACGTCTTCCTTGCGTACACTTTATATGTGTCACCACAAACTTAATATTTACTTGAATATAATTTTATAAGCTAATATTATTCTCAGTCTTATTGAAAAAGTCCATGCACACTGGTCAATGAAACTAATTTTTCAGACACCCTACAAATTTAGGTACGTACTGAGCTTTATTTAATTGGTTCCAACATATACAACCTGCCCGCTATCGATACATAGGTATTAACAGAACCTGCACGCAAAGGATGGGTTTGAAATTTAACTTCTGTTATTAGGTCTTAACATCTTGCGCACAATTGATAGGTTTTTAATAAAATTGTTTTGCACGCAATCGATGGATGCCTAACCACACTATTAAGAAAATTGGAACCGAAAATATTTGTTCTGTTTTTATACGACTGCCAATTTTCTAAATTCAATATAAATTAAGGACAGTAATGGGCGAAATTGGCCTTGATTTCACAATTTCTGCAAGACAAGAAAAAAAATGTGAAAAAGATTCAGTTTTCCTTTTTATTTATTTATTTATTTTTGAAAATCCGCTAAAAGCTGTAAAATGTTTATAAATCGTATACTACCTGAATAATTTTCGGTATTTAACGTTTTTTTTTTGTCTCTCCTAATTCAATCATTTACAGGTGTGTTTGTGGTACACCTAAGTTAACATTTTTGTATATATTTTGGAAGAAAATGAATGATAAGTTAAATTTAGTCATCAATGAAAGAAAAATCATGTATGCAATACCGAGACTAAGACCACTTATCATGGTCCCTAGTATTCGTCTTGATCTTGCTTTTGTCTATCACTATAGTCAAAATGGACGATGAATAAACTGGCATGCTTCACTCCACCAATTTACGTGATTTTTATTACAATATCATTTCCACAGCCGGCACAATATCTCGACCAGTCATACGTTTAGTTAAGTAAAAATTGAAAATCTAGCGGCGAGCCTACATGAGCGCGCGTATTTTCCACTCCACTGGAGAATATTAGCTCAAAATTGAAAGTATTCGAATTCGCAACGTTTAGGTACCTACTCTCGCCGATACTATTACCCTTCGATAATTCGACTTTTTCATAGGCTACTTACCGAGTGGGAAAACATTTTAGCCTCAAACGTACAGAATGTACAGTTATTTCAAGCGTACACCTTTCGCCCTATCCCGCAATCCCTATGTCTGCCGCCCTGCGTCATCATCCCTTCGACTCATTTTAATCGTTGCTACGTTTCCACTTTCAATTATTGTTTATTAAAATAAGGAAATTACATAGTAGTCGTCGTCGTTAGGTACGTTCGTAAATTAATTAAACCGCCGATACGCGGTTAAACAAACGCGGTTGAGGGAAAAAGCACAGCAGCTAGCGGGCAGAGGCGGGTGAGTGGGTGGGAGAACCGATACGAGGGCATGGGATTCGGGTTTTACTGCGACAAACGAATGTTCGTTTAAATCGTATTTATTACTTACACTAGGAGTCCGTTATATCGATTACAGTTTAATTGAAGAGCAGCTAAACACACAATTACAGGCGACATGAAAGGAGTTCATCGTTTGTGATTACAGTTCAGCGCGCATTCGCGCCGTCTCCCTACAATGGGCTCCCATAAAATGTACCAAGTCCATCACCTGGGTAGCATTACATGCGAAACGGAAATAAATTTAGATCGACAGATGCCTTTTTATAGGCCTACTCGTTTTGTTGATTTTTTTGTCAAAATTGTAAAACTACAGGTAAATACATAAACGAAAAAATGAAGCTAATTTTTTTTTTTTAATAATAGATACTGTGCGTAATGATACACGACACCACACAAACACCAATCAGGTCGGTTGCGTAATATACGTAGTAGTATGTGTGCGGGCCGAGCCCAGTAAACAATTAAGCTGCGTAGACGAAATACACAGCCGTGAGCGCAAAAAGGTTGTTTGCGGGTTTTACCCCGCTGGCCCGCTAGGTGGTCGACGAGTGTGTAAGACACACTCGTTCGTCATCGACCACCCGTTGCCACACCACTCTCCTCCTAGTAAGTTTCCGAGGAAACTTACGGTGACCTGTGACGCCAGTCAAGTGTGGCGCGGCGTTCACTACTACGCTCACGGATACCGTTCACGAAGTAGGATCGCCAGGTCTCTTTGGTTTGGACTTACCGAAGTTGGCTGGGAGTGTGGGTCGGGAAGGGCGTGTACGGGGCGCTCGAGGCTGGGGAATTGGGTGCACTCGAGGTTGGTGCCTTATGAGCGGAGTCTGGGGATGAGACGTGGGAATGCTCATAAGGGGTGGCGGGTAGGTAACTGGTGCCACCATTAAAGGCGACATTACCATGGCCGGAGGATAAACCGGTGCCGCAAGTTATAGATGCGGGGGAATGGGAATTCCGGGCAGTGGCATCACAACTTGTGGGAGTGGCATCGGGGTTGTCGCTAGGGCGAGCAACAGGGCATTGTGTGCTGCAAGCACAGCGGCAGTGAATTGCTCCCACGGCTGCAGGGATTGATTCTGCGGTACAGGAGGAACCACCGGTTGCAGTACAGGGGACTGTACCACAGACGGGGCGGACTCCTGTACAGGAGCCGGTAATGGAGCGGGAGTTTGGGAACGGGTTTTGCCGCGTCTTTCGTCCCGTTTGAGCTCCATGTAAGAGAGACCGCGAGCGCGAGCTTCACGCCGGGCGCGGCCTCCTGCCTTACGGTTCAAACGGGGACGCTTCACCGGTTTGTCATCAGCCGGGGGACTCTTGCTACGAGAGGTGGACGGCTTTGACTCGGGGACTTTTACCGGTGAAGGTGTTGCCATTGGGTCGATAACGGAGTTGTTATCGACGGCAGCACTTTCTGTCGGTTCGACCTCTTCACGTACTGGTGAAAGTACGCGTCGAGGGACCGACGTAGGGGTTGGTGGGAGATGGACGGTTGGGGTCGGAGATGGGTCGACGTCCATCGTGGTCTCTTCCGGGGCAGTCGGTACGACCGAAGGGCGAAGTAACGGCGACTTGCCTTTCGGGACTGACGATGCCGTTTGTGAGGCTACTGGTGCCTCCGCGACTTTAGAAGTCGACGGTTGGGGGGACCGTTTTGCTGCTGCAGTCGGACGTTTAAATCCGCTGGTTCGCAGCGTGGCAGTCTCTTGCGTCCGGCGCTTCCGAAGAGGAAGCGGTTCAATCCGTTTAACCGTCTTGAGCGGCGGGAATTCCCCAGAGGGGATGCTCGCCGAGGAAGACAGTTGGGAACCGGGCAAAGGTCCCTTGGATTGAACGCGCTGTACGACTTCAGCGAATGTGCGGGTGTCAATCCGCGCATTGCTTAATTGTACAGCGGTCCGGGCGTGAGGCGGCGTCTCCACCGAGTACGCGGTCTTCCTAGGGAGTGGCACGAAGACTCGAGAACGAGAGCTACGGACTAGGCCGCGCTGTACGAACTCGGAGCCTCGCGCCGCTACCCCGGGAGCAGGCCGGTACTGGCGAAGAGGCGCGCCTCGACCCCTGGCAGCAGATTCCACCTTCTGCCTTAGCGTCGGTCGCCGGTGCGGTACTCGCGAAGGAGTACGGCGTGTACCTTCTTGTGCCGGTCCGACAGAGGTAGGCGTCACGGATGACGCCGATACTTGATCGGACGTTGAAGGTACAGGCGACGTCTGCTTCACCGGCGGAAAGGTGGCAGTAGCCGTGGTGGAAGGAGACGGGGCAACGTCAGCTGGTGACGTCGGGGAGGAAAAGGTGGGAGAGGGGGAGCGATGGTCGTCTGCACAAAGAGACGACGGTTCATCGCCGTTACCACCCTCTGTTAATGGGGGGGTAGCCCTTAAAAGGGCTGTTTCTTCATCTTCGGAAATATCCGGAATGCTAGGGGAAAGACGCTCTTGGGACATATCGCCAGTCTATTACGCTACGCGAGATATTATTAAAAGCGCCTGTTGTGTAGCATTTGATGAAGAGTATATAACAGCCAAGCACGTCAAGAGAAGAGTGAGTGTCTAAAACACGAATTTCACTCGTTTTCTTGACCGTAACCGCCGTTTATTTTCGTCTCGTAAACACGAACGAAGTTGCGGTTGCGGCAGCTGTTGTTGCACAATATTACGAGTTCGTTTTGTAGGCGGGGCCTGTTCGTCTTCCGAGGAGGAAGACGCGTCGTATTTATGCGACTGGGTGGCGCCACGAAACAATTTTCGTAATACGTCGTCGTCTACAACGCTTGACTTGTCGTCAGTTGCGTGAGCCGACTCGGACGAGTGCGGGAGGGGAAGGGAAATCGCAATCGGTTTGTCGTCGAGCATAGTGTCAGCTGTTCAACTAGAAGACTGACCGATGGGGTGCGATTGTGTATTTTCCTTCGATAACGCTTCGGGAGGCGATTCTTTATTTTGATCGTGTGTATTTACAATCGGGGAAGAATCGAGCGTGTCGTCTGTGTGCGTAGACGACGTCGAAGGTTGGGGTGAGGCATTCGGGGGTGAGTCGTCGTTTTTAGGTAAAACGACCTCAGATGACAAGTCAACTGTCGGTCCCGAAGGATCATCGACGGAAGTTGAGTCATCTGGGTCGGCTTCTATGTCTGTGTAGACATAGGCCGACTTTAGGCGATCGATCGATACGCGTGTGTGTCGTCCTTGTATGTTGATCTCGAACCATTTATCCGTACGGTTGAGGACTTTGTACGGTCCGGAGTACGGTGGGTCGAGTGCCTTACGAGGTGTATCGACGCGTAGCCATACGTTTTGGGCTGATTTTAAATCAGCGGGGACGTATGAGGGGGAATCGCCGTGGTTGCGGGTGATTTGGGTGAACGCATTCGCACTTTCGCGAATGCGTTGAGGAAGGTTAGTGCCGTCGATGTGGGTGACGACACTTGGTGGGCTGTCTTCGAAGAAATCAGCCGGGAGACGAAGCTCTTCACCATAAAGGAGTTGGGCTGGGGATACGCCGAGATCGGAGATGACCGTCGAGCGTAGGCCGAGAAGAATGAGAGGCAAATCGGCTGCCCATTCTCCACGCGAGTCTTTGGAGTTCTCGCGGGCCATGATGGTGGCTTTGAGAGTTCGATGCCAGCGCTCTATTTTGCCGTTCGATTGGGGGTGATACGCCGTAGTTGAGATTTTGTGTATTCCCAACTGGCGCGCAACCGAGTTAAATAAAGCGCTTTCGAACTGGCGTCCTTGATCCGTCGTTATGGTTTCAGGGACGCCGAAGGAGGACACCCAGTGTTGGACGAAGAGTGTTGCCACTCGATCCGCGGAAATATCCGTTGTCATGATGGCGTGAGGCCATCGTGTGGCGCGGTCAATCATTGTCAGACAATGACGAGGACCGCTAACCGTCGGCAACGGACCCACGATATCGATGTGCACATGCTTTAAGCGATCGGTAGGGCGGAAAGCTTGGAGAGGGGCTTTGGTGTGTCTACCGATTTTGGCTTGTTGGCATGCGGTGCACTCTTTCGACCAACGTAGGCAGTCAGATCGTAGGCCAGGCCAAATGAATCGATTAGCGATCAGACGGGCAGTTGTCCGGCCGCTCGGGTGCGAGAGCCCATGAATCGAATCGAAGATGATTCTCCGATATTTGGCGGGTACGAAGGGTCGTTTTTTCCCCGTGGACGTGTCGCACGTTAAGAGTAACGTGTGTCCGGGTACTCTGAATGATTCGAGGATGAGGGCAGAGTTGGGGTCTGCGAGGTATTGGGCGAGTTGAGGGTCGTGTTGTTGGCAAAGGGCCATTTCATTGTATGGCACAACACAGGGAGAGGTAATGGCGGAGATTGATATACGTGACAAACAATCTGCGGCTATGTTGTCCTCTCCTTTGATGTAGCGAATATCCGTTGTGAACTGCGAGATATACTCAAGTTGATTTTGCTGGCGTGGTGAAGCTTTCTCGCACGCCTGAAACAGGGCAGTCGTGAGGGGCTTGTGGTCCGTATAGACGGAGAAAACACGCCCTTCGACCAGGTTACGGAAGTGCTTCACCGCTGCAAAAACAGCGAGTAATTCGCGGTCGTATGTTGGATATCGGCGTTCGGTGTCTGATAATTTGCGGGAGAAGAATGCCAAAGGCTCTAGCGATCCGGCACCGTGTTGATAGAGGGTAGCCCCTATCGCGTGGTTAGACGCGTCGGTTGCCAAGACGAGTTGTTTGGACTCGTCAGGATGCGCCAAAAGAGCGGCATTCGCTAACGCCTGCTTTAAGTCGCGGAAGGCGGTTTCGGCAGTGTCAGTCCAAATTATCGGGGTTTTGTCACGTTTTTTGTTGGAATGGATAAGCGCGAAAAGTTTACTCTGAATGTGAGCGCAATGTTTAATTGTACGCCGGTAGAAATTCACCATTCCGAGAAAGCGCCTAAGGTCATGAACGGTTTTGGGAAGTGGGAAATCGAGCACAGCTTGGACACGTTCGGGGGTAGGTTTGATACCTGAGCTGTTGACTCGATGGCCAAGGAAGGTGAGCTCTTCACGTTCATGTTCGGACTTGTTACCATTGACAGTGAGGCCAGCGTTGTAGATACGCCGTATGACCTCGGTAACACGCTCTTCGAGCTCATCGGGGTTGGAGGCGGTAATGAGGATGTCATCAATGTACGCGTAAGCGTAGTCGATGTCTCGCAACAATCCATCAATGTACCGTTGGAAGGTTTGGGCGGCGTTTCGAAGTCCGAAGGGCATATAGGGAAATTCGTAGAGACCGAAGGGGGTTATGACGGCTGTCTTGGGGATGTGTTCTTCGGTCATCGGGACTTGGTTAAACGCCCGCACGAGATCTAATTTTGTGAATAATTTGGCACCAGCTAGTCTGGCGTGGAAATCCATAATATTCGGGACAGGGTACTTGTCGGGGATAGTTCGTGCGTTGAGTGCTCTGTAGTCACCAAGCATGCGCCATGTTTTGTCGGGTTTCATGTGCATGTGTAAGGGGGATGACCAGGCACTTTTGGAGGGTCGGCAGTCACCACGTTCGAGCATGGTTTGGAAGGAAAGGCGGGCTGCCTTTAGCTTCTCGGGATGTAGACGACGGGCACGGCAAAACACCGGTCGACCTACAGTTTCGATATCGTGGGTGACTTCGGTAGGGGAAATCCTCGGGCGTAAGCCTTCTTTACCGGTTACGCCGGGAAATTTGTCGAGGATTTTTTGGAATCGACTATTTGAGTGGGCGATGGTCAAGCAAATTTCTGGGGGATAGTCGATGGGTCGGGGTTTACCTACAACGGCAAGTCCAGTGGTCTTATCAAGGAGGTGCCCTTCGCTGACATCGGGAAGAAGTTGGTAATGGCTAAGGAAATCTGCTCCGATGATGGGATCAGCGATATCGGCGATGATGAAGGCCCACTTAAATTCGCGACGAAGGCCGAAATCTACCTGTACCAGCTTAACTCCGTAAGTACTAATTGGAGTTTGGTTCGCAGCGTAGATTTGGAGCTTAGCGTTGCATTTCCGGTCTTCAGCGGTTGGAGGTATAGCCGATATCTCCGCGCCAGTGTCGACCAGGAAGTGATGCTCGCTAAGCAGATCTTCCACGAATAGACGGACTGAATTGAAAACGAGTGGGAGTGCCGTCTTGACTGACTCGTTTACTCGTTTCCCGAACGGGTAGGGGATTTGGAATCGCGTCGGTCGCGATTTTGGGGTTTGTCCCACCATGAACATGGGGGGTCAGAGCAGTTGCGCGATTTCCTCCCAAACTGTTGGTGATACCAACAGTAGCCTTCACAGGAGCGGGAGGGAGAGCGGGTATTTACCGGTCTCTTACCATTGATGACTCGTAGCGTCGTCCGTGGTTTCGAACGACCGGACTAGAGTCACGAGAGCGCGATCTGTCTCTGGACCTGGCATCGCGTGAACGCGAACGCCTATGTTCAGGGAACGGGACGGGGTTTTTTGGGGGGTCGACAGAACTCACCTGTTTTCCAGCCAAGAGCTGTTGAAGCAGCTGGGTAATGGTAGCTAGTTCCGAGGAATTAGCCGTTGGTGCTGTCGACGGAGGTGCCGCGGGAGTTGCGATAGCGGAAATGGTGCTGGTCGCAGGGGATGTCGACGGAAAGGTTTGCTCGAGAGCTATTGCCTCGTCAGCTTCGAGCGCTGCCTGTCGAGAGGTTGCGGGCTTAGTCATGGCCAATGTTTGGCGGATATTGACCGGGAGGGATTGGAACAGGAGGTTGCGGAGGACATCGTCATTTACTCTTCCTTCGTTTAGGGTGACGAGGCGGCGATGGTACGCCGAGGGCCTCTCGGAAGGTTGACGATGGGTGTTTTCCAACAGAGTTCTTATCCGGGTGTAGGAGGAAGGGGAAAACTCCTGTTGGATCTGATTTCGGAGGTTCGACCAAGTGTGCAGCGAGTCGTCGGAACTGTAAAGTAATTCTGACACAGCATTGGCTACCTGGGTCGGCAAGTGGCCGGAGATCGCCAGGTAGAGCTGAGACTCGCTGGTATTGCCGCTGGCGCGAGCAAGATTCTCGATCTGCTGCAGCCAGAGACGCACATTCTCGGCATTGAACGGGGGTAGGCCTGTTAGTAACCGTGGTGGGTGAGCTTGTAAGGAGGGAGAGGCGGTAGTCGCGGCGGAATTTTCTTCCTGCCGGTGCGATTGCTGATTGAGGATTGGGGACAACCTCAGCGTGGAACTGTCAACTGGCTGGTGCTGGTTGACCGGAAGTTCTTCGCCCGGGAGGTAATTGTCGAGGAATGGACCTAAACTTACAAGCGTAGAGGACTGCGGGATCGCCAAGTTCGTCGGTACAGTCGACGAACGCATGCTGACATGCGGCGTTGAGTGGATGGCAGACGTGAGGTTGGGCTGGTTCTCCGTCCTCCTGGAAGGATTGCTGACTGTGGCCTTCGTAGGCGTCAGCGGGAGAACCAGGTCGTCGAGAGACGACGGGGTTAATTTGGAGGCCATGGAGGTGGTTGAAAACAGAGGCTAAGTTAGTACTTTCCTCGTCGGCAGCTGATTGCCGACTGTTTGCTTCTCTTTGGGATGGCTGGTCGGTACTTGCGTACTGACGTCGAGCCTGGGGAGAGAAGAGGGAAAAGTGGAAAGTTAGGTAAATGGAAAGGGAAGGAGAAGGAGAACCTTCTCCGTCGGCAGCTGGGTGCCGACTGATTTTTATGGACGTTGGTCGGTACTTAAGTACCGACGAGCAACGAGGGAAAGGGGTAGGAGAAGGAGAACCTTCTCCGTCGGCTGACGAGAGCCGACTGAGTTCCTTCTTCGGTTGTTGGCGGGTATGCCAACGTTTGAAGAAGGGCGTGGTTTAGGGAAAATCAGCTGGTAATAGCCGATTGGTTGTTTCCGAGCTAGTCGGAAGCGGGTGGGGAAGGAGGTGACGGTTCCTTCCCCCGTCGACGGTAAACGTCAACAACAAAAATAATACTTACGTCGGAGGTCACCACTTGTGGGTGTGTGCGTAATGATACACGATACCACACAAACACCAATCAGGTCGGTTGCGTAATATACGTAGTAGTATGTGTGCGGGCCGAGCCCAGTAAACAATTAAGCTGCGTAGACGAAATACACAGCCGTGAGCGCAAAAAGGTTGTTTGCGGGTTTTACCCCGCTGGCCCGCTAGGTGGTCGACGAGTGTGTAAGACACACTCGTTCGTCATCGACCACCCGTCGCCACAGATACTAAACTTTATACTTGGTCACGTAAGAACAGGGATCTTTATGACATCAGAGCGTAGCGAAATTTTGCCAGTACCTAAGTCATTTTCTTGAAAATTCTACATTAACCACACTAACTTCAGAGGTTTTGTCCATTTTAGCTCCAGGCGAAAGTCTTGAAGGCAAAATAATCGACAGTCGCAGAGTATGGAAGAGCCATTCTTTAATCCAAGTCCCATTGAGAACAGAAATCGCCTACTTTGTATTACATGAGCAAGATCCAAAGTGGATCCCATCATTACCTTTTTCTAAATTTATGAAAATGAAAGTAATCATACATCAACGCTCTTTGCATCGGTACTCTTTTCATTTGTTTTTTCGAAAATATTTGTAAATTAATTCAGCCCACTTATGAGCAGAGGCAAACGCCGCTTCAAACACTTCTATTTGACAAAAAAATTACAAAAATTATAGTTTTCGTTAAAGACAGGCTGTAATGATAATTCTAGACTTAAATAGATTGATAAACTCAAACTCATTTGACCATAAATTACTGTACAATGTACTTGACTTCAAGTAACAATTTGTATAAATACAATTAAAACATTGAGGACTGGACTACTGAGTTAGTTAAAATGAGATAACTACATGTGAATGTGTGTACTAACTACTGTGTGAGAAAGACAAGTAGTCACCATGAGTAAGTGAGATAAAGATATCATATACCCTAGATTCGGACAACTGCCGAGTAATCTAAAAAATATTACTGAAAAATATTTAATACTTATCATTGTGACTGCAAATTACATAAGAAAAAAAACAGAAATTCTGAATTACAGATAGAACAACTAACAGACAACTAGTAAAGAGTAGAAATATATTTTGAACATTTTTTTAATTGAACTATTGCCGGTCAACACACAGTAATCAACAAACACCAAAATCTTTTTACAATCATCATAATGTTGATGAAAATCAGTAACAAATTTGAGAAAAGGACGTATTTATTTTTCAATATAAAAAATTAGAAAAAAATGGAATCTAAAAGTTTAAGATCTGGATTACAAAATAAAAATAGGGAAATAAGGTTAGAAAAAAATGTTGCCGATTTTATAATATACCATTGAGAATTGTTGGGGCCTTACTACTTCATTATTTGAATTGCCTAAAACTGAAATTCAACAACTCAAATTAAAAATTCAAGAAAATTATGAACACAATTTGGGAGTGTTTTCCTGTTATTACCATAATCAATAAAAATGAACAATGATGTATCAATTATTAAGAAATTAATCAGCCTTAACCTAAAACAAGTAACACTTTGTTGAACAGGCATTATATTGTAGAAACATACTTACTGATATTTGTCCGACTATATTTAATAATTCACTTAAAGATAAAACCATTATAATTGAATATGTTACTGGTTTTTGAGAAATTGGATTTGAGTACTAATAGAAAAGCAGTAATAATTTAAAATAATATCAGTGAAACCTCGAATAGGTCTATAACCTTGTTGGCATATTGAAATTTGGAAGAATTAGTAAATGCACACAAGTGTCTTGGGTCACATTCAGATACAAGCCAAGACCTGCTTGAAAACTGGATAGTCGCAAAGTGAAGGAGGTCAAACATACTGCCAATAAGCAGATACAAGTCACAGTAATGAATCAAAAATTTCTTTCTTCTTTTTCCCAAGTGAAGATCTTTAAAATATACGAACATAAGGGATCAATTCATTTTTCTAGGTAAAACTATAGAAGCCCATGATTTCTAACAAGCCCTCTTCGGATTTACATTACTGATGCTGTTTGAGGATGTGATAAATTCATAAGCTACTTTATTTCCTAAAGACTTTTCAGAATTTTGTTGGCTCACCGGAATTGAGAATGAATTTACAGATTAATAAAAAGAGTATCTGTGATTCCACTCTGGCAAGAAACATACATGAAATCAAAAAAACTGAATAACTAGAAGGACACACATTTCTGTGTAACCAGTTACAGATCGCAAGTTGTACCTGATAGTCTTGAAATCTGGTACACTTATTCGGATCTAGACAAGGAGGAACATTATTGTTTTTGATCCTGATCGGCCGGATAATGCGTCCAGTGCATCATACTATGTTGCATTTTTGGAATTTTAATGGTTTAAGCAATACGCACGAAATTTGGTGTAGACATTGAATAATTATATCATATTCTAACATTATACAAAATTTGATTTCAATCGCAGAACGATTCATGAGTAGAAGTGATTTGAAAAAATTTTCAACCATTGCTAGGAAGAATAGATAATTCCAGATGAGACAAAAAAGCAGTGGAAATCAGGCATGCTGCTATTTCATTTGCTAAGCAATCATTTAATAATTTGCGCACGTATTTTACGACCTCACAATACAATGTCATTATGAATTTCCTTAACACTTCATTAAACGTAATTTTTATTCAGCATTCTGGTAAATACTTTTGATATTTTCATTTTTAATTGTATTTATTTATATTTTATTTATTTATTAATTTATTAACATTTTTTTGTTTAAGAAAACCTATATTTTCAAGCGTGGCTTGCTGCTCTAGTTTTTTTTTTTTTTAATAAATATCCCTGAAATAAAAGAACTTTACGGATTATTGCGTTTTTTTTAGGTAAAATTTTTGGAGCCAAGGATTTGTGTTAATTTTCGGGACAAATTCATAATTAGTTTCACATACATTTTTTGCAACCTTGCTGGCGCACCAAAATCGAGGGTGAATCTGCAATTGAATAAAAAAACTGCCTTTAGTGCCACCATTCAGACAAAAGTCGGGCTTAAAATCTTGACAATTGAATGGAGACGAAGCGCTAAAACACACCACCAACGAATAGCCACTGGTCAAGGGACCGAATCGAGGATTTTGAACAGCGAAACTACAGCTTTTTCTTCTCTCAAGAGAGTGCAACTATAGATAGCCCCAGTTCACCGTTGACGTAGGAGACGAGCGTGAAATTTATTTGGACATCCCCTTCGGTATTTTGACATTTCGCACTAGCGGTTTTCCTGGTGCTGGCTCGCATCTCATGAAGCCGAAGAGTGCCGGACGGAGAAAAGAGGAACAAGGAACGAGAAATGAAGAAAAAAAAAACGTGCGACCAAAGTCACGCTGCTACGTACATTTCACGCCAAACACGCGTCGTCGTAATGGCTAAACAGGCAATGGGGCCTGGGCGTCCGGTACCAGGCAACGTACATCACACACACAAATACACTCAACAAACGACGACATATAAACTTGACTAAACGTGTGTAAACCGCTCACATGCTTGTAAGTGTTTACTGTTCACCACTGCACCCATTTCTCATTCAAACACAAGAGAGGACATGACACTGCATACTGATACACTGGCTGCGCTGTAGCTCTCAGCCGTGCACTGCTGCTGCAAAATTACGTTACCTATACGCAGGCAAGCGGAATTCGGCGTGTAATTATTTTCATTGGCAAGGTTACGGGTATCTGGGGGCCAGTAATTAAAATAGTTCATTCCGCAGGCGATTAAACGCAGAGGTGGCAGCGACACATCAGAAGAGCGAGCAGAGATACATAGACATAGAAACAGTGAACAGAGGAGTCACTATACGCAGTACGAGAGAAAAAGAGAGAGAGAGAGAGAGAGATAATTAGTTCAGAGTGAACTTGAAACCGGTTTCTTTCGCTGGCTATTAAACCTTATGATCTGCCATACGGCCGCATTGGATATAAATATATATCTGCCAACAAACGTAAGCGCTAAAAAAAAAGTCGACGAGATGTGGATCAATAACCTCATGTACTCCTGGCAGAAAGACATCAGAAAATACGTGCTAGTCCCACTTCCATTCCATACGCACACGCACGCACGCATGCACACATACATACACACCAACAACAGATTCGTATTAGCTTAATCAAAATAATTAGACGAAATTCACGCGCCCTTATTCGATCATTTCGACTGAATTCAATTGCCAGATATACGATTAAATCTGTTTGTGGAACAAACTATGCGTACTGCATTGGATAAAAGGAGGAAAAAACTCCATGATATCGTTTTTTTTTGTTTTTTTTTTTACATTTTCCTTTCTGCTCCTCAACTCAATATCCCAACGAATTGTCTGATCTTGCCGATAACTGATGGTGTGTACATTAACCGTTACAATGGCGGTATTTTTTTCTGGAAGCGTTCGTGGTATGATTAGAAAATCTTTTTCATAGACGACTCTGTTGCATCTCCACTTTTTTTTCCTCCTCCCTTCCCAAATCTTCTTTATTCTCACAGAATAAAGTTGTTTTTTTTTTTTTTTTTTTTTTTTTTCAGAATTTTTTTATCGAAACTAATGGATCTTTCGAAGCTGTAAACTATATTATGTTACATCACCGAAATGCGTTGGCCAGTTCACGTAAGTTTTCCATTTTCAAAAAACCAAGTAGGCAGTAATAAACGGTAATATTCGAGAGATAGAACCGTTTTCTTTTTTACCCTTTTACGTGATGAGTACACAGGCACACTCGTCCTAAAGACCGGCCTAAATTACTTCTTCCATTTCATTTTTACTACCCATTTTCGAGTATTTTTCTTCAACATCCAGTCACACAGAGTCAATTAGCTTTTCTGAGTCTACAGTAAGCAGTGCAATAATGACTGATCACTGTCGCAACACGAAGAAACAATTATATGTAATTTACAGGCTTTATTCGTATGGTTTACTTCAATGACCTTATCCAAGATATTACGTCCAGCTGGACCAAAAAATTTTAATATTTCATATTCATAGCGTTCGAAATGTGTACCTAACTAAAACAATAGATTTTATGTAAAAACAATCTCGAAAGAGCGATTCAGTATTTATTACACAAGAATAGTGCAGTGCCTCAAAGATTTTACACAGTGTAAAGCTTCGACATTTATCAGTTTTACTCAAAATTTTTTCTATAAATATCGCATTAAAACTAGCGACAGAACATTGAAAAATAAAACACCGTTTTGTGTCTAGTAATTTTGCAACTTAAGTTCATGCCTTAGATAGTGATAAAAACCTAATCTTCCATGATAATTAATAATTTGCAGGTGATGGACCATTTGTTTTTTTGGACGGACTAACCTTTGAAAAGATGAATTTTCAACATTTCAACTGTTAAATGCCATCTGCAAAAATTTGGTTCAAAATAGATTTTTTTTTTTTTTTTATCCATTCAGAGAGAGTATTGTCAAATCAAAATAGTAAGCAAGTAAATATTGAGAAGTGTACTTTGAAATGGTCACGTATAAATTTAAATACTTCACAAAACGAAAAAATGCTGCATAGTACATTTAGATTCTAAATGAAGTTAATCATAAAACCGAGGTCCTTTCAACAATGTCAACAAAAACATTTTTCGAACCATTCTCTTAAAACCTTTAATTCAGCGACCGGTTGGGTTGCCTAATTTTCAGGGCGCCTTTTTTCATAGGTGATAACAGATTGTTTTCTCTTTCTATCTTCGACGGCGCCATTCGGTTGGTCGTCGTCCCGTTCGCACCATCAGAGTAAACTTAAACATCATTCACTGAAATGAAAATTTCAACACTTGCTTTCTGTACACACTACATCGCAAACTTTGTTTTATTAAAGATTGCAACACAGAATCACTTGATCAAACTAGGTTGTTTTTGACTCTAGAAAGAGGCACAGGCACTCTTATACAAAAACAGTTGCACAATGTCATAAAGAAATAGTAAATTTCAGTATTACTTACAAATTTTCAGCACACAACACGCTATACGCATAGACACTCGAATAACTCACCTAAAACAAAAATGAAAGAAACAATTAACGAGCTGTAGTGAACAATTTTTGATTAATAATCTTCATAAATAGATATTTTTCACCAATACTTCATTCTAGATAATTTTCAAGAATTTTCAAAAAAAAATACTTTACCAAAATGGTGAACAGTAGCTCATCACTTATCAAGGCATATCGTCATATCGAAGCAGAAGTATCTACCAGTTATTTTACCTCTACCCAAAATTACACGATCAAAGAGTACCTGGTTATCCAGTCAGTCACGACAAATTCGAATACAATTCATCTTTGCTCAGTTGACAGACATTGTCACAATAATTACAGAGTATGTAATTATATTCGCAAAAATGCCATCACACAAGAAAGAACCCATCCTAGGATAATAACAGTGGCCTAGCAACAAAGGGAGGCTGTACAATGTACCCCTACATTTCATCGGAGGAAGAGGAACATTGTAGACAAAATATCATTTCCACCAACTCTCAAAAAATTAAAAATTAAAAAAATACCGATGGCAGACCAGTCGAAAAGGTAGAATTCGTCTACAATGAACAGAATTTCAAATTATGTAAGATAGGTCAAATCCGCTCATTAATTTCCAAATGGCGGCTATTTTAATTAAAAATTTTTAGACAATGGGGTCAAGGGGTAATTTTTTATGGATCGAGTAAAAATTCGACAACATTGGAAAGGTAAATTTCGCCTAGAATGAACAGAATTTCAAAATATGTGTATTGTGGGTTGCGTTCATTATAGGTTTTAAGAATTTTGTACAATAACGAAAACGTCAAAAAGTTGTAATTCTAAAACTAATGCGCGGAGGATTCGGTCCATATTTGAACTTAACCGGGATATAGACCCAACGTGCACACAAGTTGAATACGTCCTGATTCATAAAAAAATACGTCCCTCAGTTAGTAGACAAATTTCGTTATATCCCGTACATGCATATATAAACTTTTGAGGGGAACGTGATTTTGGGGTCTAGGGACCGTGATCAGAAAAACTATAGTGAAATTTTCCCGGAGTAGTGATATGTCACCCTCCGCAACTGGTAGATTATCTACGAAATATATCTAATAGATTATCTACGAAATCTAGATAAAAAAAATGTAAACAAAGTATAATTTAAGTTAGTAAAACTATTTTATATAAAAAAAAAAATTAAAAAAAAAGAATGTATTAATAAACACATGTATTGCAAACAATAAATTATTCGAAATCTTGACCCCATTTCCTATTTTTGGCGTCTCTCCTTTCATGAATTTTCAAGCTTCCGAAACAGTAACGCCCCAAAATATAGTGAATTAAGTTATCTCAATTTCTGGAAAGATATTCTATAGTCTATGGATATCAAATGGCACAGAATTCCCAGCTTCACTACTAGACTCGTAAAAAATAACTGTCAAACATTGTTGTAAGACGAAACGTGTTTTTAAACGAATGACGGATGACCCCCCAAGAGTTGATCAGAATGTCTGAACAAGATAAATTAAAAAAAACATATCACAACGGAATGCGACTAAGCTGGAAACTGAATTTACACAAACCTCGGAAAATGATTCGCATTCCCCCGAACTGCATACAGGAGTGAGGCGGTAAGCCGCGAAAGGATATAAATAATCATTGATAAAGTTTAAAGCGCGAAGCAAAGAAACGTAATGACGACGTATCTACCATCAACGTGTGAAGATGATATTTTGAAAACCAAGAATTGCTCCCTTAAGCCAAAACGTTTATAAATCAAAATTTATCCGTTTTCGCCCGCTTTCTCACTCGATCATTCTTCCTGTGGGTGCCATAAATCAGGGATTTTATATCATTTTAAAACTTTGTAAAAATTGGTATACCCATCATTTATACCAACCAATTGTAAAAAATAATTTACAAAAGAATATTTAAAAAAGTTTTTTTTTTAATTATTATACTTTTACTTTTTTTTTTCTTCAAAATACAGAAGAAATTCAACACAGAAAAGTCAGATGGGTTGAAAGGAACGGAATAACAAAACACACTTCATCATCAAAAATAATTTAGGTATAAATACATTTAATACTGGGTGTGGAATACCTTGTTGTGAGAGATATTCTCACCAGAAGGAAATTCAACAGAATTTAAGCGTGTTCAACAACTTCGTACAGAAGTACGGGTAAGCCAAAACCAAGGCGAACACTGGCAATTTTAGAGTCGGTTTGGGTGGTTTATATACGGCTTATTTGCATGCACACAAACACACATACTTAAGATAATACGTACGTTGGTGAGGGTGGCCAGGTTGCATCATCCCCTATCGAGATAAGAGATGGCTGGCCGGTTCGTGTACGAATCGTGACATCATCCTATTGTGTCACAATTCGGTACTCGTACATTACCTGCAAGTACGTACGGGTAATTACGATCGAATGTATTTTGTGTATTTAACGTCACAAGGACGATTGTTTGCCTGCCCTTTGGGGCGGCGACTGTCATCGAGGGGTCCGAGCCCTATACCTCATACGGGAGAGTCCCCACACTGAGGAACACAGATTCGAAATGAAATAGAAGAAAATATCACCCTACGGTAAGAATCTAAGAATAAAGTGTGTTAAACTGTAATTTCAATATTTTTAAAGCTGGTAGGATGAATATTGTTTTTTTTTGTTTCCAAAACACAGCGACCTACGAATGTTTACTCAATAGACGCGACTCAAATTTCAACGATGATTTTACTGCCAACGGAGTAGAAATAAAATTGAAAATTCGAATCAATTAAATTCAAAAGTATATGTACACTCATATAATCAATTCGATTTGCAAGTATTTCACCTCATTACGACAAAAAACTTATGATTATATTTTAATTTATTCTGCCTCTACAAGCACATAAAATATTTAAAGAAACAATAACTTTCAAAAAAGAAGAATTTTCAAGTTAGATTCACTTATTTTATGGTGAACTTGGTTCTCCAAGATGATTTTACTTCACAAACATTATACGCTAACAGCCAGAAGTACGTTGTATAGAAGATAATATGTCGTATATCAATATAATAAACACACAAAGCCGTTTTTTCAGAAAAAATTATTTAAAAATTCTTTCACATGCACTTTCAAATAAGAGGAAAGAAGAATGAGCAAAGCAAATGAAAAGAAAATTACATATACCTAAGTAGGCTTACCATAATTATGAAATTCCAATCTGGGACAGCGGTACAGGATGGGTACTGATTCACAAAATTTTTCAATCAAATACCTTGGTTTTCTATGAAAATCTATTTATTGAAATTGATGTTAAGAAACTCATGAGAAAACCATTTCTCAATTTTCATCTAACTTTTTTTTTTGCGTAAATATATAGATATTGCCTAAAATTTGCGTACAAGATTTTCAGAAAACTGCAAAAGGGATAAGGCTGAAATTTTCAAGAAAGGTAGTTTTAGGTGTTCAGGTGGCACAAGGATTCGAACCCATACCGGCTGAACACCTAAAACCTCCCTCGTTCACCGTCACAAAAGGCAGCAACGTACTCACTCGGCCACGGTGCCGGTTGACAGTGTTTGAGGGAGTATGTACTATTATGTGCCGACGTAGTGTGGCGGCCGCCACACCACTCCCCCCAGTATATCGGAGCATAAATACGACCTTTACGGAGGCGCCTAGGTAGGGACGTACACCGGAATGTGGTGATGCCCCTCCCTCCATCTCCGCTCTGTGGCATACGCCCACCAGCGCCGTCACGCACAGAAACGGCGGTGTGACACACCACAGTTACAGTCGGTTCAACTAGTGTCCAAGAGATGGTGTGAATAACCATCCCTCGGATCACATCGAGGTAACCACTTTAGGTGTTCAGGCAGCACGGGGATTCGAACCCGTACTGGCTGAACACCTAAAACCTCCCTCGTTCACCGTCACAAAAGGCAGCACCGTACTCACTCGGCCACGGTGCCGGTTGAGGGTGTTCGAGGGAGTATGTACTATTATGTGCCGACGTAGTGTGGCAGCCGCCACAGTAGTCATTATAGGACCAGCTCTAATAGGAGTTTATTGCCTATTGGTTCAGTAATTTCCAAGACAATTGGAAAACAAAAATTCCTGGAAAAGTTGTTATTCCTGAATTTTGAGGAAACTACAAAAGGAATATGTCTGAAATTTTTAAAAAATGTAGCTTTTATGTTCGACCAAGTCTGATGGAAGTCTGGTGCCTAATTATTAAGTAGTTTCTGCGAAAAATGTAAAACAAAAAAAATGTTAGAGAAAAACAAGTTACCAGTGTTGCTCGAAGTTTCTTTTATTTTTATTTTTACATAAAATTTGCGGCGTCGCCTCCTGTAAATGATACAGAAGTGGATGCAAAATTTTATTCAAATCGGCTGAAAAGTTTCGGAGGAGTAGAATTTCTAATATTTGCTAAAAAGTTGTGGAAGAGGGTTTCACTTACCAGGCTCCGTCCAGAAATTAATTTTATTTTTCGGACATTGTCTACCAAGGGAATTCATAGAATAAATAACTAGTTATTTCATACATTAACGAGTCATGATCCATGAAAGTATGAAATTAAATAAAAGCATTAAATTTTGTAACTATTGAACCAAAAATTACACAGTTAAAATCATTACCTCTTTTGAAATCGAAACACAAATTGATTTTATGGAAATACCATCCAGCTAATCAAAATATTTACCCTTCCCATTAATATTTTTCATTGGATTTTTATCTCATTTGAAGAGAGAACATTTTCAATTTTGCTACTTCTCCCACCAACTTCCACTAACCATATACGTGTATTTTGTTTTTTGTTCGTTTAGATGGTGCAGTTGAAGGAATTTTCAAAGGGTTATTTTACTCTTCTCATAGAATTTATATATATTTTGGAGAAAATTTTTCTCTCTCTTAGTTGCTCAAAGTGCAAAGCCTCAGACAGTAGCCTAAGCTTATCATAATAATCTATATTATTTTTTGATACTGGGATACTAAAAATGAACGTAGTCATAGAAATGGCCAACGAAATTAGCAAACTGAGGTTTTCTATCATTATGCAGTGAATTCATCATATTTCATGGCCGTACATACACAGTATCCCCAATAATGGAGAT
This sequence comes from Ericerus pela, assembly GCA_011428145.1. Classification (NCBI taxonomy): domain Eukaryota; kingdom Metazoa; phylum Arthropoda; class Insecta; order Hemiptera; family Coccidae; genus Ericerus; species Ericerus pela. The sequence continues at coordinate 458,779 of WOFM01000277.1, forward strand.
AAATCAACAGAAAAATAATGAAAAAAACTGTAGGCCTACAGTTATAGGGTGTTTTCCCCATTGCAGGTTGCATACCATTCTCCTAATTTTTATGTTACAAACAAAAATTATAATTCTACTTTGAAAATACACCTGTAGTCCAGAGAAGATAGAAATCTAATTCTGGAAAAATTTCATAGTTTGTTTTCTCCCACTACTCTTTAGGGATGAGCGGCCTAAATAACATACTAAAATTCTCACCACACCCCTCTTGCAACAGTGGGAATTACAGAAAATTTTCCCCAAATCAGTTTTTTGTCACTTTCTTGTGAAATATTGACTATAGGTCTGTTTGAAGTTCTCAGGAAACATTCTGAAAACTGACAAAACTGGAAATTTTTATTTGTAAGTTTCTCGTAGCAAGCAGAAAACTTTCTGACTTTTCAAAAAAAATTGTAAAAATATAACTGAACGAACTTCAAAAATATATTTATCATAAAATTATCAACCACTGATGAAAAAATTAATATTTTTCATTGTTTTTTGGATTGGTGCAAACAAAAAAATTTGAAACATGTTAAACTGGAAGAAACTCATCTGTTTTCAGAACTTTCAGGCAGTCCAGAGAGACTGAAAACTGAATTTTCAGACAAACATGCGAACACAATTTAGTTTTTTCAGTTAAAACGTGAGAATGCTATTATGACAAATCTTATTTCAGTTTTTTCAGAATTTTAAAGAACTAGAAGTATACAAACAGACCTTATAGTAGGAGAATAGTTCAGTCAGAAAATGTTTAAAATTTTATTTTCAATAAAAAAGGTTCTATCAATTTTCGTGTATGACGCTTCCCAACCTTAAAAAGTGAGTTGAAAAATACGACTTTTTATATTCTGTGTTAGAAGCTAGATACCAGAAAACATTTATTTCACTAATTAAAACTTTGTACAAAACTTGCAATAACTCTAAAACTATTGGTTCTACCAACTTGCGGGTGATTTCATTCGATTCATCGCTAAAATATATGTAGGATGTGATATTATGTTGTTGTTCCAGCTGAAAATTTCAACTTTCTTTTTCTCCTTTTCGACGTTGTCACATAAAAATCAGGCGCACAGAAGATGGCATCCCGCCATACACAAAAGAAAATGCCCTACATTAGATTCATTTATAGTCCGCACATGATTTCTTTGATCCTAAGTTGAGGTTTGAAGAAGCTAAGTCTCGTTTAACCGAAACTAATTCACGTCTAAAACGTACACTCCTTTATTTTATAACATGCACACTCTGTAAAGAATTAATTGAGCGTAGTTTTTATTTTTCTGCTACCTACTCGAAGCGTGTGTCATTGCGAATTGTGTAACACCAATTAAAAAGATCGTAGGCTGAAAATTAAATGGCAGACGAACGAACGGAAATACGATGACAAAACAAGAGCATACAGTTTGAAGTTTGAATAGATTATCCAGGAAACTAGGGTTATCAATGTGGTGACATAGTATGAAAAAATAGTTATTGATATTTCCTTTTCTTCTCAATGAACGGGGATAATATAATTATTTTATGCGGGTGATTACTTAAAAACATTGCCGACAACAATCTCATAACTGACAAATCGCAATAAGATAATTGGAGAAATGAGGTAGTCAGGTAGGTTGTAGTTTTACAAACATCTGCTCAGAATGGATTTTCAGAAATAAATTACACAGGTTACTATGGTTTTCATTATTTTATTTTAATGAACAAGACAAAGTACCGACGATTTTTTTTTCTGGTTTAAATTATTATATTTGATTATATTTGTCTGGACTACAGTACCCAGACTATGTTCAAGAAGAGGCATCTATTTAAAATATCGGACAAATTTGAAAAATCAAGTTTTTCTCACAGCAAAAAATACAATGTTTACACACTGAAACAAGTTACAAAATGGCAATACTTTAATACAAGATCAAGGTACTATCTAGTAAGAAGAGTAAGAACCAATTGAATGATTTCTAATGAGAGTAAGCAGTAATTCAATTTGGTGGGACTACACCCTGTTTTAAAACTGAGGTCCATTTCCCCGGCCCCCCCCATTTCAAATTTTGACCTGAAAATTTTTGGCCAAATTGTGCTCAGTTTGTGCTAATGTGTGCCATCAATTTTAGAATTTGTGCTCACCCCCTTCCTTAGATATAAACAAAAGAGTCTGGGTGGGGCTGGAGAAATGCTAGCTCCACCCATTTCGAATTTTGACTCTAAACTTTGTATGCTAATTGTGCTTCATTTGTGCTAATTTGTGCCGTTAATTTTAGAATTTGTGCTCATTTATTTTCAAATATAGGGGCCTCAGAAATTTATGTGTCAGCCCCCCCCATTTGGAATTTTGAGTTGAAACTTTGCATGCTAATTGTGCTTAATTTGTGCTAATTTGTGCTGCAAATTAAAAATTTTATACTCATTCCCTTTCAAAAATATTTGTGGTTTTATGTCTCCCCTCAGCCCCCCCCATTTTGAATTTTGACCCAAAATTTTTCATACCAACTGGATTCAAATAGTGCTAAATTTTGCTACCAATTTTGGAATTTGTTATCACCCCCTTCTTAATATATAAAAAAAAGTTTCTGGGTGGGGCTGGGGAAATGCTAGCCCCACCCATTTTGAATTTTGACTCAAAACTTGGCATACTAATTGTGCTCAATTTGTGCCAATTTGTGCCAACAATTTTAAAATTTGTGCTCACTTCCCAACTCAGAGAGGGAGGATGAAAGATTTCCCCTCAGCCCCCCCCTTTTTGAATTTTTATACAAAACTTTGCCCACTACTCTTTTTTGATTTGTGCTTAATTGTGCCAACAAGCTTATAATTCCTGTACATTCAAATCTTTAGTTATTTGCAAAACAAATTTGGGTGGGGCTGGGGAAATGCAGCCCCACCCATTTCAAATTTTGACTTGAAATTTTGCAAACTGATTGTGCTCAATTTGTGCTGATTTGTGCCAACAATTTTATAATTTGTGCTCAATTATTAACTGAAATAAGGGGTGAGGAAGGTTTTGTCTTAGCCCCCCCCTTTTGGAATTTTGAGCTGAAACTTTTCCCATTATTTTATCTTAAATTGTGCTTATTTGTGCCAACTTTCTTTTTTGAAATTTTAAAGTTGCAATTTCAACCAACTAATAACAATCACCCATTTCTGCTGTAGCCTAAATAATAGTCATTTATAACAAAATTTTCAGTAGGGTCAAGAAAATTCAAGCCTTCCATTTTAAATAGGAGTTAAATTTTATTACAATTTTTATGACAGTTTGTACCAAATTTTTACCTTGGTATTTTGAGGGAACTATACTTAACCCATACTTAGCAGTATGTCAGATTTTCTTAATTTTGTATTTTCTGGGTGTTGCTAAAAAACTTTGTAAGTAGCCTACATGTAAATTTTTCCATTGATCATTCTCTATTGACAGTTTTTTCCATTTAAGTTGCCAAATTAAAAATATTATCATAAAAATCTTCTATGTGAATTGAATAGAAAGAAAAAAACAAATTTTTATGGTCATATGTGTATAAATTATTAAGTAGGTATTTATGCTAATTTTGGTTTTATATACTTAATAATTTAGAAAATACATTTCGTGATGTATCACACAATAAAATGTAAAAACTCAATATTGGCCCCTTTAGGGGCCCGTTTGAGGATGAAGAATAGGTCCAATTGAGAAAAGAACAGCAAATTTGGTCTGGGCGCCTCAAAAAACATATTTGGTGATGTATCACACAATAAAAAGTGGAAACTACAGATAAACCCCCTTTTGGGGCCCATTTGGGGATGAAGAATGGGCCAAATGGAGAAATGAACACGAAATTTGGACTTGGCGCCTCAAAAACCCTATTTGGTGATGTATCACACAATAAAAGGTGAAAACTCAAAATTAACCCCTTTTTGGGGCCCATTTGGCAATAAAGAATGGGTGAAATTGAGAAATCAACATAAAATTTGGATTCGGCGCCTCAAAAACCATATTTGGTGATGTATCACACAATTAAAGTGAAAACTCAAAATTGGCCCCCTTTTAGGGCCCATTTAAGGATGAAGAATGGGTCAAATGGAGAAATGAACACCAAATTCTGACTTGGCCCCTCAAAAACCATATTTGGTGATGTATCACACAATAAAAGGTGAAAACTCAAAATTAACCCCTTTTTGGGGCCCATTTGGCGATAAAGAATGGGTAAAATTGAGAATTCAACATAAAATTTGGATTCGGCGCCTCAAAAACCATATTTGGTGATGTATCACACAATAAAAGTGAAAATTCAAAATTGGCCCCTGTTTAGGGCCCATTTAAGGATGAAGAATGGGTCAAATGGAGAAATGAACACCAAATTCTGACTCGGTGCCTCAAAAATCATATTTGGTGATGTATCACACAATAAAAGGTGAAAACTCAAAATTTACCCCTTTTTGGGGCCCATTTGGCAATAAAGAATGGGTCAAATTGAGAAATCAACACAAAATTTGGATTTGGCGCCTCAGAAACCATATTTGGTGATGTATCACACAATAAAATATGAAAACTCAAAATTGGCCCTCTTTTGGGGCACATTTGGGGATGAAGATTAGGTCAAATGGAGAAATGAACACCAAATTTGGACACGGTGCCTCAAAAAACTTATTTTCTAATGTATCACACAGTAAAATGTCAAAACTCGATAATTTTGCTATAGGAATATTAAGACATGCATCTCTAAGGAAGGCTAATATAGTACTGACAGAATGGTGTTATCTGAAATATTTATATAACTACAAGAAATACCGTATCCTAGACACTTTTGGGTGATCCAATCACGATGCGTTATTCCATAATCTGACTTTTTTGATGAAAAAAATTCCCAAATTTTGAAAAATATTTTTGGGTTATCTATGGGGAATTTTTAAGATTACTTTGGCCAGTGTTATCTATATATATAAAAGAGAATGTAGGTCTGTTTGTCTTTTATGCATTACTACACCATTAATCTATATATATAAAAGAGAATGTATGTCTGTTTGTCTTTTATACATTACTACACCATTCATCTGATGGCCATGAAACTTTTGGAAGTTGTTGAGTATACTCCAGCGAAGGTTTCTGGCATAATATGAAAAGAAAATTTCAAACAGTTGTCAAAAAATTTCCCAAAATATGTATTTTATTCAATATCGATATATCGAAAGAAAATATTGCATCGATCTGGTGAAGAACATCAATACATCGCAAAACATATCGATGTTTGTTGTATACCTATGCGATAACAGTGACAATGAGTTTGCTTCTAATTCTGTTGCATTATGCATAGGATATAGTAATATTTTAATTCAATATTAACTGATAACTAAAGGATATCGAGGTGAGGTTATCTTATGAAATACGGTTTTTAATAATTTCACTAATGCACTTCGATTCACCTAGGAACTGTTAAATTATCCATTCGTCGCCCAGGAATTAAGCAAGATTCAGCGGCAAATCGAAGAGAATTTGTAAATAAATTCTCTATTTCTCAATTTGACCTATTCTTCATCCCCAAATGTGCCCCAAAAGGGGGCCAATTTTGAGTTTTCATATTTTATTGTGTGATACATCACCAAATATGGTTTCTGAGGCGCCAAATCCAAATTTTGTGTTGATTTCTCAATTTGACCCATTCTTCATTGCCAAATGGGCCCCAAAAAGGGGTTAATTTTGAGTTTTCAACTTTTATTGTGTGATACATCACCAAATATGATTTTTGAGGCGCCGAGTCAGAATTTGGTGTTCATTTCTCAATTTGACCCATTCTTCATCGCCAAATGGGCCCCAAAAAGGGGTTAATTTTGAGTTTTCACTTTTATTGTGTGATACATCACCAAATATGGTTTTTGAGGCACCGAGTCCAAATTTGGTGTCATTTCTCAATTTGACCCATTCTTCATCCCCAAATGTGCCCCAAAAGGGGGCCAATTTTGAGTTTTCATATTTTATTGTGTGATACATCACCAAATATGGTTTCTGTGGCGCCAAATCCAAATTTTGTGTTCATTTCTCAATTTGACCCATTCTTCATCGCCAAATGGGCCCCAAAAAGGGGTTAATTTTGAGTTTTCACTTTTATTGTGTGATACATCATCAAATATGGTTTTTGAGGCGCCGAATCCAAATTTTATGTTGATTTCTCAATTTGACCCATTCTTCATCGCCAAATGGGCCCCAAAAAGGGGTTAATTTTGAGTTTTCACTTTTATTGTGTGATACATCATCAAATATGGTTTTTGAGGCGCCGAATCCAAATTTTATGTTGATTTCTCAATTTCACCCATTCTTTATCGCCAAATGGGCCCCAAAAAGGGGTTAATTTTGAGTTTTCACCTTTTATTGTGTGATACATCACCAAATATGGTTTTTGAGGCGCCAAGTCCAAATTTCGTGTTCATTTCTCCATTTGACCCATTCTTCATCCCCAAATGGGCCCCAAAAGGGGGTTTATCTGTAGTTTCCACTTTTTATTGTGTGATACATCACCAAATATGTTTTTTGAGGCGCCCAGACCAAATTTGCTGTTCTTTTCTGAATTGGACCTATTCTTCATCCTCAAATGGGCCCCTAAAGGGGCCAATATTGAGTTTTTACATTTTATTGTGTGATACATCACGAAATGTATTTTCTAAATTATTAAGTATATAAAACCAAAATTAGCATAAATACCTACTTAATAATTTATACACATATGACCATAAAAATTTGTTTTTTTCTTTCTATTCAATTCACATAGAAGATTTTTATGATAATATTTTTAATTTGGCAACTTAAATGGAAAAAACTGTCAATAGAGAATGATCAATGGAAAAATTTACATGTACTTACAAAGTTTTTTAGCAACACCCAGAAAATACAAAATTAAGAAAATCTGACATACTGCTAAGTATGGGTTAAGTATAGTTCCCTCAAAATACCAAGGTAAAAATTTGGTACAAACTGTCATAAAAATTGTAATAAAATTTAACTCCTATTTAAAATGGAAGGCTTGAATTTTCTTGACCCTACTGAAAATTTTGTTATAAATGACTATTATTTAGGCTACAGCAGAAATGGGTGATTGTTATTAGTTGGTTGAAATTGCAACTTTAAAATTTCAAAAAAGAAAGTTGGCACAAATAAGCACAATTTAAGATAAAATAATGGGAAAAGTTTCAGCTCAAAATTCCAAAAGGGGGGGGCTAAGACAAAACCTTCCTCACCCCTTATTTCAGTTAATAATTGAGCACAAATTATAAAATTGTTGGCACAAATCAGCACAAATTGAGCACAATCAGTTTGCAAAATTTCAAGTCAAAATTTGAAATGGGTGGGGCTGCATTTCCCCAGCCCCACCCAAATTTGTTTTGCAAATAACTAAAGATTTGAATGTACAGGAATTATAAGCTTGTTGGCACAATTAAGCACAAATCAAAAAGAGTAGTGGGCAAAGTTTTGTATAAAAATTCAAAAAGGGGGGGGCTGAGGGGAAATCTTTCATCCTCCCTATCTGAGTTGGGAAGTGAGCACAAATTTTAAAATTGTTGGCACAAATTGGCACAAATTGAGCACAATTAGTATGCCAAGTTTTGAGTCAAAATTCAAAATGGGTGGGGCTAGCATTTCCCCAGCCCCACCCAGAAACTTTTTTTTATATATTAAGAAGGGGGTGATAACAAATTCCAAAATTGGTAGCAAAATTTAGCACTATTTGAATCCAGTTAGTATGAAAAATTTTGGGTCAAAATTCAAAATGGGGGGGGCTGAGGGGAGACATAAAACCACAAATATTTTTGAAAGGGAATGAGTATAAAATTTTTAATTTGCAGCACAAATTAGCACAAATTAAGCACAATTAGCATGCAAAGTTTCAACTCAAAATTCCAAATGGGGGGGCTGACACATAAATTTCTGAGGCCCCTATATTTGAAAATAAATGAGCACAAATTCTAAAATTAACGGCACAAATTAGCACAAATGAAGCACAATTAGCATACAAAGTTTAGAGTCAAAATTCGAAATGGGTGGGGCTAGCATTTCTCCAGCCCCACCCAGACTCTTTTGTTTATATCTAAGGAAGGGGGTGAGCACAAATTCTAAAATTGATGGCACACATTAGCACAAACTGAGCACAATTTGGCCAAAAATTTTCAGGTCAAAATTTGAAATGGGGGGGGCCGGGGAAATGGACCTTTTAAAACTGGGCATAAATTTTTCTCAGTAAATGAATATCAAAATTTTTATTACCTCGCAATGGTGAAGTCAATTGAAAGAACCCTAATACAGGAAGAAACCGTGGTTTTCGGATCTATGTGACTCCGCCATTAGGTGCTCGGCCTTCAAATTGTGAGCTCTAAGATTCGAAACAGGCTCCGATAATATTTTCGACTTAAAATGGCGTTGTGTTCGATTTGTCCATTTGGCACTACCACACGTGATTGAAAAATTTCTACTTGAAAACAATGAGCCATCAAATCCCAAACTATTCTCCCCCCTCATGGGAGAGGGAGGAAAGAAGAGGATTCCCCATTGCCTAAAATTTCTGAAAGGACCCTTCTCTCCAAATGCTTACACCAAAAAAAAATTGAAAAAACAGTTGTTGGCTAAAATAATTACTTTGACCCCTGGGCCCTATTTTTTTCTCTCCAGCCTTTCCTCCCCAAAGTACATAAACATATACACTTGAAATAAAACAGTGAATTTAAGTTAATTTTAACGTTGTAATAATTAGCATACTTTTCCATCTAATTTATTTTTTATTTGTTTTATTTTTTTAAAATTATTTTCATCTATTTTATACTGAAGAGGAACTTGTAAGAGACCATAATTATAGCTGTTGCCTTTCAGTGATATTGTAAATTGCAGATGAATACCTGACTTAATGAAAAGCATATTTAAAAAAATAATCAACAAACCTCCTTGTGGGGACATTTCCCTCTTTGCTTCCCTCAGGGCTCGGCCCTGCGTTGACAGATGGGTCGCAAACCAAAGTCCGCGACCCATACTAATTGTGCATTGCACATTAAACAGAGTACATCGTCTGTATGTACTCATACAGACAATGCGTTTCTGTGTTTACCGTTGAGGCGGTAAACTGAGGCAAGTGAGTATGTAATACTTACATACTCACTGACAGTATACAAGCTGCGGTCCGTATATGGTACCACATCGCCTTTGGACAATTGCCCCAGTTAGGAAGTACGCTTAGTGTATGGTAAGGGAACTTAAACTGGCTGGCTACCTGTACCGAGAAATAATTCGGGCGCCCGCACGTAAACCACTGTCTTCCTCTTAGGTTCCATGAACCCCATGTAGGTAGCATCTACCTACACTCCTGTTCTATGAAACATGAACTCGGTGCTAACACTCAATTTTAGGACATAAAAAACGAGCATTCATAGGCCTTGGTTAGAACTTTCTTCAAAAAAAAGTGCGAACTAACACAGGTATTATCATTTTCAAGAACTGATAACAAAGCAAAATAATGATAAAAATGTAAAAATTCGCCTTAGCGTAAAAAATTCATTGAAATCAGACTGATGCAAAAAATTAGCATAAAATAATTTTCGGCATCAATTATTTTGTCTTCTTTAATTTGAAAGTAATTGAGCTCAGAGTTTGGAACAGAAAACAAAAATCAGTTGAAGATTCGATTGGACTTAGTAGCTTGAATGTCGATTTCAGCTGTCCTCAAACTCTTCGCCATAGAAGAGTTTTCAGCGCCTTTCAGCTTCAGCTTGGGGCAGCTCGAGTTTACGGTAAGTTTCAAAATTAGACAAATAATTTTTAATATCTGCGAAAATGATAAATCAAGGAGAGAACTTTATCTGAAAATTTCACGCAATAGCAACTTTCAAAACAAATTCCTTTTTTTTTTGGTAACCAACTCCAACAATTTGAGCCCAATACGTTTTTTATACCTGCACTATTTTAGCTTGGAGAGGTCGACCCAAATGTAATCACGTGACAAATCAAGAGCAGAGAACTTATGAGCTTAAGATCCGCTTAATTATGATGCATTTTTTCAAAGGAATTAGACGAGGGTTCAATTTGGAGGTACGCACTTCCAGGAAAGCCCCGGAGACCATTTCTTCCAAAAATCTTGGGAAGATATTTATAACCCCTGTCATGCGTGAATGTAAATGTCAATCTACAACCCATCTCACCAACCTTCCGACTATGCCTCCAAAGAAAAAAAAATGCTGTTGTCACTCTTCTTTAGCTAAAGCTGTACTCTGCGGTTCATCAAACATCTGAAAAAACCAAATTCCCAACTTAAGATAACATATAAACTAGCAAGGCCAATGCACTCGTTATCATCAGTAATGTTGCTACCAATTAAGTGATCAAACCGAAGACACAACTGACGTCCGCAAAAATAAATCCAACGACTATTTCCACGAAATTAATTCAATAATGGCCGACTAAACGGACGGGATCCTAAACTTTAGTGCAAACAAAAAAATATATATTCTTAAAAAAAGATAGAAGAAAAAAAGGAAGAACAGCCAGCTGAAATGGTAGAGAAATACGGAAAGAAAGGAAAACGTTTTTCTCACTCCGAATCCCGACCATACAAATGCTACGCAATACGAATTGACAATAATTTTCGTTGATCACAATACACTTGCTATTCGATTACGCTTGAATGAACTCCGTGTTCTCTCAGTATTTTTTGACCTGTCCCTTCTCCACCGTTCCATCGGCTACTTTTTCTTTATGGTCGCAACACTACGACATTTCCGAAATTTTCGTCGATACATCAAGGACTAACAAGAGCAGAACTTACTGAACTTTCCCCTCAGCCACTCAAAAAGAAACCAAGAGTAAAAACCACTCGCCTACGGTGAAATGGTTCTTTCTCTCTATCACACTCTCTACCTAAAAAGTCAATACACGGATTTCGAAACTAAGCCAGGCCTAAACCAATTTTTCTTATAATTTTCCAAGCCTCGAAAGGGATAGAGAGATCAAGCTCGACACCATCAACGAATAAAAACGCATACTTACACGTACCTACACTTACACAGGCCATCGTATAAGTAAGTTCTAAAATATACAATAAGAGGGAGAAGTGGCCGACGGGAAAGGATTTCATTCGACGTCGACTATTAAAACATTCAAAAGTGTAACCGTTTGCAGGGGGGAGCAGAGAATAATGAAGGGGGCACCAACGAGGGGATACGGTTCGCACTGTGCGTATTCGCGTTATGGGCCACACACTGTATCGGAACCTTATATATTATTTAAAAATTGTAAACTACGAGGATACGAAATTACATTAGGGTATTTTATATACGTCTAATACTTACACCATTTCATCCTCCAATCAGGCCGTTCTCTCCCCTCAAGCCAAAGTACTCAGTTGACTTCAACCTCATACCCTATTTCAACTCCACCAATCCTCCCACCACCCATCTCCCTACTCGTCACCTCCACCGATACTGCCGGCTAAAGAAGTCGCTGCGTTTTTGCGACCGACGAATGCGACATAATTGGAAAGGAAATTCTTATCCTATTCCCCCCTGCATTTTCACGAACTTTTCCCCACCCTCAACCCCGGCCGCTCCATTCAAACTCATTCCGCGCGCCCCAAAGAGCTTTAATTTTGGAGACTAGAACGAAAAATTAGGCGTACCCGCGCCAGGTTACTTACTCAACTTCGCCTTTACGTTATGCTACTTTTCCTCTTTCTCTTTCCTTTTTTCCTTCTTTTCCACCCTTTTTTTTTTTACTCTTTTTCATGCCGACCTTGTTGGCTCTCTCTCGCCTCCACTCCGCTAAAATGATTATATTTTTAATCTGCGCGACGAAGGAGGGTTTTAATCGATTTTTTTTAAACGCTAGCAGTACGCTCCAGAGAAGTACAAATTTTTTTCTAATGAACGAGAACCGCATGTATGATTGTTTTTAGTGCGGAGGCGCTAGGAGGAGTGAGGGTTGCACAAGATTTGAATTCCGACAGGTGGGGAAAGAATACAGAATAAAGAAATAATACCAGCTTGATTGATACCCTGGTCTTCGAATGTGTGCTTAGGTGTACAAAATGTATACGTAGGCATGAAAAACTTTCGTACTTCTGCAAACAAAACGAAATCGGCTATGCCTGATGGCTAAATTTGTATACACTCCACACAATTCCTTACAAAAGTTTCTCTACACCAGTAAACCAACGGGTATTAGCTGACGACACTACGTTCACATTAGTGAAACTGCATGATATTTTTAGGACGACATTCTGGGCCACTATCAATGTAGAATTTGTTTGCGGCTTCAATTCAAAATGAATCACGAAGTGACCCTTCACTAACATCTCACCTGGGAGATGACCCCTTACAAGAAGGGGAACTTGGATTCAAATTCTTTCGGGGTAGGTACAAAGCTACCCAGACCCCGGGATGTAGGTCATAGGCGGAGTCCACTGGCGAGGTGTCTGGGAGAATGGTGCTCCCAGCACCCAAAAATATCATGTTATTTTAAACCTTTAATTTCGCTCAACAAGCGTGTAAATATACGAAATTCGATGATAGGGAGGATCTCAGAAGAGAAGTCTCATTGATGAAACCGAGGTTCAGGGAACGGAACTCCCTGGTTAGAGGTTCTAGGGTTAATTGGCTGGTGATGTGCGAAGTTCCGAGTAATTTTTTTTAAGGCTGAGGTATAACTGTAGCTTATTTTAACATTGACTAATAATCTAGGACTTGTTTAGAAACATTACCATGGAAGGTAAAAAGTTTCACACCATATGACCTCATATTTACAAATTCTATGTTAGTATGGATACCGTTTATAGGAGAATTAAGATCAATCAGGAGGATTGTAGGGAGGAGTCATGAAAAATTCGTGAAATTTAGCGATAGATGATTTAAAAAATAGAAATTACATCAAAATACTCGTAATAAAATCATTTCGATCGAAAATTTGATTTATTTACTAATTATTATGAATTATATGTTGGGGAATTATTTTCCCCGTCTCCAGAGTTTGGGAAAAAAATTACTCTCCCAGCACAAAATTACTTTCCTGAACACATTGGGTAACATTTTTCCCTCCTCGGCAACATTTCTCATCAAGTCACTAATAAGATCGTTTTGCAGCAAGGTTTTAGGGTAGTACTGTGCTATCCACAAAAAAAAATAAACAAGTATTCAGTTAAAAAATATTAACGAGATTAATCAGTCGAAAGTTGCTATACTCATCACTTCTTAAAAGTAGAACTGAACTATTCAGATGTTTTTTGACCAAATGATACTGTAACAGCAAACTTCTACACAATGTTTAGCCAAATTTCCTGAGGAAAAATTGTCTGAACATAAGACTGGCGCATTTTTCATGACGAACTAAGCTGTGCACCCACGATGAGATGAATTACTCCATACGTCTGTGAAAATAGGGAGGCATTTCTAACTCAAGAAAGATATTCGCATTCTCAATGAAGAATTGAAGCATTCCACACATAAAAATGGTACATGAAACTTAATTCTATCATTTTCTACTACCTGTTACGAGTCCAATCTCCGACAAAAATTAATATTAAAAATTCAATAGTAACATCGAAAAATGTGAGAACTTCAAAGAATCACCGTCCACTTTTATCTATTTAATCAGTACATAAACAAGTCGAGTCATTATTTTCCGCAGAAAATTCCTGTCCATTATTCACCACAAAATGTAGCTTTACATAATTTTTCTAAACTCTTCCACGTCCATAGCAACATTTTTCAATTAACATCCATAGTGGGGAATATTTGGAACTTTTAAGCAAAGCATTTTCAAAAAAAGGGTAGATCGTTTGAAAAAAATAGATGAAAAAATTCGAAACCACGTAAGTACAAAATTATGACTCAAGTAGGTATATGGATACAAAAATCCGCATTTTTACACCTGTTAATACACACATTGCATTCACACGTTAAGTACTGCCAAATTTAAATTTACTTTCACGAAAGTCAGAGGAAGTTTAGAAATTTACTTGCTAAAATGTTTAGTCCTGAACTATCTCAGCAAAATTATATTAATCCACTAGGCTCGGTTTCAGGATTACTTCTTGAATGGGGGGGGGAGGAATAGAATCACATTTTATAATATTCATGAATTTTTATGGGAGAGTCAACAATTTTGTACATATTTGATAATCCTAAAATTTGAAAAACCAAATAATTATATTTTAAACTGACCTTTTTTTGGAGCTAAGGGAATTATACCCCAAATCCCTTTTCAAAACCGGTCTTGTAACTCACTGATAATTGTCATAAATGAATATGTTCATAATATTTACGATGAAAGGATGGCTTATTCAGACTATGGGGTGTTCACTTAGCACTTTCTAACGTTTTCTATTTTTAGTTAGGTGCTAACCACCTCAGCAAATTTGTGAGCGCTGTATGTCATTGTAATTTATAAACAAACTCCAAATTAATATACAAAACATTACCTATGTATCTCCATCAACGTTGTTATTGTCATCAATTTTGGTGGCCGAGGGGCAATGTCCACGCCTTGGAAGTTTGGTGATGCATGTTCAAATCCCAGTAAGAGCAGTGAGTGTTTTAAATATTACGAAATAATAAACCAAGATTAGCGTCTAAGGATGGTTAGCAACATAATCGCTGATAAAATGGGTAGCATAAAAAAAGGTACAAGTTACTCATCTATGTAGGAAGTATATTACTTATTTATTTATGATTCAAACAAAAATGAAATGTATACGAAATGTAATAATTCTTGTTCTAAACTGAATATCTGCAAACCATCTATTTTTCATCTTTAAATAATCACTCGAGTGAAATTGATGTTAGAAGTAGTGTGTTCATTGTATTTTACAATTTTGAAAGTACTTCATCCATCACTCAGAATATTTATGAGGCATTTAATTAACGTTTTATCGCTTTCCGAAAATTAATAATAGGAAATATCTTAGTTTTTTTTTTTTTTTTCGTGTTTTGCATTCGGTGTTGATCAGATACAGTCAAGCCTTTAGTCTAGGTACTGTAAGTACACTGTCTTGCTCTACCCGCAAAATAAGCACAAGACAGACCGCGGTCAACATTGAAGACATTTTGGAAAGTTAAGGGGATTGTATATTAAGATCAACATACTATCGCTTGTATCACTGATAGATGCTGCCCTTTAATTACATCCATAAAATACTGCAGGTAAGATTTTAAGTATTGTTTTCTCAACAGGTAATTTTGGTCTGTAACAAGTTAAAATAATATGAAATAAAAATTAGGAAACTATCACATTTTAAATATAAATGAAAACAAAAAAGATCAAGCCAGAAAAGGGAATAGGTGACACAGTTTATTATAAATAATTCCACTGAGAAGTTGGCCTATAAGTTAAATCATTAATTACAAGAGTAACGATTCAGTACTCCAACATTAAAATTTAGTTTCATTTTATAGGTATTTATTAAGTAATGTCTATTAACACTAACCACAAAAATGACCAGATATTATAAAAATGAAACACACGACAATTTTACTTTCAAGATTACCACAATATTCTTTCCACAAATTTCATTAATCAATAGTATATTATACAACAATGTTCAAAAGTGAATGTTTACATGCAAGGTAAAGTTTTCAAAATGAACACAGCTAATGAGCAATTCCCAAGTCATATAAACTCACTTTTGAACCTTGTTGAGAAAGATATTTCCTATAATTAATGATTAGAAAGCGACAAAACGTTAATTAAATGCCTCATTAATACTCTGAATAATGGATGAAGTACTTTCAAAATTGTAAAATACAATGAATTTTATACTTCTAACATCAACAACTGTGGGGTTATATGCAGAGAGCAGGTCTGATATGCTGGACGTGACAGGTTGAGGTCCCACTCAAGGTACGCGTTTTTTTTTAAAATATTATTTACATTAATAATTTTGATAGGATGGGAGATTAGGTGACTTTTCTTAACCTACAAAAAGTAAAAAGGAAGGGCATAATATAACAATTATTGAAATAAAAATAAAATCATTGCCAGTTGAAGTTTGTCATTCCCATTGCAGTCTTATAGATTAACATTATTTTAGAAAGAAAGTTAATCTTGTTACTTTGCAACCTCCATGAAAAAATTTTTAAATGGAGGCAGGTTTATTCAATACATCGAGGTTATGCTTCGATCAATGAAAAGCACTACTTTCGGCTTGAAAAATATCAGTGTAACTGTAAACATTATTTTTCTGATCATGTATTATAAAAACAAATTAAGTGGAGTTTGGCCCAAATAATTTCTTTTCACACTTTTTAAAATGACTTGTTCGAGAAAAAAACCCTGAAATTTATTAAGTAGGATTATATCTTCCTTATTTGCACTTTTTTAACGAATTTTACATCCTCGACTGCAGTCATCAAACGCAGATCCAAAGTTTGTCGGCCATAAAAATGTTTTATCACATTTCAGCCACGTAAACGTCGAGGACCTAAGCATCATGATTCACTTTCCAAAATTACATTAGCAACATACAAATTGAGCAATGCCTAATTCAAATTCCACTCGGCTGATTTTTTTTCAACCAACTTTTCCGAACTCTTACACTACTCCCGACCGCCTTTCTAAATATTCTCCGGCAAATTAACCAACAAAAAAAAGGAGAAGGAAGCTAATGAGCAAACTTTTCGTATAAAGACATTTTCCTCATCGTTTTATAGCTTCATTTTCATATTAAAAATTCTATCGAACAAAAATAGTGCCAGGTAAAACAGTGACTACAATGAAGCTCATTTGTTGAAATTTTTCACACATTGCAGAATAAAGAGAGAGAAATAGAAATGACACTGTCTTTTTTTTAATGTGAAACTAATTTCAGTCATCGTGCATTTTTATTTTTTCGGATCAAAACAAAAACAAACAAAAAAAATGAAAATAATAATAATGGTAATGATAATTAAAAAAAAAAAAAAAAATTAACTCGCGTAAAATTAATCAAAACTTAAAGAAAAGTGGATCGGATGATACAATGTAAAAACTTATTTTAAAGGAATAAGTATATTCATCTCTTTACGTCGTTTTCTCTACAAAAGAATTTAAATTATAACCAACTGCTCCGGATAAACTTTTTCCTTTTCTTCCTTGTGAAAAGGATGGAAAAAAAAAGAGGAAGTTCAAATAATAACCAGTCATACGGAATTAAATTTAAGTTGGATGCAAGTTTTTTTTTTCTTTTTTTTTTAAATAAAATTTTTCTGAAGTTTCGCATCAGTAATTGAGAATAGCTTTCGTGCACTTTTCTCCATTTCTCTTCCACTTGGTTTTTCTGCCGAATGAAATGGTTCATTAAACCAACAATTCCATTTTCAAATCTCTCCAATGTCTTTTTATCTCGTTTTTCACAAAGAATAATAAAAAAACAAAAAATAAAAAATAAAAAAAAACAAAAAAAATTTTAAAACTTGCACTTAACAGCAGGACCAACAACAGCTTTACTTTTCATTCTCTTCACATCTTATTTTCCTGCAAGAGCTGACGGGTGATCATTAGATAAATATTTGAAAACTTTACTCGTTGGGCCGAGGAAATCTAAACCAATTCATAAAGTTGTACTTTGACTCGCAATTAGCTCGGCTACAGCGAGTAATTTTATTTTCCTGACGGAAACATCAGTTTCCTCTCGTTCATATCGCTCTTTAATGTTAAAATTCTGCATTTGTAAGAGAATTGCACTTTTAAAATTTCAAGCATGTTTCAAGTTTACAATTTTCAATCATTTAATTTCCTTTTGTTAAGTATAAAGGTATTTTCATTAAATATTTGATTTTGAAGGATAGTAAGTAGAAATGAGGATGCAGTCACAGGTAAACCTACGCACTCGTAGCTTCGAAACAATTTTTTTCAAGTCATCTTATTGTTTTTAGACAAAGGAACCCAACTCTAAACAGTGTAAGTCAAATTTCCATTTCAATCTGTAAAATTTTTTCAACCTAACTTCTTTTTGATTAGGATTCTTTCGTTTCACTTGAAACTCAGCAATATACAGTTTATGGTGTCACCTATCGAAAAAAAATTCTATAAAAAAATGCGTAACTAGTGATGGGTAGAGAAAAGTTGTAAAATGGAATAAAAAGTAAAACATTTTACAGACAACGTTTTCAATAATTTTTAAATGGAAAAATATGATCGCACTATCCTATTCAATTTCAACTTCACACTGAAGATAATTTTAATTTCTTGCTTGTTTTTGCACAATCTGGGTGTAGGCATTTCCTTCAATATTTTCGGCTATGAACTAGACTGGATTCAAAGTGAGGCCCAAATAATGGAAATATTCTATTAAAAAATATTACTGCAGTCACAATTTCCTACAAAAAGAAGGTGAATGGAATAGGGAGGAAGAAAAAGTTGAAAAACAATAAAATTATCTTATTTAGAACATTTTTTCAAACACATTGGGGGCGTGGGTGATAAAAAAAAATCTAATGTTGGCAATGATCTTATTATATTACATGTCAACAGAAACTCTTGGGCTAAAACAACAATCAAAGAGATTCATAATGAGCTGTATAGTCTAGTTATAAAAATTGTAGCATGCCAGATAGGATAACCTTGAGTCACCACAACCAAATCCAAAAGACAAAACACAAAATTACACTCAGAACTTACCACAAGTAAAACATACAATGACAATGAAATAACATAACAGAGTCCAATTAAATTCAAATTACAGTGATGGACATCCAGCCATGAGGTTGGTTTTGTATCACCAAAACCTTCGTAATTTTATTTTGTCTTTGAAGTTGAAAGTTAAGACCAGAAACAGTCTATTGTTGAGATGATTTTCCTCATCATCGAAACTACAGTCCCAAAAGAATCATGATTTCCTCCTGAAGGCTGACCTCAATACCTCCTTAGCAAGATATGATGGAAATAAAACACATCATAATATATGAATTCAATAACTAGTGTGTATTAAACATATAAAATACAATTAGAAAATACCATATGATAAGAATAATACGGCTGACAAATTGAAGATGAGATTGAGAAGATAGTATTGAGAATTCATAATCTCATATGAAACAAAATTCGATACATCGAACAAACTTTTAAAAAGGAACATATATAAAATGCAGTAAGATGCAGAGTAATTTCAATTAGGTACATTTAAGTAAGTTGAAGCAAGCTCTAACTTATCTGAATGTAAGGGAAATTAGCTAGTTGATAAATCTGACTTCTTTCTTACTGAGATAAGAAAAGAAAGAAATTTATTAATGTTTGAAAAACACATGAAATCTGGTGAAAACCCACCATTATAGGTTTTTGTCAGGTGACTGGACAGAAATATCAAGTATATTACAAAATTGCGATAATACTCACTCGAATATCATTGTCCACTTATCCAGGAATTGGATTCAGTCTGACTCGATTGAGAATAAGCTATTGGCAAAGGAAAATAGTCCACATGAAGAAAGATGTTTGTTTAAGCTCACCGACAAAAAACATACCATTAGCTGTTTTGATCGATAAATACATGACTTATAAGGTTTTACTACCGTTGAAGCTCAAAGGACAAAAAGTCAGTACCTACACTGTGTTCAAAAATAAAAAATAAAAGGAACAAGATAGCTGCAGGCCGAAGTATCATTCTCATATTAAATCGTTCAAAGTCTTTAAAATGACAAAATGACGGAATTATCTGGATGCGGAAGTCAGTATACTTTTTTTTTTAAATCATTTTTGGGCGATCTGAATGACCGAAGAGATTTCAAGCACTAAAACGCTTCCTCTCAGCACGAATCTTCTTCAAGAAAGGTTTATGTAACCACAAACGAGTAATGGCACTACCTTTAACATGGCTCCATGACAAAGTTAATAAAGACAATGAGAAAAATGGGTGCAATTGAAAAAATCCACGTGGAATGATGAAAGGAACAGAGAATGAAAATAATTCTTATCATCAGCGTATCAATTCCTACGAAACGGAAATACAATTATTACGGTTCGTTTGTCGTTATTGAAAGATGGGAACAAAAATGCGTTCAAATTCCAGATAGGAAAAATTATTTTTGTACTTAATAGCAAAGAAGCATTTAACCAGAAGAAACAATGCTTCATAGAAGCAACTCAAGAATCTCAGAATAATTCGTAGTATTAATTTCGAACAGAATCGACGGGAATGACAATGGAGGCATAAGTAAACGCATTCTCATCGTTTGTACTTTTTTAACTGACGTTCAAGATTCAAAATACCACCGGTGGCATTCATCAATAAGAAAATGCCAGAAAAAATTACCTATCTAAGTACAATGAATTCTTTCATTAGATTCGGTGAATTTAGTTTCAGGACACTTATTTTCAGCTGTTCTTATTTGATAAGTACTTTTGAAAACCATTAAGCAATATCAAAACATTTCTCCAAGTAATTTTACTCACTGAAAAAAAAATTTTTTTAGGGTATTTCATTTTCGTAGAGCTCTGAAAACTCGCAAAATGAAAAGGAAAATTATATTTTTCAACCTTAATTAATCAGACAAAAAGTTCGGAGAAAGAAGGAAGTCACGAAAGATACTTTCCATTCTCTAGAAGAACTTACGATTCGGACAGGACAAACATACTGAATAAAAAATGGAATCGTCTTCTGATTATAGGAACTTCACAAGTCACCTATTCCAAAGCGAAGATAAATTAGAATAACGATAGATCAGAGCGAAGAAGGCTAAATTAATTTGCTAAAGAGAGAATTCCTAATTCCAACAAGTTAACGTTTTAAAAATGACAGGCAAACAAAATAAACCCAGTATATACAGTAATAACATGCAACAAATGAAAGACAACACCATATAATTTATATGCAAAAAATGAAGATTAAATAACATAATCTTCTGGAAAAAATGATAAATCTCAAAAGAATCAGAAAGTTACAAGAAAAAGAATGGGATTTCAATCCAAAAGAATACTTATAAACCTACATCAACAATTGAATCATTTACAACCAAAATGGGCTACCTATCGGCCAGCACATTGTTCGAAGGCTTTAAAAATTCATTTGCGTAGTTAAATCGAGTCAATAGTTATCGAATTTTATGAAATTGAACAATCAACATTTTTACAACCTCCAACTTCACCTTCAGATTGATTCTTTAGTACCTGCTTCACCGAGCTTTGCTGAGATTCGGACGAATGAATATAAATTTTAGCAGCATGAAAAAATAAATAAAAATCTTGAAATAGAAAAGTCGATAACTTAGTACTAAACACTAAATATTTCAATATGAAAATCCATTAATTCAATAATAGATACCTATTAACAATTACAGCACGTCTATTGAAGTCTAGAAGCCGATATCAAATCACCAATTACTCAAACTGGATGATACACAGACTTCAGACCTAAAAATAAGGCTCTTTACTACCACGTATACACATGAGGGTGATTAGAGTTGAACCTCCATTTTGTGTGTTTTATATATGTAATAAACAATGTAAAATTAATAAAAACACGAATAACACAAAATGGCGGCTCATCTTTGATCATCATCATCCGCATACCAGGTAGTAAAGAGCCTTACTGAAAGAAAAAGCTTGTTACAGAATTTTTCATCGATAGCTGTTATCACTTACTGCTGATGAATATTTAGATTGAAATACTCATATTTCTTTTGATACCATCCAAAAATCCAATAGGCTCGAATTCAAGAACAATACCTAAATATCAACAGTGATTGAAAAATTACTTTTAACAGTTATATCTATACATAAACACATACTGGGTGATTCAGTTTAACAAGCACTATAGGAAAATCCCCTATGGTGTATGTTAAAATGACTCACACAGGTTAAATGATACAGAGGAGGTGAAAATAAATGCACCATTTGGCTCCTAAATTTGTGATTAAATAAAGGGATAGAATTAATTCATTAAGATTTTTTAAGATTATTTCCATATTTAAAATTTTTGTTAAAAATAGTTAAATTTTAATAAATATAAATTTTATAAAAATCTAATTACATTTTCAAACAGTGGTTGTAATATTGTATTTTATTTTCTAATTAGCGACAAATTTCTTTGATTTTGTATTTTTTTGTTTTGTCTTCTAATTACATCCATTGATAACAACGTTTATTTCCATTATTTTCTTGATGGTGCATTTATTTTCACCTCATCTGTATCATTTAAACTGTGTGAGTCATTTTAACACGCATCATAGGGGATTTTCCTACGGTGCGTGTTAAACTGAATCACTTAGTATGTATATACATATAATTTTGTGAAGGTAAGTCACAGTTGATACGTAGGTATCATTCTTGCATTCGAGCTCTCGTCAATGAATTTGAACAATATGGTTGGCCTAGTTATTTAGAATACGTATACATCTACATATACATGTATGGGTGCGTGCGTGCGTGCGTGCGTGCGTGTGTGTGTGTGTGTGTGTACGCACGCACGCACACATATACATAAATACATACGTACATACGTACATACTTGCATACAATTAATTATCCTGTTATAGTACAGCCCTTATAGGACAGGATAATAAGTGAAAGATCTTATCTAGACATTTATAAGAAATATTTTATTTGAGGTACATCGGATAACTTTTATTACCAAAAAACAGCAAAAAAATGGGGCTAGTAAAACTTTTGTGGATGGGGCCCCGAATTTTCGGTTACGCCACCGTTCATAGACTTCTCTTGGTAAAGTTACTACTTTTCCGCACCGGATAAAATAAATTCCTATAAAATGTGCAAATACTAATGGTAGATAGCCATCTTATCGTAGCTTAACACTTAACAACGACTCAACCCTTTAAATTAATAGTTATTTATGAAAAATAAAATATAAAACACAAAAAACCGACAATGAACTGATACTTTTGTTAAGTTAATTTATTCTCCAGTAAATTTCCAAAAATAGAAAAAAAAAACAACAGGAGCCGGGAATCAGATATTTTTCCTTCACCGAGTCATTCTTTGTATCTCTCTTTCACTCTCATTCGCATCTCTCTTCTACATTCGTCGAAGTTATTATTCCAACTTTTCAGACGAAATATTTTTCCTGGTTTTTAAGAATACACTTTGTTCCTTAACTATTTTTCTGTTGTTACCTTCAACTTGAGTACGTCTTCGTTATCATGTTTTTAAAAAAAAAAAAATGGGGAAAATGAAACAAAACTTTTCATTTTTCGGAAAATTAACTTTTATCTGAAGACGACGACAAAATACATTAGTCCTGTTGTTTACTTTAAATATAATTAAATATAGTCGTTATTTTTACCTTCAATTTGAATTTTTCATCATTCTAAAGTTTTTGATTTTCTGATGTTAAAATTCGCTGAGTTAGGAAAATTACAAACAAATTAAGTATATTCGGATAATAAAATGAGCAATGCAACATACATTATAGTTTGAACCAACATAAGGTCGGAAACGGTCTACGTCCACTAGAGTTTGTTACGGACGCAGATCAACACATTCCAGTCACAACCGGTTTTCTTTAATATATGGTAGTTCCCTTTCTGCCATCGAATTTTCGAGATGCAGCGGGCAGTTTTCTTTCTCTACTTTTTTATTTTTTATTTTACTTCTCTTTCTCCATTACTGTGTGCTCTTTCACCCAGGAAGTACTTTCAGCTTATAGTCGCTGCACAAACTGTTCATGCACGAAGAGAAGCAGAAAGAAGAAAAACGACAGAAGTAAACGACTAGTTCTCAAATTACACTGTAGTATTAAGTAAGTTTGAAGAAAGGTGAAAACATTCTAAAAATTGAACGCTAACTTGACTCTTTGGTCTTTTTCTGGTTTTCTATATCATGGAGTCCATGAAAAAAGAAACGGAAATCACTCCTAAAAAACGAATATACGTATCCTACATTGAGACCATAAATTGAAATTTTCTTCACAATTATACCAAGAAATATGATTCGAATGATGCCGTTTAGCTCTCCTGAATATCTCGAAATCACAGGGAATTGGGTCTCCCTTTTAACTCATAGAAGGTCTTCTGAAAGTAGGAATGGGAAATTAGGAACCTAAAACTACGAATTCTACGAATAAACTTGTATTTTAGCTTAGATTAGGAACTTTTCGGCTCCAGCACGGTGCTTGCAAACTGAAAAGTACAACTGCATTATTTAACCTCTAAGTAGCCACAAAATGGAAAGTGAAGGTAGACGATTTCATCTCACATACTTAGTTGTACTAATGTAAGGACTAAATCTTCAGTCTTTAAAATCCAATCTATATGAAGAAACGGGACTGGAAATACGCTAATTTTCAAAATTTGATGTGATCAAAAATCTGCATTTTCAGAATCATCGTTGGTTGTCTAGGGTTACCCTTCGAATATTATGTTTATCACATTGGTATGTAACCCTACACATGGAACAAATGAAGTATTACTCAACTCCATTAAAACAAGTACAAAAATCTAAAAATAACCTGAAAATCCATTTTTGCTTTTATGTAATCTGTCCAGATTGAACAAGATCCATTTCTAGACTTTGTTCCATACCATCATACACAGTAGTCACAGCAGAACACATGTACAGATTGGATTTAGGATACAAATGTTTCAGGGCCAGAATGAAAAACTTAATAAGAGCTTTCACAAAAGTGGATTTGAGAAGTCTCATTTTTTGTAATTTGGAATTTTGGAATACATTTCTCCTGATTGAGAAGATTATGGAAGATCTAGATTTTCCCATTATACTTATCTGACTAATTATGTGGAACTAATTATTCGAATGTAATGAGAATCTCCACAACACTGGTATTTTCAAGAATTCAGGTGTAAAATTTGACAATGATTTTAAGTAATAGACTATAGTTTTTTTAGATTTTATTTCACACTAAATTCGTGATTTTCTTGGTAATACTTGGTGATAACCAAATTGGATACTTTCCAATTGTGTACCCCAAAAAATTCTGTAATCGTGCCTATATATGCATGTTTATGAAACTCAATTTGGGGATGTAGATGTTTCACAATTATTTCCAGTTTGATAAATAATTATAATGAAGTCTCACATTGTTTTACAGTTTCCAAACTTTATATACTATTCACTGGTATGGAACAAATCCATAGTCGTTATTGAGTTTCACCCAATGGTAATATGTATTTTCAAGCAGGCACTTCCAAAGTCAAAATTTCCTGAATCCAAAAAATATTATTAGTTTCTTTTCATTTAACAGGTCCTATATACGATAGTGTGGAAAAAAGTTAATGTTTTTTTTTTTCTTTCTCACCTCAGAGAGTAATTCTATTCTGATGACAAAATGAAAAAATTAGATTTATCATGACTCTGATTTTTAATTTGAGTACTATTGTGATAGTTTTTTTCATAATAGTTCTACACAGTATGTGAAATGAAGACTGAGGACTGGTAATTTTGCTGAAAGTGGCTATGTAAGTATTGGTATGGTCCCGTATTTCACGAATCTTAGAATTTTAAGTTTGTTATTTCCGGATTCATTTTAATAAATTAAAATGTTTTTAGAGGATACTAATTTTAAAATTAAAGAAATTTGTCTAATTATGTGGAATAAATTTCAATAAATGTAATAAATATTTCCCAAACTGTATCATCTCCATTCAATATGCAAGGCTGAAGTTTTATTTTGATTTATGGTAAAAGACATTTATCATTTCTGGTTTGGATAATACTGATAATGAAGTCTTGCACAACTTTACGGTTTTTGGACTTGGGGCTATAAACGCTAATGTGGAATAAATGTGCTTTCCTTCTTTTTATTTTCTTATAATATGAAACTTTGATCCAGTTGTACTTTCGGGTCCAGAAAAACCTTTATCTTAAATCCAATCTGTACGTATGTCCTACTGTGATTACTGCGTATGATGGTATGGAACAAAGTTTAGAAATGGATTTTTTCCAATCTGGATGGATTATGTAAAAGCAAAAATGGATTTTCAAGTTATTTTCAGATTTTCTTACATTTTTCTAATAGAATTGGTAATACCTCATTCATTCCATATATGGTGTTACATACCCATGAGATAAACATATTCGAAAGAAATCCTGGACAACATCTGATGATTCCAGAAATTCAGATTTTTGATCACATTAAATTTTGAAAATTTGCGTATTTCAGGGTCCGTTTCATCATATAGACTGGATTTTAAAGGCTGAAGATTTAATCCTTATATTAGTACAACTAAGTATGTGAAATAAATTCATCTACCTTTACATTCCATTATGTTGTTACTTAGAGGTTAAAAGGTACTTGACGCATATATGACCATATGAATAGTATATGTTGCTTAAATAAGATTTTAAGACTAGAGGCTGACTAAAATCGTACGAAATTGTGAATGTATAGAAAACCACTTGCGTCGTTCTTTCTACTTCACGAACATGCGAAAAGTAGTCTCACTGCGAAAAAAAAACGTTAATAATCAGCGATACTCAACGCGAGTAACAAAAACTGGCGAGACCACTAAATAAGCAATATTTAATTATTTGGCCTTCAAGATTCGAACAAACGGCCCCTTTTCAAGGAATCAAATTAAGGAAAAAGTTGAATTTGGTCAAAAAAGAAACCGAATAAATTCCAAAGGACTTAGGTACCCAAAAAATACAATAGGCTTGATGTTATTTTCATTTGAATAGCACTCATTAATCAATATTTAACCCGGGTGAATTTCATTGTATTCAAGTCAGTCTTACAACTTTATAATTTGACATCGAGTTCATAATGAATCCTGAAAATTTTCTTAAATCAAGTGAGATTTTTTCAAATAATGCAAAACCATGGGAAAGTCCAGAAAAAATCCCCGAATACGACGAATAATGGAGCATAGGAATCAACTATAATTAGCAGACTAATTAGAGAATATGAGTGTGGGGTGGGATTGTTTTAGAGGGCTGAGCGAAAAACACAGCATCAGCTCCATACACGATTTACCAACTCATACTTTACTTCAAATGGGCATTCTTGATCGGACCTTTGGTAGATATAAAGATGGCTACAATTACTCTTATCCATTTAAGAATGCGTTAATTGCTGTAGACAAACAGAAAGGTGCTCTTTAGACGGAAAATATATTAATGAGAACATTATGATAATAAAATCTAGAAAAATATTAGCAGTAATAAGTAGACTCGTCGACCAAATTAATGAATGAAAGAACAACTGAAATGTCTTTGGCTAAAATAATAGAAGTCTAAAAGTATGATAATTGGTGCAAATTCAAATTCGCTTATTTCCACAAACGATACAATATTAAATTAGTATGCCCCTCAATTGCTTGAACACGCTATTACAAAGACGTTTCCACATCGGCGAACATTGCAAACTCATATTCGACTATTGGGTAAAGGAGAAAATCGTTGTTGATCATTGAGGTAAAGCACTGCTGAAAAAAAAAATTGAAATAACAACCGAATCAAGTAAATTTACATTTAAATGGGATGGATTCGTAGTAGTTAAAATGTCACCGCTGACTATTTCTAAGGTCATTTTCCGATTTTTGTCTATGCCTTCACCAGAAACGTCCTCTAAAGTTTATTCATCGACAAACGAATGTGGATTTCGAACATGCATTACGATTTTAGGCCATCCATAGGTGTTTCGGAGGAATATCAAGGTTTTAAAAATCGAAAATTCTCGATAATCAGTTTCATTTTATTTTTCGGAGAAATTAGAGGAAAAAATACATTTTTAATTCAACGAATGTAGCGATAGGTATTACTCGATCTCAGAGCAGCCACAAAATGGCAAGTAAAAGCAGATGAAATTTATTTCATCTACTTAGTTATTTATACTAATATAATGACCAAAAATAAAATTAACATTAAAATTTTTTTTTTTAAATGGTTTTTATTGAGGAGCTCTAAAAGCCACAAAATAAAACATTTATCTCCCAAACAGATGATGTTAAAAATTATACCTATTTTCAATACTCACAACATTTAATAGCAATAATATAACAACATTTTTGCAGTTTTTCAAACATAATAAAAAACATTCGAGACCATAAGAAATTGATGTCGTCGCGTATCAGGAAAATACATCATGTTGGAAGAAGTATATTTGTCACTATTGTGTACTGCATTTTGGTCTCAAATGCTTGAACATCTGGAATCTCAGAATGGTTCGTTGTTGTTTTTGTTGTTATTGTTATCATTTATTATGTCTTGAAAATGAGGTATTGTGTACTAAATGGAGCACTATTAATTTTATGTATAATACATGATGAGAAAGGCAATGTTTACACTGGTATTTTGCGAGTGAAAAGTAACTCTTATCATTGATGAATGTAATCTCAATGTACAGTGAACGCATCTCCATGTATAAACGTGAAGCATCTATTTATATGAAAGCACGTTCACTTTTCATCGATGTAGAGGTAACATGTTCTAAATGAAACTTAAATATGCCCCAATGAGGAGGTCAATATTTTGTTCCGTTTTTTATAATTTTCATGAAAGACTCATCATTATGACAGAATTTTAATATTTGGTTGCTTTCCGATCATTAATTATATAAAATATCTTCCTCGACAAGGTTCAAAAGTGAGTGCTTACATGTGAGATGAACATAGCGAGTTAGCAATTCTCAAGTCATATAAACTCACTTTTGAATCTGTAATATACTATTTTTTTCTGTCCATTTTAAGTACACAGGCAGCAATATTATCTGATATTCTTCAATTTTCAATTATAAATAAGTTTTCGCGTGTGATAAAACAATAAAAGCAAGTCTATAACCTTTAACCTTTCACATTCATAAATAATATGTGAACAAAAATTCATCAAAAATTGACCAACTGAATTTTGGGATTAGCCCTGGTGAACACTTTCCTAAATCTTCCTTTTTACTGTATTAATGTCTATGCATGTGTGATTTCATTGTATTCAAGCCAGTCTTGTTGCAGTTTTATAACTCAACAACACATTTCATTTTGAATCTCCTTGAAAATTCTTTTCAAACCAACATTACATAAACACCCCGGAGGGCTACAAGCCCACTTTTTACTAATTCATAATTGATGGGAATTCTTCAACCTACTATCCTCAGACTCCTATAAACTTCCGTCTGAAATACAAACCGAAGCGAAAAAGTCATTGGATTTCATTTTGTTATTCACCCCAGTAAGTTTAATTTAAGACAAGATAGCTGGATTGGCTTCTTAGTGTCTGGGGCCACAACGGATCAACAAAGCAACTGAAAATTTTATTGGAAACACAGCGCCATCTACGATGAACTTATCACGCACGTCGTCAAGGACATAAAAACCTACAAATGTCATCAATTTCATCGCTCTTTTCATTATTACTGCAATGATGGCCTAATAAAAAAGGAAAAAAAGCAAAAAAGTACTGGAAAATTCTCAAATTTGTGAGTATTTTTTTAATTTTCTTTTTCTCTTATGAAATAACAATTTTTCAACGAATTAAGTTTTTTCTTCTACTTTCTTTTTTTCCAGTTAGCTACTTTTGTTTTATTTATTTCTTGTAACGTGACGTCGTCGTCGTCGATGTAGACTGAGAGAGTGGAGGAAAAGACGAAATACTCTCTCACTCTCTCTCTCTAGACTGTATGTATTCTGGAATTCAAAAGAAGGTAAAGGCGGGAGGATATGAAAAAATGTGTATTTTTATCGTTAATAAAAAACTGTTATACAGTCTGGGAGAGTAACTTGAGGGCTAACAGTTTCCATGGCAACGTGCACGCAACCGGTCTGAAAATGAAAACCAACAAAGCAAAAAAAAAAAAAAAAAGATAAACGATTGCGATTCTTTTCTACAACTTACTCTTCTTCCTCCTCCAGTCATAACATAATATGAGAAGCCCAGCCTATCGGCAGTTCGAACGGTCACATATCATACGAGATTATTATTTACTTTAGCCGAATGGTAATACGTCATTTTTGTGGAACGATTATTAAAATTCACTCGACTGAACGTAAAATTTGCAAAACTTTCGAAAAATGTTAAAAATCGTCGAGCACAGAGAGGAGGCAGGACTGCTCTTATTAATATTTCATATTAAACATATACCTATGGACTGAAGACGTAGGCGCTGGGAAAACAGTACAAAGCCAGGGTAAATAATCGATCCAAGATAAAAAGATATTTGACCGAGGCTGTCAGATCGAATCTTAAGTAAATATTCGCAGAATTTTCAAAAAAAGGAGCAGGATTCTTCATTCTTGTGTACCTCTCACTATCACTCTTTCTCTCTTTTCACCTTCTTTTTCTTGCCCTCTCTGTGGACAAATTTATTGCATGCTGGAAAGGTTAACGTAGATGGGTACATATTCAGAAATGAGACGGAAAAAGGAGATGTAGAGCTGAAACAAGAAGAAAAAAAAAGAAAAAAAAGGAAAAAAAGAAGAAAAAGAGAATTGAACAAACCGTGGATATACCTTCATTCATTCTACTGTAACACAAAAATGAACGAGGACAGGGTTAAAAAAAAGAGGTTGGTTTTCAATAATACCTCGACCGAGTAATAGCATCGGGAGACCTAAGCAAGTTTCATTTCGTAAAGTAGGATTACAAAAGACAATATTCCTGTACGGTATTTCATTTTCCGTTTGGAAAAACGTCGATTAATACCCGTTATTTACTTTTGCGCCTACTTTAAAAACATAATCAAATAAAGAACGTCATTTTCAAGACAGGATCGGAACAAAAATTAAAAAATAAAATATTTACCGGATTGGAACGAGAGAGAAAATGAACAAGGTTTGACTTTTAAAACGATACGTAAAAGAAAAATGAAAATTTCATTCGATACGTCAAAAAAAAACTTGTTCCATCGTAAGAGATGACAAAGAGAAAAGAAAAAAATTCGACCTAAAGAAGAAATTTGACAGATTTTAAAGGGTTAGAATCGTCAAAGATCGACGATATGGTAACGGAGATTTTCAAAAAGAAGAAAATTAGTTGGTCATAAAAAATAGAACGGATTTGAAAAAAACAATAATTAGTACGCTAAAGATATTAAAATAATCCTTTTAAAATTTCTTCAACAGGATGTGGGTCTAGGGATTGGAATTATTGAAATCGACGTTCTTCTCCTTCACCATGTAGGCTTGTAGGACATTAATTCCGTAAAATTTTATGACCAAACTTTTCGACTTCAATAATTCCATTTCCTAGACCTACAACTTATTGAAAAAATATTAAACGGATTATTTTCATCTTTTTAGCGTATTTTTTAATGTTTTTTTATTTTAAATAGGTTTTATTTTGGAAAAAAAATTATCAATTTACCATAGGATAATGCTTTTTTGTTTTCCATTTCAATTCTTGTATATCCAACTGGAGAAATTTCAACAGAATTATTTTTTTCTGCTTAGAGAATTTTTATCTTTGTTATTATTATTATCATTATTATTATTGTTTTTTTTTTTTTTTTAAATGTAAGAATTTTTTGTTACTAGCATTAGCGGCAATATTAGGTATATACTTTAAAACTAACTGGTTTTTATTTAAGGGTAACTCAAAAACTATCACATCGATTCTAAAAAACATTGAATAGGACCACCATGGGATCAAACTCTATCATTTTAGAAAAATTAATCGAAATCAGTGCTCAGATTGAGAAATTATGCTGGAAAAAAAAAAAAATAATAATAATAATAATAATAATAAGGATTATTAAATTAACCTCCTATTTTTTTTTAAGTTTGTCAAAAAATTAGTAATAGATCATAATTGATGACAGTATTCACTTTTGCAACTGTTGACTTAAATTTACACAATTCAAAACCATTAGCTTTTTTAAAATAGAAAAAAAAAAAATTTGATTTGACGGAAGTACAGTCCGGCTGATCTGCACCGAAACTGGTACCATGTTACAGTAAATTATAGTAAACATATTCAGCATATTTCGTAGCAATTGGTTCAAAATTAAGCATTTTATAACCAAAACAAAATCACAAGTAGTTGTATCGGAAGTACCATCTAGATGATATTTTTTCCTTATTTTATAGCTAATTGGTCAGAAATAAGACATTTTATAGCTAAAATAAAAACAAAAATAGTGTTATCGGAACCTCCACTGATTTGCACCAAAATTAATAGCATATTACAATTATTAATAAAATTACTAGAGAGTAACCAATTCTGATACGCAGCAATAATTCACCCGGCACAGATTTACATAATATCCCAGAATTATCAATTAATTAGATTAATTGATATGATATAATAAAGAAAAAAATTATTTCGAGTTAGATTCAAATATACGCATGATTTCCTATATTTTTACATCATCTGTTTTAGGACTTTCCAGATTTGTCTCAATTAAGAGGTTGTCCCCTTTATCCGGTGTCTCTAATAAGTGGTTTCCATTGTATTTCCAAATAAACACATATTTTGACATATTTTAGAAAAAAGTAGATGTGTAGAAAATTTTGTGGTTTATGCGATATTGCAGAGACCTCTATGAATCCCCTTATATACACTCTTGTTTTTTTATACGCTCCATGCTTTTTCAAGACGAAAAATGAAATGAATGAAAACCTTCAAGGATAATATTTGTTGGTAAAGATAAATAAAATTTTGTTGGAAATTTAAAATATCTTGGTAATTTTTCAAAACGTGACATTCTTTAGCAGTTCAATTTTTTTTTTAATTTATAAATTCACAAGCCCTGGGCGATGTAGCTTGTGCCAGCCCTACATTTTTTCTGTCATAATTAGGTAACAATGTAGAATTTGTTGTTTCGGCAGAAGCAACAAATTGTTTTGTAGTTTGATAGTTGGCAAATGGATATAGAATTTAGGGAGCTAATAAAAGCGAATAATAACGGGAAAATAATTTTTTGGATTAATTTCAGTGTGGAGTTCCTTGCCTTTACATATATTACAGAGATATTTATGTACATATTTGGAGAAAATAAGCGCATATTTTTGCATATTTTATGATAATTAATGCATATTTTTTACAGCCTTAATCATAACATTAACCAGTTATTCTACCCATTCATCCATGATCCATTGGCTGATTTTTGATGAGTAATAACATCAAGATTTCACATGGATGATCAATTAATTCATCAATTTTGAATTTACCATAGCAAAACAATCCAAAAATTATTTCGATGTACAAACTAAAATGAAGTCGAACAAAAAAGTAGCAAAAATTTGAAAAAATATTATCTTATTCCGATTAATTTTCAGTCTACAGTCGAAAAACAAAGACTTAAGACCATCATATTTTTCACACAGAGATGAATCATTATTGAAGATATTTAATTTTGTCTCACATTTATAAACGAAATACATTTCAAGGACCCATACTGACTACAAAAACATTCAATCCCCGAATGAAACCATTACGAATAATGCACACACACACAACGATTTTTATTGAAACTTAACTCGAAAAAAGGTACCTGTAGTTTCAATCTAGACTCTTTACTTCATTACAATGCAGGCACTTTTAAGGGAAAAATAAACTTCTTCAAAAACCAACAAAACAACCTTATGACAGCCATAATATTCTCGCTGTTGCTTTCTTCTACCTTGACGTTGAAATGGCGGCAAAATTAACGTTTTCTACTTCTACGTCCACGCAAATCAAAGATGGCTCCACTTTTGTTGCAGCAGCTAGAAATGAATGACCTGAAGAAGTAAGAAGAAAAATATTCACGCTGACCGGACAGCACAATCGTTGCTAGCGAGCAGTGGTTACATAGTTATGCCATTACACAAGCTGTGACGTCACACACCAATGAATTTTTCAATGAAAAACCAGAAACCAGTTCTTTACAACGTTCTAATGTACGTAAAAATGTTAAGAAGGCTCGAGATGCTGCGGGAAAAAATCGATTTTAACACTTTGCAAAAAAAAATCTGTACGAATGCTTCAATTTTAGAATACATTATTGGTAATGAGAAGAAAAAAAATCGACAAACGTTCGTTTTCATTTCTTTCGTCTCTGTGCGGTCGAACCAGTTGACAAATTTTCTTAAAATCACGTTTCCCTAACGAACTTGCATAATGGCTTCGCACGTATCAATTTGAAAGACGAGAAACTGAAAATAAGGTGCCTAAATCATGGTAAAGGATTATTTTTCATTATTTTTCATTTTTTTTTCCAGAAACCAATGAAGCAGAAAAACATCGAGAACAAAACCCAGACTCATCAATAAAAAAATTAACAACGTTTGAATACACTTTTAAAGCATGTCAATATCAGCAGGAAAAGGAGAGAGAGAAAAATAAATTAAAAACCATTTTCCTTCTTTTATTTCCTACCTCAAACACTAAAACGATGATGTCAAACTAATGAGTTTTACGTCGGTTATTTAAAATAATTAAAGCAAACATCCATGGGGGAATGTATATAATGAAGGATGGTGGGAGGAAAATGCGGAAAAAACATTTTTTTCAAATTTATTATAAAATTTTTGATTGGTCAGCCGAAAATAAAGTCGAATATTCAATGAAAAATGATTAGCCTACTAAATTTTACTAACAAATAAATTTTTTCCGAAAAATGTTGATAAGTGTAAAATGTAAACAAAAAAACCTATAATATAAATTGTATCATCATAAAAAAAAAAAAAAAATTTAATACAGAATTTTCTACGAACTGCAAACACTTGAGTGCATACATTTTTCAAATTTTTCGAAAGCTGTATTTTTTTTTCCCCTCAAGTTCAATAAGGAGTATGAATTTTCAAAATTCTCTGTTGACCACAATACTAATGTATGAAATGAAACATCTCCATCCATCTAGCATTTTAACCTAGGTAGGCAGCCCAAGTTGAAAACGTTTCATACTCCGGACAGGATTTCAACCATTCTGAAATCTAATTCAAACTTTCACGAGTAATTTACCGCTAAAGGCAGAAAATTAAGGAATATGAGACTACCGACGAACAAAATGAAATAAAAATACCGAAAATTATAATACCCAACTGAAGTACATTATTCGATAACGTTAGAACTCAAAAATGACTACAGACTTTTTTTAGAAAGTGGAACTTTATTTTGCGATAGGTTCATTAAATAGACCTTTACGGTGAATCGATCCACTGGATAAGTATCCAATAGCAAAAACTAGTACGAATAGGCTACGGGAAATAGCTCAAACTGGCATATCTTTCCAGCAAATTTCATTAAAAAAATTCCAAAAATTATCAAAAATTAATCCTTCATACGAAATAAGAATGTAAAAGTAAAATTATCGAAATTTGCGCAGTAAATAATTTTATAAAACAACGAAAAAACATCTCAGAGTGGGCAAACATTAGATACAACTCGCATTAAAAAATACAACCAATTCAAAAGAATTTTACTAGAATCAATCAGAGAGGCCAAAAGTTTTATACGACTTGATTTACGCTCATGGGAAACATCTAAAAATTCGACGGTTAAAATATTAATATGCCGAAATAATATAACTTCACTATTAAACTAAATTTTCATGGAATATTATTCTTCGCTGAAAATGAAAAATTTCATAAAAACACACGAACGAAAAATAAAAAAATTTATTTGTCAAAGAAATTAGGAAATTCCCACGCTGAATTTGTCTGACAAATGCAGAAAACATCGAAAACACGAAACGTCAATAATTATGAAACCAATAACTTTTCTACAACAATATTAAAACTACACTATCTCGTTGGCTGATCCAAAAACAAATAACAAATTGAAAACATTTCTAGAGCAAGTTATCGGCAAATTATAAGGCAGGCACATTTTTTCTCTTCAATTATTAATTTATAATAAACTAAGAAACAGAAAACAAATTTATTTACATCAAATTTTGTCCAAATCTATAATTAATTGAATGTACCTACATGAAACATTCATTAAACCTTGCAACCGTGACGAAATAATTTATTTTCTGAAAAAAAAATTATGAGGGGAAATTATTAAACGAATTTCTCTATCGCTAGAAAAATGCTGTCAGGCCAATGTTACACGAGCAGTATTTTGTAGACAGCAAAATATTTGAAAATATTTTACATCAATTTAGAGAGTTGTCACACGAGCCCTATTTTTTAAGCAGTAAAATGTAGGGCAGTATTTTATTAATGATTTCAGAGAGAGTCTCCGAGTATAGGATGATATATAATCCGGTGAAATTCATTACCTCACAGTGGCAGAAGCAGTATTTGTCTTGGGGAAGGAGTTTTTCAGAAAAGTAATCAAACTTTTCATAGATTTTTAAATATTGTGACAAATTTTTTTAAAGAAAATGGCAATACAAACGACCAGTTAAAATATCGTTCAACTGAGAATTCATTTATCACAAGAATTTTGTAAGACGAAGGTAGGTATTTAAAACGTAGGTCACCAAATTTGTACGCGGCATATTTGTCGGGTTTTGTCGAATCATTATCATAATTTTCCAGTTTTTGTGTCATCTTCTGTCACCACTTCTAACAAACCACATGAGAATAAAAATTTTAGCAGAGCATCAATCTCCCCAAGGATTGTCAAATAATATCGATGAAGAACTAAAGGTGGCTTCGTCAAAACGATTTGTCCATTAGGTCGAACGACCGAAAATCGGATGTACTTTTCACGACGAAATGACAGGGGCGAGAGTGAAAGATATGGTGGATCGAAAAAGAGAGAAAAACGAAAGCACACACCGAAAGAAGATGAAAGTTGGCAGATATACTCTTCACAGCTGTCCTCGAGATGCGGTGGGAAATTTTACCCGAATTCCCATACGAGTTTCAGCTGTCACACGTCATTACGAAAAATACAGTCTTGCGAACGTCGTTTCAGTCTGTTCTTACACTGTTGGATATAATGCGTTAAGAATTCATGGTTAATGCATGGAAGTATATTATTATATAGAAATTATGAATTTGTAAAATGGGAAAAAATCGATGAATTTTCCATGACAACGTTCAAAGTAAGAAGGATGTTGGAAGAGTTGTACTTACCTATTCTATACATCTGGGCGACAATTTTTCAAATGGAAGATCGAGAAGAAACAGAAAGGAAACACACAAAAATATTTATTCATTTTGCCTCAAGATAAAAAAACTTCTTTCATGGAAGTTATATTTACATGAAATAGTATTGAATAACACAAAAATTGATCACAGTATATCAAAAGTTTTGGATTTCATCGATTGCCCATTTTTCGAAGACGTGACAAACAAAGAAGACAGGGAGACGGTTGCCCTGGAGTTAAAACAATTCCATAAAATTTGCTTCAATAGAAAAAGGTAAGACGTGAAAGTTTAAACAACGGAGAGGAAAATACAGACAGCATAGGCAAATGAGTAAAATTAGAAGAATTTTCTGATAAAAAGCAGAAGTATGGTTCAAATTATTGGTAATGGTTCAAGGGCCAACATATTGAAAATCCCACACCTCACTCCTTGTGCTAAATTTTCTAGAGGCCAAAAACCACCCCAAAATCTTCAAAAATTGTTTTTATGGATTATTTTGTCAAAAATAGTTGTTCATATAAAAAAAAGTTTCGAATAAGAATTATTTTGATAGTAATTTTGCAATAAAAACGTATTCTTATCATTGAACCCCTCCATCTCTGATAAACCTCGTTCAAAGTAAGGAACTTTTTCACAAAGAAGTTTACGCAGTAAATAATTACTGGCTCATCATTTATCTCAGGTACAGACTGAAAGCAATGATCAACATTCCCACTTAGTAATGATGAGAGGGTGAAGGAGTCCAACTTTTAATATCTTTTTTTTGTACAAAATGATGAAATGATTTTACTTTTTACTTTTATCAATAACACTGTTGTTTATATGTAAAAAAAAATTAAATTAAAAGTCATACCAACCTCTAGTAATTATCCACAAGACAGTATCATAACAATACGGTAAGGTCACAGTACCATTTTCTCTCTTTTGCGCCAAAATGTATAGACCGAGTTTTGTGAAGAAGGTATCAATGGAAAGGGCTTCAGAAGCTTAATGCCGAAATGCTATTAACATTTTCCAAAATTGCAGTGGGAAGTGAATATTTAAGTGAAAAGAGCAAGAGGTGGGTCCAGACTAATTGCACCCGAATGGATGGACAGATCGATGGTTATCAATGTTCATCTAAGCGAATAAGCCAAGCTAGTTTCTTCAATTTTTGCATTAAACCCCCTAATCCCTGATCTACCGAAAACCTAGTCTATAGTAATTTATTTTTTTATGAAGAAGGCTAGAATAAGCTTCTGATGGGATTTGCTGGAGATGGAGGTGTTCAATGCAAAAATTGAAGAAATACTTTCCATTATGTACAATTACTAAGAGAATAACCTTCAGTCCAAACTTCACGGATGAACAACAGTTATTAATAAAGATATAATTTTGTACAAAACAATGATATTGCGACAAGTTTGAACCCCTCACCCCTTTATCATGACCAAGAGGGAATATTGATCATTCACTGTAACAGTTTTGTTCTCAATGCATACCTGAGGCGGATGATAAACAAGTAATTATTTACTGCATAAACTTCTTTGCGAAAAAGTTCCTTACTTTGAATCAGGTTTGTAGGAGATGAATGGGGTTCAATCTTCGATCATTTAAAATTGGATAATCAAATAAACACACTTGAAGCCTTAAAATTGACATAGTTTCATTTGATTTCAATGAATTCACAGTAACGTACTTATATATCTTTAAATTCACACTTTATAAGGTAAATAGACTTAAAATAGATGAGAAAAAAAGACCTAATGCTCAGAAAATCTACGTCCATTTTAGGTGTTTAGAATGATGGCATATTTCGTTAACATTGGTTAGATAAGGCTAAAGGGTATTCAGTACTAAATGATCGAAGCGTTTAATGCATAAGTGATTAGAATACTTTTTTGGCCAAAACTGCTATTGAAATAACTTTTATTCGAAACATCTTTACATATGAACAACTATTCTTGACAAATGTATAAAAAAACAATTTTTGAAAATTTTTAGGGGTAGTTTTTGGCCTCTGAAAAATTTAGCACAGGAAGTAATGTGATTTTCAACATGTTGATCTGGGAACCATTATCGATAATTTAAACCAAAATCTCGCATGTTATCAGAAAATTTTTTTAAAAAACCATGTTATACGTAATTTGCCTAGGTAGACTAGAATGAGAACAACACTTTTTTCAGCAGGGATTTTGAATTTTTCCCATATCCACAAAAACTCGAAATTAATTCAATAACAGAAATTCTCATTTGACCCGAGAGGAATAAATGGCCATTAACTTTATTCCTCTCAGATATACTTTTCAGCCGAACACTTCAAAATTTTCGTGAAGAAAACCAAGAACATTAGGTACTAATTAGTGATAACCGATAATGAAATGACATTTTTATCGATTTTAGAAGTATTTCAACCTGGATACCTGCAATTTCTTCTTTTTTTTTACACTGACCAGAAATATCTCATAGTTATATATTAAACCATCAACAAAAGTTTCGAATGAATTGCTGAAGTGCGACATTGACTGAAGAATTTATATACACTTAGGGTACGCCAATATAACGAACGACAAATAGTAACAAAAATTTTAAACCAATGCAATATAAAACGACAGGTATTTTTACC
The DNA here is from genome assembly GCA_011428145.1 of Ericerus pela. NCBI lineage: Eukaryota > Metazoa > Arthropoda > Insecta > Hemiptera > Coccidae > Ericerus > Ericerus pela. The sequence continues at coordinate 498,230 of WOFM01000277.1, forward strand.
ATGAATATTTCGGTTGAAATTGCCACAAGTTCATTGGATGGTAAAGCAAATGCTTTTATCTGTAGCTATTAGTTAATTGGTTACGTATGCGTATCATATGCGTAATTAAGGAAGGTGTGGGGGCACTTCCCTCCAGATTTTTGACGATTTTTCCTTTGACTATAACATTAGCGATTTCGATTTAAAGTACAAGTATATCATATTTCACCAGCTTTATCCGAATTTACGACCACGATGTGCACTTTAAGGAACAAAAATTTTAAATAAAAGCACTTATCTGAAGGGCTAACCAGAAGAAAGTTCAAGACGTTAAATCAGGTAGTCTAAGGTAAATATGCTGATCTGATTATCAGAATAGAAGAAACCTTCAAAATCATTTGTTCTCTAAAAGTGTGGAGTATTCTAACCCCGAATAGATGAGTAGGTTCGGATAAAAACCGCCTAATTGAAGATCTAATATTATGTTTGTATCCTATGCCTATCTTATCCAAAAACTTTTTCCAACTGTTTAATTTTGAGCTATCCGTTTTATGAGTTTTTGTCACTTCGCAGAACTCACACTGACTTATACCTGTAGAGGTCCGCATGAGTAGAGGGTTTCAGAATGGAAGAAAAAGACCACAATATAATCCAGTCGAAGAAATGTAATGATTGAATATGCAAAATGGAATTAAGTACAGAGTAGGAGCTCACACAAATGGAGAGACGTCATGTGAGGAGTAATGAATGTGTTTATGATCGGCGAACGAATTACAGAATAGTCACGCACGGAATTGATTAATATAATTAATTTGATCAATTTATGAAAGTAAAAGTATTACGAGTTGTACTAAGATGTCAGGTGAGAAGCACTGATGTGATCCAACAAATTAAAACCTTAAGGTTGAACTGAGAACTAACTTCTAAAGAGCTTATTGAGAACCTAGAACTCAAATGCAGCACTTTTCCGCCATATGGAACATAATATTTCCTTCACCGCATTCAAAAGAAGCATATGAATTATAACTACGAATATCTGTGGCTTCAAGCGATGAAGTAGCCGAAAATTTCCGAAAAAAGGAGCAGAAATTAGGCATATGACAGAGAATGACAAAAATCGAAGCTATTGGTATCGCTTTGTCGTTAAAAACTAAAAGAGAACTGAGTAATTTGACTATAAAAAGGATGCGAAAAGCAATAATTTTATTCTAATGGATGGGAAATGGTCATTATAAATAGCTTTGGCATAGAAGTTGATTGGTACTAACTCAAAAAATAACAAACACATTCATCAAGTAATAAGTTAAGTCATGTTCTGAAAACTACGCATGTTAATTCCTCCCTTTCGGGAAAATGTCGAACTACGTTTTCTAGTACCTTCCTAAAGGCTGTCTTCGCGTTTAAATAGCCAACCCCATAATACCACAACTAAAATTTTCGTCTAAAGAAATTCATCGCCTCTGTCGAAGAAAAAGTGGCTCAATCATCCAACAAACAGCTTTTTACATAGATTTACCATTGGAGTAGCACATTATTGTCTTCAAAGGACGAATCATTAGAACCCCTAAGTTTTATGCGGCTTTGTACTAGAACAGATTAGAAACACTTCTCGCGATTCTCTCTTACTGCGGTCATCTGTTCGAAACAATATTACGTCACAGAAAAACTGAAAAGATGATTTGCAAATAAAATAAATGACTCGCGCATTACACAATAGAAAAACTGATTTTACGCTTTTCCAACGAGGAAAGTAAAATTTGCGAAATCCGGAAATGCGATTACGTCGACGGTGGAACGTGTTATCATCACTTGATATAATGAGAGATCGAACACTGTTTAAAGAGCAGCAGAGGAGGAGAGGCCTTGTGGCTGTTACAATGCACATAAACGGTGGCGTAAACCAACCAACGTGCTGTAATCGAGGAATAACGACTCAATTTAAATAATTCCAGCCCTTCCACACGACCCTTTTCCCTTTCGCCTCGAAAGCAAAACACTTGCAACGTCGAAGTCCTCAGCCACAGCAGCACCAGAACCAACCTTCAATTGGGTGTCGTTGTACTCGTCCGCGGCTTTTTCGCTTTTTCTCGCTCACTATTGCACTCTACACGACCATCAGCAGACAGCAGTAACAGCATTAGCAGCAGTAACCGCACGATAAATATAGTGTCGAAAAGCTGCAAACCTACGCGTAAATTACCCGCTACGCATTTCCACCGCCCTTCCGCAGTGTTGGCGTTTAAACGTTTCTAAAAACGTTACCTCATTATCTATAGTCTCGATTAATTTCAGACTCGAGCTACCAGAAAATCTACTGCAGGAAAAATAACGTCGGTTTTCCAGTTTATTAGCAATCCTTGGCAGGCAATATTTTTTTCCTATATTTTTTTTTTCTTCGGCCTCTTCTTTATCCCCCTATACATCCTATAAACGGTTTTTCAATTTTCATCCAAGTTTACGAGGTTTAGTCTTCGACAATATTGCCCAAGTAACATTTTGTGCTTCGTTTGTGTTAAAAGCACGAAGGGGGAAAAAAACGACTTTCACATGAAATGATTTTCTTTGAACTTCCAACGAGAGCAATTGAGAAAAAAATACGTTAAAAAAGAAACAGAAAAAGTTCAAGATTGAAATCTTTATTATTACTCGATTGACTGAATAAATGCTATTTTTTATATTTTTTTCGCGAAAACCATCTCCCTTTGTGTACCTACTTTTCTTTTTCCAGTTTCGATTATACACATAACAACTTCTACTCAACGACTGATCCGATAATACAGTACGATGCGATCGACGAATAAAGGGGTAAATGCATTCAAATTATAAGAATATTTCGGAAACTAAGGTTAGGTTGAGAATATTTTCTCTCAAATGCATGTCTGTCTGCTGTCTGTATCTCTCACGCCTAAAAGTACGAAGACATTGCATTCACAAATATACAGATAGATAAACCGAACATTGACGTCGAACCTTTATGTTCTCAGCCACTGAGATGTTGATCTTTATCATTTCCTGTTCTTTTATTTGATAATCATTTTAACGATGAGAATTTTCTTTTTTTTTTATTTTCTTCGTATTCGTTCAACCATTGTATGAGCCAGGGTATTAGCTGAAAGTCGATGGTCGAAAATTACACGCGAACGTAGTAAAATGCAAATTAAAAGTCGTTCGACATCCGGCATTCTGACTTCAATTTTTACATCGAGTTGATTAGGGAGAGGGAGCGACACAAAGGATACATCAAAATAATGTAACTTGTGAAAATGGTACATGACAACTGATAACAATGAACCACGCACCCAGAAACGCTACATCGATATTTTCAAAAAGCTCGAATCTCTAATCATTCTAACAGATTTTTTTTTCCAGTTTCGTAGACTCATTTTCACGTTTCGCAAAAAAAAAAAAATTGACCAACATAAGTTCGTCAGTAAGAATTCAAAATACCACCAGGCAGGGGAAACGGGACGGAAGAAATTTGGCGTCAAAAGCTGATTTCGCAAATAGTTCTAAACTGCCAGTTTTTCGACAAGATTGAAACTTCACCAAAGAGAGCCTGCGAAGAGCTGATTTTACGACGAAAGCTTTAAATGAAGTAAGTACTTCGATGCCTTGTTTGCCCTGTAGGAATGAAAAAATAAAATATACTACAGAAGGATTTCGAATCAGGTCAACTTCTTAATTGAAATGTAACGCTCTTATACTTTGTCAATTCGTTAACCAGTGAGAATAGTTTCAAATTATGTGGGTCGTGGAAAGCAGTCGTGAAAGTTTGTACGAACTTGGCAGATACTTTCTCATACATAAAATTGTGCAAACAAGTTCACAATCCTTTATTATAAGGAATACGGGTGAATAATGAACTACTTCTACCTTACCATTTATCATCGAAAGATATGGAAAAACCAGACTAAGGGTCTGTTTTCCAATAACCAGCTAAGAAATTTAACGGTCAGGTAGCGTTAAAATCCTATTTAACTCTTAAAGCGATCTGCCAGTTAAACTAACTGGGATCGCAACTGAAGATGGAAAACCCAGGACTAAAAAGAATGATCGAGGCGAAAATTACTTCTAACCAAAGTTAATAAATTTTATTTCCTGTGCGAGTTAGATACTGGTAAATTGGTAGAGCTCCCGTCCGCTAATAAGTATAGCATTATTTTCAAATTTTGATTTAATATTTAGCAAAAGTTTAATTTACTGGTACAGTATGTTCATTTTACTGCACAAAAATTTGAAACTTCAGCAGGTTACCGAGTGAAGCCTTGGACAAAATTTTTCTTCTATTCAACGTGCTATTTGGCTCATAACTAAATGAAATTCTTAAAAATATCTTCATTCAAGAAGATAACCTGACTTTTCCTGTTCTCTTGGGTTATATAAATTGTTTGTTTCTGATTTTCTTGTTTCGAAATTTTCACTAAGCCCACCTTTGAATTTTTTCAAATAGGTAGCTCCCCATTGTTGTAGTCTCCAAAAAAAAATATACTGAAAGTAAAATACATGTAACAAAATTTGTGTGATTGTTGTGGGATGGTATTTAATTTACTACTCGGTTGATTTTTGTATCGACTCGATTGTAAAATATTTTTCGCATGTTTAGTGTATTCTTAGCCATAAAATCTGTGAGTGAACCAATTTTTGCAAAAGTTGATACCCAAATAAATGTGTATAGCGTTTTGGAAACCTTATTGAAGTGTGTTCAGGACTAAAATGTCTTTCTTTCGTAGACAATTTTTTGCATAACTTAGTCTCTGTCCGTTTGATTTATACCAAAAGTATATTCAACACATCACACGTGGTGTTGAAAATCAGTGGACGCAGATACACATTTCCCACTCACTTTTAAGAAGTGTGGGTATACACTTTTTAACCAACTAATCGAATAAACCATACTAATCTTGTAATGATTAGATTTATCCTATTTTTGTTGCAGAAATATCATTAATTGTTGAAAATTTATCGCCGTGTAAGCGAGTTGATGCCTTCATTGTGCACTAACCTTGGACGTAGAATATTCTATGGGTTTGAAAAAAAGACGAATTATAATTCTTGTAATGGTGGAAAGTCTACGTTGCAAGAGTGCAAAGTTGGAAACCAAGTCACCTACAATTGTTGCGATCGTACAGATAAACTAATTCCGAAACTAGCGAAACTACACAGCAGAGTTACTCCACTATTAAAGCCAGTGTTTGACTTACTGAATTGAATTTTTTAATTTGTTTTAGTCTGAAGCTGTTTAAGGGTTTACAAAACAAAAAAATTAACAGGCTTTCAGTGAATAAACTTCTGAGTATCTACGCCCACTCTTCGATCATTTCTTATTTTTTAAAGTTTCAAATTTTACTCACGTATGTAATAACTCTTGAATCAGAAATAAGAAGTGGATTTATTAATTTTTCGATTTCGAGAGCCTCAAAGACTAAATAAAGATCAAAGTCAGATGAAATGGAGGTAAAAATTTAGACTGCAGTCCTTTTCATTTATGTAAGTGAGAAATAAATAGCCTTCCGTCCGCTCCGTAAGGTATTAGTGGCAGAAAAGCTCGGTTTTAATTAAGACTTTTTTATTACGAACAACGACAAATATTCACCTCAACGTGACGTACCTGCACGTCAAATTAAAATAGAATTCACCTGGTGTAATGAGAAACGTGTGATCGTGAAATACAGAATTACGACCGAATAGATATCAAAGTGAGTTCTTTACAGCTGGACGACGAGTGTCAACAGTACACACAGAGTAACCGCCCGCCTCTATTCAGTCATCTCTGGCGAACTCGACCCTTCGTACATTGCTCACGACACGCATATACTTTGTCGTCAAAGACTCACAAAAATAAAAACGTAAAAACATGCAATGGAATGAAATTAATTCATAGGAAAAACTACATCCACATAAATGAGAGACGATTCTCTAATGCGGATATGGCGACGATGCGGTGTCCGGAAATATTCCATTAACGATGTGCGAATGCATTATACGGTGTAGGTGCATATTTATCGCATTCATGAAAATATAATCGCATAACGTCTCGTGCATAAATTCGAAATTAGTCTTTCTCACCGCCATCGACCAAAAACTTGTGCACTAAATGCCTCGTTTCAACTTTTGGCGCACAAAATAGCGTAAATTAAAATACTACTTGGAAACGGATCGAAGTTGTGCACGTCTCGGCTCCGCGCGTCGAAGAGAAAATTAAACAGGAGACCCACAACAGAATACTCGTTACGGTTGCACCAAACTAATTTTCCTCTTTAAAATTAACGGCTCTTTAAAACGAAATAACAGGCCACATGCAACAAGACGGTACTCCACCAATGCGGACAACGGGCATTAATTCAAGCCACAAAGGGGAAATTTAAGGGAGAAAAAATAACTACGACCACCACGGCTAATTGCTGGCATTCGATGGATACACATTAACCCGAATTGCGTTCATGAAGGATGGCTGGCTGAAAAAAACTCTTTTCGGTCGAAATAGCTGAAACGTAGCATGTCCATGAACCGAGTTACGTATTTTCAATGAATAAGTAGTACCCTTGTTTTTAGCCTTTACAGAAAAATTAGAAAAAAAAGTCTTCAATGCAGTACGGTCAGAACACCACCGACAGAGACTGAATTTCTAAGGCATTTTGTAATTTCTGATCAGATAGTGGAACTATACTGATTTGTTTTCATTACTGCCACTTGTTTTAAAACCCACGGACGGTTCTAAATTTCTGAACATCTAAACATGAACAGTTTTCTTAAAAGATAAGTTCCGTTTTTAAAGTGTGTTCACTCACGTTTCAAGTTCCAAAAATGATTAATGCTGAGGTGGAAATAATGTAAATCATAAAGAAAAGGAAAAAATGCATTCTTTGATCATGTTATGAGAGGGGTACAACAAACAAACTACTGAAAGAAATCATACGTGAAAAAGTTAAAAGAAAAAGAGAACCATGAGAGAGGAGGATATTCCTTAAGGCAATGAATGGAGATTGGCTCTGCAGCAGAGGTCACCACAGTGACAGAGAAAAAAAATCTAAGTAAAAATGTTTTCAATAGCAGTAGCAGTGAAGCCGTGGAGAATACAAGAGGGAAAAAGAAGAGCAAGGAAAAAACTCAGCTTTTTCAAACCAGATTATTCCAGTAGGTCATCACTGCGGGAAAAGGAAGCGAATAACGATTGATATATGCGCCTGGGAACATAAATACTAAGACAGGAGTTCTTTCATGCTAAAAATACCAGTTTAGAATACGACAATTTCATCAATATGACCACTTAACAAGATTTTTTAACAGGTTTTCCCTCAAAAACTCGCTATTTCCACGACCTTTTTGCTATCCGAATTTTCAAAATATTCACCTCGTCCTATTACCAAAATAAGGAAATTCTGGTAGGGGAATTCAATCCGCATGAGCAGCATGAGACAGTTTATCAATTGATTGTAAATTTCAAAGAAAAACAGAATTGGCCAAACTTCTTAACTGTGAGACATAACTCTCTAAATGAAAGAGGACACGGGCCAATTTACACCCACTTGTCAGTGATAAAAAGAGGAAAGGGGAAAAAATGTTTTTTGTACAGTGAACGAATGGAAGTTACGGCAACACTGAATTAAAAGGATTCAAGCGGAAGTCTCTTGTCAAGTATTACTAATTGAGTTACTTTAGTGAAATTGTTTTTAGGAGTCTGTCTCATGGCTGGGAAATTGGGATCTATAAAAACAGCTATGATTAATTTTCTCCGATAACTTTTCAAGACTGAAAAAAATTTGATTTCTTTTTGGAGGTGGTTCCATTTCAGGCCCCTATATTCTCAATTTGACATCCCATTACATTAATACCTCCACTTTAGGCAGTGGTAGAGCTAAAGAATCTAGCCATTATCGCTTAATACATGAACTTATTGAGTTTCTATTCTTTCATCACACCTGGTTGTAGATGTACTCATTTCCCAAATCCCTTCCCTCACTGTCACTAGCATAGCATCATTTTCTGCAACAAATGCATTGTGCAATATACAGCATGGCCCCTATAACCTTTCAAGAGACCACAATGTCCCTAGTAGAGCTTCATAAAAAATAAAACATTCTTATCTGTAATTTAGCTCTCCCAACAACACATTTTACACAAGCATCTAAATCTCACTCAGGACTCTGGTTACTGCGCATGTGAATGGTGTTGAAATATTTTTATTTATCTTCTTAGAAATTAAAAAACTTTGATAACAAACATAGAAACTTTCTGGTCATTTCAACATTCATTAATTGTTTTAGTAATTAGTCTATGAAATTTACTCTTGTAGTATACTAAATTCTTTAAGAACTTGTCTGTGTAATTCTGCAAGGCTGCAAGAGAATTATATTCGATTATTTGTCATCATGTCGCTCAATATCGACAATGAAAGCATGGATTTTAGAACATTCGTTTTTTTCATCTCAACTTATTCAATGAAACCATCAAAATTACTGGCATGCCATCAGGTATATTCTAAACAATTATCCATTGTTGATTTAAGAAATTGGTAATGTTTCGAAAGTAATGAGCTGTTGATTCCACAGCACGTGATGTTTTTTTGAAAGTTTCCAAATTCAATGGGAACTCATTAAATTTGTACTCCACGTTACTCCCGAAAAACTTGCCGAGTATAAGATTTATGAGTAAGTGGCAAAAAAAGTTATCGCTTAGGAATACTGTTTCGTACGGTTGTCAATGATGTGGGTTGTAGTTCCCAATTGGGACATGACTTTAGAACAGGTGAATTCATTATTTCATAATTCCATGTTAAAATATTAAGGTTTTTTATCCAAATGCCTTACTTTTTGCGTTTACTATCAGTCCTGGAAAGTATGTTTCGAGATCGAGATATTTCTATGATTGGATTAACTACAACAGCAAGCACTAAAGTTATAATTGACGTATAAAAAAAATGTTGATTCAAGACTGTTTGATATTCGAATCTTCTTTTAATCGCTTAAATTTATTTAATGAAGTATCTGTTGTGATATACCATAATTTTTTGAAATTACATGTTGAATGTTTTTTTTTAAATTTTTTACGATTCGTGAAAAACCATTTGCTCAGAAGGATTGCATCAATCAGTAGAGGATGCATTGAAACATCGGTTTAAAAATATGTCGGTTTTTATTTACACAACCTCCAACAAAGATTATGATGAAGTTAAAAAATCTATTTGATTTTGATCTCGAAAAAAAAATTTAAACAAAAAAAGCAATTATTGATTTTCTTATAATACGGCTACAAAGAAAGATTAGCTTTTAATTTTTTTTTAACATCGCTATTATATGGACAAATAGTCATGCTTTTTTCTTTTTTTTCAATGTTAGAAATTTTGATACTATATGTTTTGTACTATCTATCTGAAAAAACTTCGTAATTTAAAATCTGAGAATCTATTAGCTGTGTTTACACAATCACGAGTTATAATATACTTTCTACTCAATTTATTAACGTGAGTTAATTGTGGATGGTATGCAAGACCATCCAAATGAAAAATTTTCTCTAAAAATAATTTTCTGTTACAAATTCTTCATATTTTAACATAAATAGTAATACATTTTAATTTTTATAATATATTTAAAAATTCATTAATAAATTTACAATTACAAGTCAATACAAGTGGTCATATTTGAAATATGGCATTCTTCATCTGAACTTGCAGTAATTAGTCGAATGTATTCTTGTTTTTGATTTGCAGTTGGTTCATTGATGAATAACTTTCTAGCATCCAGTTTCTTCTTTCTTGTACTATGGAATCGTCGTTGTTTCTCCGCCTTTTTATTACTTGGAGATGGTTTCTTCGGCTTTGGTAATAGTAAATAAGACAAATTTCTCTTGTTTGGCTAGCTAGAAACAACTGAAGTAAGTTCCTTCATTTTTTACAAGGAAGTTTCCGTTTTTGTATAGAAGTACAAATTTTCTTAAGGTATCCAACATTCTCATTGAATTCTTCGACAAACTTATTGCATTCTTCTTCATTTTTTGGTAATAAACCTCATAAATATTCGATCTTAATATTTTTTCGTTTGAATTGATAGCCGATGTAGGTGAAACACGATGCACACTTTGTTGCTGAAAATAACGAACTTTGTGTACATACTTACACATGTTACACCTGATCAAGTAATCAATACACGTACATCTATACATTTGCACGCAAGCATCACACTGATGGCAGATCAAATTGCAATTATAAAGACAGCTGTCGCTATCAGAAATTTTTGCCACCACATACAGGATTTGTCTATCAGTCTGGGGTGTTACATTGTAAGAAATATTATTCATTTTTTCAAAACCAAATATGTATTTGAATAAAAATCTTTTCACAAGTAATTTCTCTGTAACACAGATCGAGTGTCTTCGTCACTAAAACAAAAAACAATTACATCTCCTAGAATTCGAACAGCAATCTCCTAGGAGACAGAATAGCACCCTACAATTACACCACAAAAACTTAAGCTATGATGCAAATTTGTATCACTATTTCCCTAGAGATGGCGTAAAATCTAAAAATTGTGTAAAGCCTGATTCACACTTGGCTAGTTTTCTAGCTACTATCAGTTATTTGAGGCACTATACTGCGAACAATTGAAGTGATTACGCCATTTTAGTCATTTAAAGTCAACTTTAACTTGGCGAATAGTTTCATAAAATCTCATTAGAATCTCACATGACAAACTGGCAAATTTAAGTTGATTTTAAATGGTTGAAAAAGCGTATTGAATTCAACCGTTAAGAGAATAATACCCCAAGTAGATGACTAGCAGGCTTATAGTACAGGGACGCACAAACGAACAATTACCAAACAGTACCCGCAGCTTCACCAGCGCAGCACCCACGATTTTCATTTTCTTTCATTCCCTTTAGTTTGTCTTTATACCATATAAATTTAATAATGAATTTTTATTAAAATGGAAAAATTTGCTCCCAGAGAAGGTAGAAACTTCAACAATGGCTTCAAACATGCCTCGGAATAACACAAATAAATACTAAAAATTTCATTTCGACCTGACAAGCAGTTTTGAAGTTATGGGTGAACAAATATACTTATTTGTATGATGATGATGATGATGATGATAATGATAACGGACGGACGGACAGACAAACAGATAGATGAAGATTTCGACGGTTCAATTCCCAACACTCCTGAAAGTTAATGAGAATAAATTTTGGAAATCTTGTAGAAGGAACATCGTTTTAAGGCCAAAGCGTCTGAACCGCGAAATGAAATTGAATCAATTAGTTCGTTAAGTATGAAAGAAAGTCCAATTTTATTTTATTTTCATTTTTTAAACAAATTCCTTGCGAGGATGGCCGCATTTTCTTTTAATCGATTACTGTTTGACCAAAAAATCTCACCTTTGAATTGGTAAGGCACCGTGTGCACTTATATACAAAATATTTTCATGAATAAAGTTTTTCGCACAAAAAACGCACTTCATTTAACGATATAGTCATACACACATATCCCACATGCACTTCAGCGTTATTTTAGCTAAATGCGTCAACACCCACACAGTAGCTATGTGTATACATAGTAAATATAATAAATTAAATCGATTTTTCGAACGGACTGGGTGAAGCGGGACAGTCGACGATAAATTTCGTTCATAAAAACGTTTAATAAGATTTATAAACTCATAATTTTTCGTCTGCGATTATGAACTGTCGAGAAAGTCTCATATTGCGCAGCAAACTGAAAAAGGAGGGAAAAATATAAAACACGAGTACCCCGCACCCGCCAACATTAAAACGACATCACGTAATTTTATTTCTTCACAAAACATAATTTAATAGCTGAAAAACGAAGTCTTTCTTCTCTTGTGACATGTATAAGGCGCACAAAGAGCGCCAAAAAGTGGAGAAGTAACGCAAAAAATAAAGATATTAAAAGGTGGCATTTTGCGGTAAAACACTTTTCCCTCCAACAGCCATGCACGTACTAGCACGTAGCTGTAAATGAAATGTAAAAGATTTTATCTTTTGCAAGACAGGCGAAAAAGCCAACTAGATTGATTGAAATTTTTTTTCAATTGATGAGCTCGCAATGTTTTATGAACGTATTTTACACGCAGAATAGAAAAATAGAGTTTAAATCGAGTGAGAATGGAAAGAAGGTAAAGAAAAGCTGTTTGTAATATGAATTTTTGCACGACTCTAATAGTACATGAGGTAAACTTTCAATAATGAACAATAAATCAATAATAGGGGAGGCAGCATTTGAAAAAGACAACTAGTAAGAAGAGGGAGAAATACCAGTGCGGAATCAGAATATTTTGGATTACAGTTCTCTTTAAGATTGAAAAGAAAATGTTTTGGCTAAACACGTTTTGTTTTACACAGAGAAAGTGAAGAGTGGAGTGCCTGTATATTTGAATATTCACGATAGAAAATGCCACCAACAACTACAGCTCGGATGTCATTGTGGCGTAATGGACGAATCGAGGCGCAATTCGATCGGTGGTGATGGGAAAACGACTCGAGCAACCGGTTATGCACTGGAGATACTGTGCGTGTATATATGAGAATCGTTAGAGAAAAAGTAAACACTCAATGTATGCAGCAGATAGTTTTCTGTCTTCCCACGATCAACCAGAAATGATCGAAATTCCTGAACTATTCGGATCAGTCAACAAATGCATTTCAAGACATCACAGACTGAATGAATAAACATCGTCACTCACCAGCACCAAATATACAAAACACAAATATGTCATACAGAAAATTTTGGTCGTATTTCGAAGTCACGAGGGCCGTTCTTCTCGACTTCTCCACTGAATACATTTTTACAGCTTCCAGGAGTCATATTTATTCTTATGAAAACAACTTGATACAAAAAAGTTTGAAGTCTTGTCATCCTTTCGCTGAAAATAAATTAAGGGCACCAAACAAAAGATTCATACTAATCAGTTATAACACTAAGATGAGAATTTCACGCATTTTTTCTCTTGAAAAAAAAATTTTTTTTCTCACAATATACGAGTTAGTAAGTATATATTTTAAAAATTCTGAATACTTTTTAATTCACCACTTAAATTTTAGTCTAAGACTGACAAAGAAAAATTTCATTTTGGATTTTGTTTCACGGTAAAAGAATGATTCCGTGAAGAATAAACACTTTCAGCTTTCTAGCTTTTCAATTTTCAAATGGCATTTTGTTCAGTGTTCGGAAAACATGTAGATATGAGTATTATAGCTAAATGATGATGAAACGAAGTTGCCATGTGCAACTTTCCGGTTTTCTCAATTTCGGACATTCCAATTTTGGCTAACAGTTTTCTAAAAATTCGCACAATCAAATTCGTAAAGAGGAACAAATTCTGATATACAAGTAACAGGGTGTCCTAGGTGGCATAAAATTAGCTGATTTTTTAGGTACACAGTGTTACCTGAATCTTCATGAGCAATTAGAACTGCATCGAGAATATACAATATCATTTTGCATTTGTAGAAGGGGAAACAAACGAATGGCGAAAAGATTACTAATTTTTCATTCATAATTAGCTGTAAATGAACACCACTCTCAACCAAAATTAATACATCGCCAACGACGATACCAGTATTCGTGCACACAAATATTGGTATAAACAAACGCAATAACGTAGGTATCGAAGGTGACGGCGTTATCGTTATTCAAGTGCATCTGAATCACAGTAAATGCGGCGAAGATAGGTCCGTTAGGGGTACAGCGGATCAGCATTTCTAGACTTGCAGCATATATTACACAAAATTTCACAAACATTCCTCGATGAAGGCGAGCAAATCCGTTCCATTAAACCGTCGAGGGTGTGTGTATCTATATTTGATGCAAAAAGCAAATTCGTTTCGGTTACCCCCTCTCCTTCTCCCTCTACCCTTCGAAAGCTGGTAAACTTATTCATAATGATGCGACGATTTCAATAAATTCAATCGACGAGAAAGTGAACGGCGTTAAGGACTTGATATAACAATTTATGCGACGGCAAACGTTATTCGAAATTCGATATTTGCATTCCACTTATCGCAAATTATATATTTCGTAATAATAAATGATCGCCTGTATTTGGTAGAATTCAAAATGACCTCATCCTCCCGAAAGAAATACATACAACTCAATTTCGAAACTGATGATTTCGTAGAGGACTGATTGCCAAAATTTCAGAAACGATCATCTTAATATGCCATTTTGCTAAATAGAGACGTTACAGATAGTGATGTGCAAAATATTGGTCTTTATCGTGCAATCTTGTCTGAAAACTGAATACAAGAACGACACTTAAATAATAACCAGAACTTGAACATCAGTTTCTGAAGAAATGGACACGTAATACAAGTAAACAAACCAGGGATTGAGAAAGAGAAACCGAATTTTTTGGAAACAGAAACCATATTTTTTTCTTTGAAACCGAAATAAACGGAAATACCAAAATTATAAAATGGAAACTGAATTGGAAACAATTAATAAATTTGTTTCAAGACCAATAATGGAAACGTAATAGAAACCGAATGATGAATCATTTCCATTTCCGTTTCTCATTTGATTAATTTTTGATCTGAGTAATAAAATTTGAAAAAGAATAGAAAAAATATCAATTATTTTTGAGAAATATCAAAAAAATATCAATAATTTATGGAAATATCGAAAAAATATCGATAATTTTTGAGATATATCAAAAAATATTAATATATCCACATTTTAACAAGATTTGGAAAATTTTAAGTCAAGAAAATTTTTTTTTAATGGAAACGAACCCAAAATGGAAAATGAATAAAAATTTTTAGTAAAATCAGGACACGTAATGGAAACGGAAACGAAAAGTAACAAACATTGTGGTAAATTTCAGAAACTCAACTAACGGAAACAAGATGAAAAAACGTAGCGTAACAAACAAAGCAAGGGAATTTTGATTCTGGGCAGCTGTAATTTCTAAAAACAATTCGAGCGCCATAAGAACATTCAATTTTTATAGAATCAGAGCCCGAAAAATGCTCTGGTTCGAGTTTATTCGTTTGTCTTACAAGTCCTTATTTTGGAAACTAATAATATTAAGAACTGGAAGTTAAAGTTCCACAGAACCAGATAATGCGCAGTAGAAGTAGATGAATTCGTTTCATGAACTTATAAGGATAAAATTTTCAGAATTTCAGCCTACAAAATTGGGTCGATATGATGAAGTGAGACCGGAAGTACGTAAATTTTAAAATTTGAACCGATCAAAAACATGCGATTCTCGAATCCTTAAAACGTAGGTATCTCACTGGCAAGTAGAACATTACTGGTGAAAAATATCGATATTTTTCCCATATCCAATCACCTATCAGTAATTAACTGATACGATGAGAATTCGACTATACAGGGTCTGTTATTTTCCCAAAAAAAAGTGTGAACTCAGTTCATGGTACGTTCAGAACGGAGACACGAAAACATAAAAAAAAGTGCTAAAAATTTCCCAATTCTATTACGATCAAAAGAACGTTTCAAGAAAAAGTGCAAACAGCTAGAACTTCCTTTTCACTTTTTTTAGACGTCCTTTTCATTTAATGTAGAAAGTATGTGTATACCTTCTACACTTTTCCCAAAACTAAGTTTGCACTAAATTCAAAGGTACGCAAATACTTTGCACTATGTCTCAAAATAACAAAATTTAAACAATAGTACAAGAACTCTTGCACATTTTTGGCCAAAATAACAGACTGTGTCCATATTTCAATATCATTGTAACCTCGAAATTTTAGCCGTAAAACTTGAGAAAAAGATTAATGAAAAATATTTGAAATATCGATATTTTTCGCACCACTACAGCACATAATATAAAACATAGGAAGCACAACCCAATAGCCAACATCATTAAAAAAAATATATAAGAAAATATAGACACCTTGAAATCCATGTTTGCTTTTCTATAATCCATACACATCAGAAAAAATTTGTTAGTAAAATACCATCACCCACAGTAATCCGAGCAGAACACATGTATAGATTGGATTTCGGATGAAGGTGTTTCCAGAACCCGAACTGCTCACTCTTCAAAGTTATATATTACGGGATTGGAAAGTAAGAAAGCAGCACATTTATTCTGTATTAGTGTGCAGTCAGAAGCACAAAAACTAGAAAACCAGGTAAGACATCACTATCGATTTACCCGAACTAAAAATACCAAAAATAAGCTATATAAATTTTATTTAAAAAAAAAAAAAAAAAAAAAAAAAAAAAAAAAAAAAAAACAGTCTGCGTTTATCTAAATGAGTAGCTCTTATTGGCCGATATGCCCAAATTTAAGACAATAATTTTTTCAATCTTTAAATTCTCATTTTCTTTACTTAAATCCTTCTAATTTTTTAATTTTCAAACAAGAGTAGCCTAGGATATTCTCCTGATGGTCAAAACAATTTTGAGCCCACTTTCATTAACATCTATAAAATAAGACACTCGTTCCGAGTAAATGAAATTCCGTTAGTTTTTGAGATTTACCTCTTACATACGCAGTCGGTAAAAATTTGTAAATCGGAAAGTAACCCATACCACCCCTTTTTTGTATTACCCAAATGAAATCTAATTAAAAAAAAAAACGAAACAGAATGAGACAGAGAGAATCATATTCACGTCACAAACTAGTGGTTGCCAGGAGATGGAAAAAGAGAGAGAGGTTTTTTTTTAATTCTCTTTTCAACTCATTTTTGTTTGGTTCCAGAAATGTTTTGTTCATTTTATGTTTGCACGGATGGTGAAAATTGATAACTTTACCGCCAGGAGGACTACTGACTTCTGTGGTGGCAATAAACCTTCCTTGGAATAACACAATTTTTTCAGGAAAATCTTATGCAAATCTACCCAGTAGTTCGGAGTAATAATGTTTCCAACAGTTTTTAGCCCATAGTAATTTATAGTACGTAGAGATTATACATAAAATGGTTATGTTTGTTTGTTTGTGCATTCATAAACATAATTTTTAGACTTAACCCCATTTCTCAGGAAATAAATGTACTAATAAACTCGTCGAGAGGTTTGGTTGCATTTTGGGCGCAGTTGTAAGGCGTTGGACAGTCATTCATGGGGTGAGGGTTCAAATCCCACTCTATGATTCTTTTCTTTTTTCATAATCTTTTATTCTACTCACTACTGCGATTTTAAAATATACTAATACTGTAGCCAACCTTCAGCAACGAAATAATGTTTATTTCGGATGAAGCTAAAGCCAAAAAAAAGGCTTATTTTTAACCTACACTTATTCTACAAACTAATCAGTTATATATGACTTTATATAATTAGGGAGCGACAATATTGAGCAAGATCAAAATCGAAAAATTGTAAGACTGATTGCAAAAACAAGATCGAGAAGGACGGTACTAATTTAAAACCAGAACAAAGATCTAGACTATCATATAATCCAGGTTTTGTCCTGTTCATCACTAATTACAGATTGGCGACCTCATCAGTATATGTTGAGAGAGTTCGTTAGATCCTAAGAACTACTCTTTATAAAATATAAATTTATGTTGAGAATTTTCAGTTCGATTTCAATTAAAATAAAGAGGATCTTATAATTGGCCCAAACAAAGTTTAAAATTACATTAGACGTTTTTAAATGATCAATAGAGTCGATAAAAACACTTTATGAGAGCAAAAAATGTATTTCATGGGAAAACGACCGAAATTTAGTTCTTTAGTCAAAATTCTACAATCCACATAACATGTCAAGGTTGCAATCCATCGTGAAATAACAGATTTTCAACGCTGAAAAACGGAATTTCATCGATTGTCAATTCATTTTATGGACATTGTTCCAAAATTATCTACGTATATTAGAAGACTCGAAAGTGATAAATCGTGTAAGATTTAAAAAATTGAGTCATAAAAATTCTGTTTTACCAATATTACAAAAAAGATCATAAGTTCACTGTTCAGCGGAGAGACGAAAATTTATCTGAACGCACCCCATGTACAATCACTTTTACCAGAAAACATTATGAGAAAATTTTTATGGAATTTCCTGTTTTCAATACCTGCCCTGTCGGAATTTTTCGTGGAAAGATGATCCACAAATTGATAGATACGCCAACCTGGTTTTAAAAAATTCAAAACAACATGAAAAACGAATCATTCAGTTAACATATTCCTATTTACAAGCGTAGAAGAGGGAAATAAGGTGGAAGAAGAAAGAGGGGCGAAGGGAGACGTGCTAGGTTTGGTTTAAAAGGCGTTATAAGGCGCCAACAGTTTCTTACAAACGGGCAGATAAAAGATCACATCAGTGTTCGATCCTTTCAAAACAAATCTTCACCTTTTTCTCTTGTTAAAGAGACAAGAGGTAATTCGCAACATTCACACTTCTAGACACCATTTGAATCCAATGAAAGGTTGTTTCCTTTCGCATTTTAATGTTCCTCCACCCTCATTCAGTCTTACATTTTTTATTATTCGTTTTTGTACAGAATTTTCTCAGAAAAATGCTTTCGTTTCAAAATGAAAATGTTGGCTACACTACATTACATTTTTGCGATTGAAAAGTGCTTGAAAAATTCGAAGTAAGTAGATAGCTTAATGTCGTAGTTCAGCATCTAAATAATCAAAACCTATGCTATAAAATATAACAGCATTGAGTTTTACAGCTTACAGTTAAACTCTGGGTAAACAACGGAGGAATAAATTAAAAAGCCAGACAATATTCATAAGATCTTTATAGTCTATAATCATCATCACTATAAAAGGAAATTAAAATGAGTTCAGTGGCGGAGGGAAGGAGGATATGGGTGATCATACCCACCTCCGGAGCCTTGTGCTGGATTTTAAGTATCGAGCTCTGAAGGTATTCTTGACTAAGCCTCAAAAAAACCAATGGAAGGTTCGACATTTCAGCTGCAGACCATAAAAGTTCCCGATAAGACCATAATTCTGTACACTGACAAAAAAAGTTTAAGAAGCGAAGGTTGGCAGTGGAGAGTGGCAATTTTATCGAATGACCAGTGAAATATTTTAGGGTTACATTTCCATTTCAAAGATCACTGAATTTCAAAAAGTTAACAAATGGGCTAGTCAATAATTTACATCATATACGATAAATTAAAATTTAAATGTCGGATACACTATAAAAATTGTAACAAAATTTACGATATGCAATAAAAACACTTCGGGTTTTAGAAAACATCATACCTATACCTGCAGTTCTCATACTAGCCGTCTACGAGGAGAAAAAAGTGAACTTAAAGGCACCGAATGACACCTTACTGAAAGCAAAAAGGTAAATCACTAAAATTTTTCTGGAAAAGCCAAAATTGAAAGATAAATCCTCATTGTTGGTACGGGGTTGAACGAATGGCAAAAATTATACATTCTAAACTTTTCAACGTCTTCAAAAGGAGTTCAAGATAAAGACCACCATCTTTGAGATTAAAGACCACCTAACTAAGTAATGAGATTTACTTTTTTGTATTGTGAACAGGGCTTCTATTTGCCTTGTAAAAATGACTTAAATACTTACGGCAAATAACGTTTCAATCAGTAAAACAGAATTTTACATAACACAGAAAATACAAAATTATTTACAGGTTAAAATTTTTGAAAACATTCAACGAACAGATGATTCAAATCCACCAACATGCCTATCTACCTATGCGGAAATTAATCGTAATTCTAGTTTCATGGCACGATGGAATGTCATTTCATCAATCTATACAATATGCTAATTTCGTTGATCTGTAAGTACAATACTTACAGACTGTAGAGAATTCATTGAACTTCGAAATTAGAAATGAAAAAAATAATCAATCGCAAATTAAGGTCAAAAATTATAGCCACTTAAAATAACTATCTTCATAAATCTTAGTTTAATACAATATATAACATTATTACACGTCTTTCTCCACAAAATTAATTTCTTCATCAAAAACCACCTCCTTAAAAATGTACCATAGTTTATCTCTGGGTACTGAGAAAATTATAGATTTTGTTTTCAATGAAAAATTAACCTAACGAGCAAATAATTCAGCATTTGTTTCTCAACAGTCCACGGCCAGTTTAAGGGAAGGGGTAATTTGGGATATAATCAACCTACAGCGGCAAAATTAGCTTGCCCTATAATCGGGTCCACTGACAATAACGAGATTTGTTTTCTTAAATAATTGAGTTAAATGAACGAATAAATATAATAATTAATTCAGAAACCGCAACGAACACAAATTTCGTAGATTAAAATGAAACTGAAATTTGTACCCTTCCGTAGGAGCGGGTATATTTTGTCTCAAAAGTGGAGTCACTTTTCGTTTCACATGAGTTCTCTTTTGTTTTCAATATTCTGTAATACGAATATGCGAAATATTGTTACCCACTCTCACAAAAATTTATTAATTTTACGATTCTATTCTTTCACTCTCCCCCCCCCCCAACGAATCCTAAAACCAGGACTGCAAGAGTCAAAAAATGGCCGGAAGTTCTATCAAAATAATTGAAATTGTCCCACGAGCACGGCCAGATCTACACAGTTGTCGAACAGCGTGGCAAATCGTTTACCTCCGAAATTTATTTGGTTTATTCTTTTTAAAAAATACGAAAAAGAATAATTCTATCATAAATTACACAATATTATATGGGCCAATGGCTACGGGTGATAATTGAAAATTTGAACTGAGAGGCAGCGAATGCTAATCCAGAACCGCTCATGAGGACTCATTCAACTGTCTTTCACTTATGAACGACGCTTGAATAGTTATTGGGATGAAAGTCTCCTCTAGACCGCGCCACTAGCGCTGTTGATTTCGGGGTTGTGAACAGTTTTCTAACATTGAAAACATACAAAATCAGTCTTCTAAGGCAATTACATAAAACCTGTAAGTGTTGGAAAGCTGAAATTTTTAGGAAACGTCTATATATAGGTTATCCGAAAATTACCTGAAATTTTGGCTGAAAAAATCGTATATTTATTTCGGGCGATATCGCCGAAGTTCTGTTTATATTTCCCAACTTAATAATTTAATTCTTATCATTAAAATCTCAGAATTTCAGTAGAATTTTAGCCATATCTCAAAACATAAATGTACGGTTTCAGTCAAAATTTCAGAAAATTCTCGGATAACCTGTGTAGATGTCTCCTAAGAAGTTCAGCTACCACTTACGGTTTTCGTGCAATCGCTTTCGAAAGCTTTAATTCTGTATATCCTCAGAGTTAAAAAACGGTACATAATCCCGAACTCAACATGTTTGATGAATGGGCCACCAGAGAGCGACTACTTTGACTTCAGATCCAAATTAAGTCGACTCCCATCGATGACTCAAACTTTCCATCACAAATAAGACTCGATCATTTAGCTACTAAATTCGACACACTCGTCTACTCATAGAGCGTTCAGCAACATACAGTCTACATGGAACATAAATAAAACAATTTGTTACCTCGGTATGACTCAACCGACAATAAACTGACATGTTAGCAACATGCATAACGCATACTGACATACACAATTAACCCGTTCCAACTCGTCTATTGTTCCATGTGACAACGATAACGAGTAAATAATTAAACATAAAGTACTTAATTAGTTACGATTATACATGTTATACGTTTTACGAACCTCAATGATAGTAAATAAACGTCAATTATCGATTCTCTGCAAACTAATGACGATGATGATGATTCTGAATAAGATGGGATGAATTCCACTTCCAACAAAAAATGCCGGTAAAAAGTAGAAATCTTCTCAACGATTAACCACAAATATTGTTGATATTCACCTAATTCACTGACGGATACTAAGTAGAACAGTTCCAAAAAACACTGGAAAATTTTAATTTTACGTACGTGAACTCGAAAAAACTTCAACAGTCGACACAGAAGGAGGATACAGCGAAGCGAACAAAATGACGACAACAACCGCAAAAAGACGAGAAAACTGAACACACCTGAAAAAATTTGACAAGAATGAACGATAAGTTATACGAGAGAAGAGAAATTTTTTCTAAATAACTGAAAAAAATGTCGCGAAAATCGAGGAATAAAACGCGCAACAGCACCTTCGCACAACAAAGTCACAAGCAAACAGACAAACACCCATACTACGACAACAACAATAGTCGTCGAGAGTCGACAGAAAAAGCGAATAGAAAACGAGAGGGAAGCACTACACGCAGTAAAATAGAGGGTCTTCTTCGCATCACGTGATGTCATACTTTCAAGTAGAGGGGGATACACACGAATTAAAATAGTAAAGAAACGTACGTAATGGGAGTAAGCGACTAGCCGAATGTACGTTTACGCTTCCCCGTGTAAATGAAATACGAAATTTCGAAAATCGAAATAATTCCGCCGGAAATAAATCAAGTAAAAATTTAATTTTGTAGTCGCTAGAAACCATAATTTAATTATTTAATCTTAGTTAATTGTGCTATAGTTACTTTGTAGTATGTATAGTTAAAAGTTTGGTAATGGTTACGCCTGACTTTCATTTCTATTTACTGAAAAAGGATTGAATGATCTTGGATATTCACTTCATAAAATGGTAGTTCTTGGGTGAGTTACAACGTTAAAATTTGACTAACTTCTTCCGCATCGATCTTTAATTTGTTGATTATGACTGATATTTGAGTCAAAATGTATAAATCTTATTCTTTTTACTGTCGCTGTCATAATCTGTACTACAATTTCAAAAAAGTACCTATTCATTTCTCATGTCGTCAATAAGATGAAATTGGGGTAAAATCTTGATTTAGGTGCAACTCTTCGCTTCGCTATAGTTTGGTATGGTATGTACACGTAGTACTCGATGTTGGCTATTGATGTATACCAAATTTCAGTGGTTCAAAACAATTACAGAAAAGAAAAAAAGCCTCGTCTCGCCTTATACAACAGACGCCGATATCTGTTACCATAAAAAACGAATTAACGAATATCAACCTCACCTAACCTCCCATTAATAGACGAATAAAATTATAAATAAAATTATCAAAAACACTGTTAGACTTAGTCATACTATAGGTGTAATGAGATTGGAATTATTTTTTGAAATTACATTTGACTTCAACACTGACGTCAATATTCGTTCAGTTGGTTCATGGTTGCTTGGTTCATGTTCATTGAAGCAACAGCAAAAGCTAGCTAACAAAATTAAATGTCAAAAAATATACATGAATTGATTTTTCCTCTTTAACAATGAAATAATCCTTTTAAAATTTCTCCAGCAAGATATAGGATAGACTGGTCGAATTATTGTAGTCGGCGCTCTTTTCTTTTACCATGTAGGCTTTATACCAACGTCAATCCTTCAAATTTTATGACAAAACTTCTTAATCAGCGCGACTTCAATAATTCCTGTCCCTATGACTACATATGCTGGAGAAATTTTAAAATTATGTTTTTAAATTTTTAACATATTTTTAGTGTATTTAAAAAAAAAAAATACATATAACTATTGAATTCAGTGCAGGGGTCTTACATCAGGAATACATGTCACTCAAATTCTTCTGTACACTATATATACATAAATTTACAGATAATGTGGCATATTTTTTGCATGTGACAAATTTTTTGGTCCGCCGTATCCACCTTCCTTTTCTTCAAGAAGAAATGAAGATAATTTTTTTCATTTCAGAGGTTTCTCTTAATAAGGGGCGAATTATATGAAATCGAATAGTCTCCATCTTTGAAGTTGATACTCTTCCCTCAACTCTCCAAGGAGTTTTAAACCATACTTCACAGTTGTTTTCATGATTTTATCATTAAAGGTCAATCGTATAAAAAATTTTATAATTAGTAAAACGTTTTCTTGTAAAATTTTCTATAAATTAGGTAAGTCTCATACACTTTTTTTGTAGGAGCAATAGTTTTAGAGTTGAAGGCTGTCAAACTTTATTGTACAAAGTTTTGCTTTTAGAGGGCTGTAATAGGAGGTGAAATGAATTTGAGGGGCGCAAACGTTTATGTTCCATGATGTCCACTACCCAGCATATAAACTCTGCATAATATTTTCCCCAAATTTTTTGCAACCACCCTCACTGTTCACAAAAATAGTGATGAATTTTTTTTTCAGATCCAAATAATAATTAATAATTTATTTAATTTTTTTTTAAACCAAAAATTTTTTTTTGAATTTTTCTGTAGTTTACTTGTTTTTAGAATGTTTTTGAAAAATATGGTATTTAATTCCTAACGAGAAATAATAAAAACTGAGGAATTAATCAACATGTGAGAGAAATTCATTGAAATATGCGAGAAATTCAAGTTGCAAGTGCACATGTGCAGAATAGATAATTTTTTGAATTTGCATTGAAATTCGCTACTTTTTGTTCCATCAAGGCGAGTAAAAAAATGTACTTTTGGGAAGGGTGTTTCAAAGAAATTTTTTTTTTCAAGTCAACAGGTAACATGCTAACCTAAAAGTGAAAAAGTAAACTGATTTCAATTAAAAATATCAACGTTAGAAAAAAAAAGAGCAAAAGATACTCCCATTCTAACATAGTTGAATGAATATATTTTGACAAAAAAAAAGTCCACCACTTTACCTGTTATTTTCTACACATATGATATATGGGCCCTGGATTTTTGGTAGCATCCTTATGTAGGTAACACTAGAATTCGTTGTTTTGGAGGAAAAGCAACAAACAATTTTTTTTATGTTCATGTACGGCTGTGTGGGTAGTGGAACATGCGCATCAAATATGATGAAATGATTGGGGAAATAATTTTGTGAAATAATTAATGGCTTTTACGTTTATTATAGTGATATAAATTTCCTCTTTTTGTTCATTTTGATATTTTTTGGGAGTCTGTGGAGCCTCCTCTGATAAATCTATAGCAATAAAACTTAGGCTAGTGTTAGAAGCTTTCATGGGCAACACGTTTATGTTAAAATATTTTTAATTCATTCATTGGTTTTGAAGAAAGGGGTTCTTAAAGTTTTGCAAACCCACCATGTTGTCATCAGGATAACTCTCGTAAATTAAAAGTTTTTAGCTTAAAATTTCCATGATTGTTGGAAACTATCAAGGACTGATTTTGTATTGAATTTGAGCAAAATTGGTCTACTGGTTTTCAAACGGTAGCCATGACAAAATTGGATTCTTGGAAAACACATACTTGAAGAGATATTAAATTTATTGTTTTTTTTTTGAAGTCGGTTCTATAATTGGAAAAAAATTTATTATTTACCTCATAGGCTAATTTTTTTTCGTTTCATTTCAGTTCCAATTGATCTTGCCAGAGATATTTTTGAAGAATTATTTTTCTTTTTTTAGAGAATTTTTATTTTTTATTTTTTTGAACTTGGTTAGATTTTTTGATTGAAATAGTTATTTTTGATGTATCACACACTATTTTGCAACACTCGCCCACTAACCCCCAAATATGACAATGATTTTTTTTTTTTTCATCAGATCCAAATAATAATTAATAATTTTATTGTTTTTAAACCAAAAAAGTTTTTTTTGAATTTTTCGCAGTTTGCTTGTTTTTAGAATGTTTTTGAAAAATACGGTACTTAGTTCCCAGCGAGAAATCATAAAAACTGAGAAAGCAGCCAAACCATGCGAGAAATTCATAGAGATGTGCGAGAAATTAAAATTGCAAGTGTGCATGTGCAAAAGACAATTTTTTGACTTTGTATTGAAATTTGCTTCTTTTTGTTTCATTAAGGCGCGTAAAAAACGTATTTTTGGGAAGAGTGTTGCAAAAAAGTTTTTTCAATATTTTTCGTTTCTAGCGTTACATGGACAATATTACTTTAAAACTAACAGTTTTTCATTTAAAGATAACTCAAAAACTGTCGCAGTGATTCTAAAAAAAATTGAATGAACCGTCATGTTATCATCCTATATCATTAAAGAAAAAGTACATAAAATTGGTGCTCAAGTAGAGAAGTTATGCTGGAACAAACATAAAACAAAAAACATATTATATATACAGATCGAACTGATGACCCCCTCCTTTTCTTGAAGTCTATTAAAAATGAAAGGAACATCGAAGAGATATTTTTTAAGAACCAGAAAAGCTTTTAGCTTGTTCTAAAAAAAAAACCGTTTTTTTAAGCTTCAAATTTTCAAAGGTTTCAGAAGCAAAAACTCAGCGAATTATATCTGTTGTAGGCTCTAGTATACCAGCTAATAACAGTAATAAGAGAAGACCTGAAACGTATTCTTGAGTTTGTTCGATATATCAAAAAGTGCGACACGTTAAGCACTCAGTTTTAAGAATTGAATGTTCGATTAGGTAATTGAAAAAACTGTAAGGTGCGACGTTAGTTTAGTTCTCCGAAAAAAAAATTCAATTTTTCGGTATAAAATTGCTGAAAAAAAAAAATTTAATGTAGAATTTTTTGACCCAAATTCAACTCTTTAGTAAGTTCTGATGAGAAGTTCTCCTTTAAAGACACGATCTTATTTTGTATCACATGCTTACATGCCAGAAGCATACTAACTGCAAAAATTTGAGATCCCAAAAAAAGTTTTAGGAGGCCCATTTTTTATTGTCTTTTTTTTTCGTATTTTTTCCTGACACTAACCGAGGCTGCTTTCAGCTCGAACTCCCACAACTGACACAAAATTGAACCCATATGGTTCAACTGAGAATCTACTTTCAATACAAAATGTCCAAAACAAAAACTATAAACATTAGTGAAACACTTTTGTATCATATCGAATACATCCAATTTTAAACTTCGAAAAATTACGAAAATGTTGAAGAAGAAATATTTTTCAATTCAATTTTTTACTAATTGGATAATTTTTCACACCTTAAAGTTTTAACACCCCTTGACCTTGGCGCGCGATTAGATTGCGGAGTTGGTTTAGTTGCAGCTCGACGCGTCACAAGGAGAAAAACTTATATGTGAAATAAACACAAGACGCATTGATGGTTATTGTCATTCGGAAAGTACATATTTTCTCCGGAACGACGGAGTTATTTTCTGCCAAACCAGTTTCAGACTTGAAAAATAGGAGGAATATAAATATATTTCCAGGTGGTGAAAGGAGAGAGAGGAATAAAACGAAAATTACGTCTGACTCAATTTTATCATTTGACACTTCGAATAAAATTGTGAATTTTTCAAGAAAGGAAACCTTAGTTCAAGTACTTAAATTTTCATTCGACCGACAAAATTGGCAAAAAATTTTTGGAATGAACTCCCCAAATTAATAGCATACTAAAACTCTCGCTCCCCCCGTGCCTCCATTGCAAATGAGAAAAATATATTCTCAAATTAGTTTTTCGCATATATCTCCGTCAATATTAGTTTTATTTCAAAAATATTGATCTACTCGAAAAAATTTTCGACGAAAAATGTAGGTTAGTTGAAATTTTTAAAATTACCGACAGATTTTTTTTGTTTTAAATAATCTTATTCAACATCATTGTGAATATGCTCCCAATCTCACATATAGAAATAAAATTCGTCAAAAATACTTTTCTGTGCTCTCGCCGTCTTCCGAAGTCTCTCACAAAATCAGAAGTTTTGAAATTTCATTCTTCACTCATTTTACTAGTTAAGTATTTGTAAAAGACCTATAACAATCAGTTTCGGGCCATTACGGTTACCTCAGCCAATCTTAGTTTTCATTTACTATAAACAATAGCAGCACAAGTTAATGCTCTCTCATTTAAAAAGTTACTCTTGTATTATCTATACCTAGCTATACATTCTAATTCTGCTAATAATAGAATAAAACGAACAGATTACCTGTTCAGGCTTCGTTAAATTTTTCCGAATTTTAAAAATTTCCTCTTTTCAACGTAATTAAGCTTCGTGATCCTCGTCAGTTGATTCATCTAAAAGTTGGCCCCCAGTAAGCCTATGATATGGACTATACCGAATATATGCAATAGAAATGTATCAAACGCGAATAAGTCTATCAAATTGATGATCTTACATCCATTCAAAGTTAAACCTACAGGTACCATAAACAAATGACACTTTGAAATTTAGCGAATCAAAAAACTTTCTCAATTTTAAATAACTACAGTTCGCACTAATTCGAAACGTTAGAACTCGAATGTGGGAAGAGTGTATACCTATTGTACCTGTATGTATAGGTATACTTACTTTACTCACAGAATAACGATACGACACATAAGCTGTGGAGATATAGCCTGCTGTAGGTACTGTATAATAAAACTTTTTTCATCTTATTTGCTGCTGTAGGTACAACAGAGAAGCAGGTTATCGACGAAAAACCAGCAAAATCGTCTTTCAAGTTTTTATAGGTAGTTGAAAAGTTTTTTGACGTGTGAGAAAATATTTTCACTTTTTCCTCTCAAAACTTTTTCTTTTAGCTTCATCTACTTAGAAGTCTTCAACTTCAATTATCGTTGTACACTTCAATTGAGCTTCACTGTTTACCAACAGAGTATAACCGTTTTCACATACATATGGGTAAGATACCCACACATACGCGACGCATAATGTATATATACACGGTGGTATTTATGTCTTGCGATGTTAACTAGAAGCTCTCTTAACCATACCAAGGATAACACTTCTTTTTCTACAGTGAAAAATTCAATGTGGTCAGTGTGAAGTTCGATGAGTTCACTGAATAGAAAATAATAAAAAAATTTATATAATCGTCATAACTATAGTGGTGGGGGAACAGTCAAAAAAAAATCAAGTATTTTTTTTATACGATATTTTAAAGGTCTCATTTCTGAAGAACATTACCGTATCGGTTACATAAATTGACGTTTTAATACATATAGTCACGATCCAATGAAAATGATTTCCCAGCTTCACTGAATCACAGATTTTCATCCGTAAAGAAAGAGAATGCTGTGGATACCATGTTGAACTCTGTATGAGCGAACTAAAGACAAAAAATAAAAAGTTAATCTTATTATTTTCCAAACAATAATTTACATAAGCATTAATAGTTCCTCTCATCAAAATCGTTTTTTCTTCCTTTCAATTTATTAATAATATTTGATTCGACCATTAAACAATATATTTCGCCCAATTAAACGATGGATTAAACTGAAAAGGAATTAAATCTAACAAAATGTGTGATAAAATGCTCAATTCCTACAGCCTATGCTTCTATCAGCGAAAGGGGAAGCCCTAAAATCAAATGTGAGACTAATTTTGGTTTTCAATTTTCCTAGATTACTAAGCGATAAACAATAAAAACACTTCCACGTGAAAATAATGAACATGAAATTTAGAACATGAACATAATATCTGGAATTAAAAATTCTGAGTACATTTTTTTGTCGCCTTGGATTTCAACCTCACTTCATGGTAGGCAGAGCTGCGATTCCTGAACAGTTAGTACAGAGCGATACTTAATCTTTCATTTTAATTTTTTTTTGCTATAGTATCCAAAAGTTTAAGGAACTACAAGCTTTTATTTTCGTTAAAAGTTAATTTTTTTTACGAAGTATATTTTAATTCATGAATTGTTAACTCAGTGAATTTTTTTTCGTTTAATTTTTTGAAAAGTTCATCGAAAATTATTCCGGGTTAAATTGAATTACATTGGCGCCAAAATAGTTTAACGCCATTTTAATCATCTTCCGAAAAATACTGGATCGTCTTTTTGCGGTAAGGTGAAACAAAAAGGATTTACGCCGTGGGACTGCAGATTACTTCGGACCTGGATTGTCTGTTACAGCAAGGTGAATCATCAAAAAGTTCAAAAATCAGAGATTGCTGTTACGTCGAACTTAATTATCGTGATCTTCGAACGCCATCATCTGCTAAAAATCATCATCGAAATTTCGTCGATCAAGTGCTGCTGATTCAACCAATTTGTATGCTGCCAAGACTGAAATTCTCCAAAGCTGACCTGAGATTGATCCAAGTACTGACTCACGGGAAAACACCAATTACTCACGAACTCAACTGGGAAATATTCAACGGAATTCCGCAGATTAAGGGTAATGTAATTTTCGATACTTTCAAGTTATATATTTCATTTACTATTGCGGAAAACGATGGGATATATTCAGTGATTTTGTGGGAGATTGAGCAAAATTAGTAATATTAAAAAAATTTTTTCTTTGAGAATTTTTTTTTCCTTCAATTTTCAATACTCTTTAATTTCAAAAACCCCCTTTAGTTCGGTAAAAATCAAGTGAAATTTCACAGGACGATTAAGCTTAAAAATAAGTTCGAATAAAGCAGGTTACGAATGATAAGGTTTTGGAAACAAATTGCTAATTGCACATCAAACTGTGAAGGAACAATAAAAATTAAAGAAAAAGATTATAAAAAATTATTAAATATTTTTGAAAACGAAAAAATAACAGAAGTAAGAATTAATTTAATTGAATTTCCATTCTGGAAAACATTTTCGGGAGAAATAGTTTTAGAAACCTTCTCAGTAAATGTTAGTGGAATAATTCATTATAAAAGAGGTATCAAAGTCGCAAAATTCATAGAAATTTCAAAAAATATTTTCAGTAATCAAGCTTTGGACTCGATAGAATCTTTCAGAATTTTTCTTGAAAATTTTGAAAGAGAAAATCCTTTTTAAAAATACGTAAAATTACGAAAATTAAAAAATATAATATAATATTAATAAGAAAAATACTTTCATATTTGAACAAATTTCATGTTCTAACAATTTATTGTCACAAAAGAAAAAATCCTTTGTCATATTGGACAAGTTTACCTGTGAACTTTCATGTCACAAAATTCTTTTGTTCAAAATACTAATGCATAAACTTGAAAATTTATTACAATAAAATATTACAGATAGCATTCAAAAATAATTTTCAATAGATCCTTTGTTATAGACATTCACAAGGATTCAAATTTAAACAAGACTTCTTCAAGTTTAATTTTGAAATATATTCTCAGTTGGAATATTTTTTTCTTCTCTCATATTTTAAAATACAAATATATACACAAATAATATTACGAAAATTAATAATTCAAATAAAAATAATTATTAATTAAAAAATAAATTTTTTTTTTTCCAAAAAATAAAATAAAATTTTTTTTGCAATTAATTTTTTTTGAAAATAAACTTTATTATTTCTTTTCAAAATTGATGTCGGAACTAAGTACACTACCAAGTACTCTAGAAAGCATGAATACAGCAAGTGAGAGAACCACTACCCCATCTCCTCAAGGAGGATCAGGCTCTGGGAGTACACACCCTCAAGTACATTATGTTATGCCAGCTGATGAAACCATACGTCCGATACAAGGTCCAAGTGGGAAAATATTTGATGGTCAATATTACTTGGACTGGAAATGTATGATCATAGCTTTAATAAGGGGTTCGGGATATTGAGATGCTTTTGGACCACACCCTGAACTAAAAATTTATATCGAAAATATGGACAATTTACAATACAGACCATCTTCAAATTTTGCTAAAGCATACTTTAAAAAACAGGAATGTGCAAAAGCATTTATCATGGAACGCATGACATACAATGTATCAAAACAAATTAGAGAGTGCAAAACTGTACATCAAATTTTTGAAAAATTAGATATAACTTATGGTTCTAAAACCAAAATAGTCGCAAATATGGCGAAATCAAAATGGACCGCTTTTTGCTTTACACCTGGTGGTAATATAAGAGGTTTTTTAAATAAATGGGATATCTTAGTACAAGAAGTTCGTGATGCAGGGAAGGAAGTATCTGAAGAAGAGGAATTGGAAAATCTTCAATTGGCACTAGGATACGAGCAAACCATTGCAAAAATGCAATTTGATAACCTCCCTGAAAATAGAAAAAATTTAGAAGTATTCAAACAAATATTAAAAGAAGACGGTGATCAAAAAATGAGAGATAAACAAATTAAATTACAATACCAATCGTCTAACAAAAAATTTGATAATAATGGGAATAAATTTAAAAATAATAATACAAATTATAATAATAATAAAGACAATAGATGGAATAGAAATAATAATTATAGACGAAATAATAACACAAATGGAAATAATAATGGAAATAATAATAATAATAATTATAGAAATAATAATCCAAGAAATGAAAATATTAATCAAAATAATCAAAATAATTATAATAAAAACCAAAATAGTAACAGAAATAATAATCAATCACCTAGAAAAAATAATAAAGAAGAAAGATGTTTCATATGTAACCAAACCTGACATTACAAAAATAAATGCCCTGATTATAAACCCGAAAATAAAGAACAAAATAAAGAAAAACCAAAAAATAAAGACAAAAAAGAAGAAGAAAGACCAATAAAATTATCATATATGGTCAAAAAATACAACAACAATGAAGACTGGCTTTTAAAAAAATTAATTAAAGATAATACAAAAAATGAAAATTATATACAACTTAAAAAAAAATGTTACTTGATGGGGGGGCGAAAGGCCATCTCACATCAAATATAGAAAAATTAATTAATGTAACCAAATTTAAAATTCCAGTAAAATTACAATGTGCACTTAAAGATACATATTTATATGCTACACATATGGGAAACATGAGAATATTAGTAGAAAATGAAAATAAAATTCAAACAGCAATTGAATTATTAGAAGTCCATTATGTACCAGATCTGTCATTAGATATTATGTCTGGAATTAAAGTGACAGAATCTGGAATATTACATATGGACCAGGGGAAAGAAAAAATACAAACATATTTCATAGAAACTGGAGACGTTCTATTTACATCTTATAAAATTGATGGTGTCTTTCAAGTAAATTACAATTACATAAATATACCGAAAAAATGTATGCCCGTAACTCAAAATCAAGATGATGACAAATGGGATTCCTTTCCTGTCAAATTAGAAATAGAAGAAGAGGAAGAAGAACCCATTAATAATAATAATTTAGAAGAAAGTAATGAAAATAATAATACTACAATAGAAAATAATAATAATGAAGATAATAATAAAAAAAAATAATAATAATAATAATATTTCAGATAATTCATTAGAAATAATTCAAAATAACACAAATAATCATAAAAAAATGATTTGGCATAGACGACTAGGCCATTTAAATGGAAAATACATGAGATATTTACATAAAATCACAATAGGAATCCCAAAAACAATTAATTTTAAAGATGATGATTTCATAAATTGTGAAATTTGCAAAATAGCAAATAGTCAACGTCTAGGCCATAACAACGTTAGAAATAAACCCCAAAGGAGACTAGAAATTATATCTTCCGATATCATGGGACCATTCACACCCGCAATAGCTAACCAAAAATATATATTAACATTTATTGACAATTATAGCAAATACACCTTCGTAATACCAATATCAAATAAAAGTCAAGTATTTACAGAATTTAAAAATATTTTTCTTTCAATGAAAAACAAATTCCCCGAAACACCAATAAGTCAAATAAGGTGCGATAACGCAAAAGAATATACAGACCAAAAATTAGTAAAATTTTGTGAAGAAAATGGAGTACAAACAGAAAATGTAGTTCCTTACTCGCCAGAACTAAATGGAATTGCTGAACGTCAAAATCAAACGTTGATGAAAAGAGTAAGAAGTTTACTAATTGACGGTTATCTAGATATTAAATATTGGGAGCATGCAATAGCTACAGCTACATATTTAATAAATAGATCACCAAGAAGAGTAAATTCAGAATACAAAACTCCATACGAAATTTTTTTTGGCAAAAAACTTAATCTGGATAATTTAAAAATTTTTGGATCATTAGTTTTTAGACATATTCCACTCGAGGTCTGACAGCAGAATGCGACTAAATCAAAAAATAAAAATGAACAAAGAATAGACCCAAAATTTGCACCAAGAGGGGAAAAGGGAATACTCATGGGATATACCACTACAGGATATTGCATTAGAGATCCCTTCTCAAATAAATTTAATATATCTTGTGATGCTAAATTTGACGAAAATAAAAATATATCAAACTTAAAAAATTGTGAACAAGAACTGGTACTCAAACCAGCAAATTTTGTAAAAAATTTAGTCAACATAAATACTTTTAATATTACAAAAACTATAGATAATAGGTGGATTGAAGACTGTATACCAACATGCTATAGGGATGTTAAAAACAACCCATTTAAAAAAGAATGGATGAAAGCTATTGAGGATGAATTTATTTCCCTAGGGGAAATGGACGTCTGGGAAGAGATAAATTATGACAAATCCTTAAAAACAATAGATACAAGATGGGTTTTTGTAACAAAACCAAACAATGAAGGATACCACCAACCAAAAGCAAGATTAGTTGCTAGGGGCTTCAAGGATAGAACCAAATATGAGTTAGGACAAGTATTCACCCCTGTTATTCCAATTTGGTTAGTAAGATGGTTCCTATCGATAGTCAATAAATATGATCTAGAAATGGTTCAATACGATGTAAAACAGCGTATCTAAATTCCCCTGCAATAGTCCCTATATACTTAAAACCCCCGGAAGGTTTATTAATGGAAAGTAATAAATTATTGAGACTTAAAAAATCTATTTATGGCCTAAAAACATCGTCTAAATCATGGTATAATTTAATAAATGAATATATTTTAAAAATGAATTTTGAAAGATCCAAAACAGATAAATGTTTATACTTTAAAAAATCAAATGAAAAAATAATTTTTATGATCACATACGTTGATGACATATTAATAGCATCAAACACTCCCGAATGGATTAAAAATGTAAATGATTCCTTTAAAAAAAAGATTTACCATGAAAATAATTAATAACCCAAGATTTTATTTAGGATTTGAGATCATAAGAGATAGGAAAGAAAATACAATAACGTTAATACAGTCAAGATATATAGAGAAAATATAAAAAAAATATAATCAAAACGAATCTGATTTTATAAACACACTCATAGAAACATCCCTAAAAATTGAAGAAGATGAAAACTGCACAGACGATACTGAATATCGTTCAATGATTGGAGCCCTGTTATATCTGGCTAGAATAACAAGACCCGATATTTCATTTGCAGTAAATTTTTTCTCAAGATTCCAAACAAAATCAAACTCCAAATTAAAAAATCATGTGAAACGAATATTTAAATATGTGAACACGACAAAAGAATTTTCAATTAAACTCACATCAGATAGTAAAGGCATACACTCTTTCGTAGATGCATCTTATGCCCCAGATGTAAAAGATCACAAAATAAAAATATCGAATTTAAATTTAGGAAAATCTATATCAGGATTTTTAATATATTTAAATGGGGATTTAATAAATTGGAACGTAAGAAGACAAACGATCGTAGCTACAAGCTCAACTGCTGCTGAAATAATTGCAGTATTTGATGCTTTGGATGATATACAAGTTACATTCCTTTTACAAAAAGAAATATTTGAGGAAAATGACCCGGTAAGAATATTTGAAGACAATATATCAGCCCTCAGAATAATGTCAGGAGGAGCTCAAAAACGAGCAAGGGCCTTAATGATAAAAAGTTATGCCATTACACAATCGGTAGAAGATAAAGAAATTGAATTCAAAACTGTTGGTACGAATTCACAATTAGCTGACATGCTAACTAAAAGTATTGACAAACAAAAATTCAGAAACTTAGTCGACAAAATATTAACAACATCAAATCTCTCACAATAAAATTCATCAAATTCATAATAATTATATGGGGAAATCGTTTATTTTAAAAGGTAAAGGATTACAAACATTCGAAGTCAATAATATGTCAATTCGCAAGTCACTGAATATAGTAATTTTTTTCATGGTACATGAAAATATAACGTTCGAGAAAAAGAAAAGAAAAAAATCACATGTTTAAACAAAATTAATAATATATTATATTCTTTAGGCCAAAAAATACTTGTTGAAACAAAATTATTTTTGTGTAGGTATTCATTGTCATCTCTGCAAATTCAACTTTTGAATGAACAGATATTTGAATACAAATCATTGCCATGATTTCACACGTTTAGTTGATATTAGTTTATCACATTTCCAAACACCCTTATTCAACAAGTATCAAACAAAATTGAACAAAACTTTTCTCGAACAGCATGAAAGATTGAAAAAATATCCGAATCAAAAGCATTACCGCAATACAGTGTATCGATAAATAATTTCGAAAATACATAGAAATATATTATGTTACAATCTAGTCATTATTCATTATTTATTTAATTTTATGTAATTTATTTTATTTATTTTGTTTGGGAAATGAACATTAATGTATAATAATATAATACTTCAAAATTAATTTATATAATATAAATCATGTTCGCTCGTTTTGTTGGTCTGTGGGGGGGGGTGTTGTTCTGCACTCCACCTGCACTTGCTCACTAACATGTAGCGCAACTACTTTCGATAACACGTACTAACAATATTCAGGTTGTGCGAACAAACACAACTTTTTTCATTCGTTCACCCGAGAACGCTGAAACTCATTTCCCACTCAAACTTTAATCTTGTAATGGAGGGAGATCGTTCATCTTCCTCAAACTTGTAATTTGTACTTTAGATCATTGCATTATAGTATCTCTAACTAACTTGTTTCTTTCCTTGGATTTCAACCTCACTTCACTTATCATTAATTTATATCCCCCTTAACCAGATAAAACATAACAAAAATATAAAATATCCAGGCCATGATCTGGAACTTGAAAGCTTCGTATACCTACCCTGAAGAAAAAACTGACGAAAACATCACTGATCGTAGGGG
The DNA here is from genome assembly GCA_011428145.1 of Ericerus pela. NCBI lineage: Eukaryota > Metazoa > Arthropoda > Insecta > Hemiptera > Coccidae > Ericerus > Ericerus pela. The sequence continues at coordinate 534,760 of WOFM01000277.1, forward strand.
GCTGATACGGTGTAGTAAATAATGATATGATATGCTTTTCAAAATCATGTAATACTTTTTATTACTTTCTGATCATTGGGAAGCTAAAAATAAACACAATAATAAAGACAAAAAAAATTAATATACTGTAACATGCTATCAATATTCAGGCACAGTATGAAGAATTTATTTGTGGTCAGCGTTTTACAATAGTGGAGAAGTTTCTTTCGAGTGGAGCAAGGGAAAACAATTTTTCAAGGGTTTTTTAGTTGATACCATAACGGATTTTGAAATAATAAAATTATCTCAGATCATAAAAAATCGATGGGGTCAAACTTTATGTTAGCTAATTTTAGTGTATTTTTGTTTGGAAAATACAACTATTGCATTCAGTAGCCGTTGTAAAACCACAGTATTTTTGTCTATTAATTGCTCTCATGTGGCTATTGTGAGAACAATTCAGAGGAAAGGGTTACAAGTAAACTTTTGAGACATACATAGTGTGAAAATTGTGCAACATATTATAGCTTTTATGATAGAAGGAAATAGTTGTTACCTATACACCATGAGGGAAATCAGAAGGATAATGAGATGGTGAGAGGCTGAAAGATGTTGAATGATGGCTAAATGAGGCACCATTTAAAGAAAAATGAGAACCACTGATGTATTGGGTGGAAGAGAAAACAATTTTTGTTCTATTTTGATTCAATGAAGTCCTAAAAACTTGCCATTTTGACTGAAAGTGACATGCATAATTAAATTCCATCATATTTGAGGACTATTGAGTGTCACAAGTCAGGAATCTGTTTTTTCCCGCAAAAAATACAATTATAATAATCAATCAAGTTCAAAAAACAAAAACTCTAGCGCAGTAATATTTCGCTGGAAAACCCAGTTTGCCAATTTTTGTCCATAATTTAAAAAAAAAATCAGAATTCTGATTACTTGAAAAAAACTTTAAATCAATGGTGATTGTAATTCATATTTGTATTGATAGTTATTGATATCTGACAAACATATCGATATATCGATATTTCATAGCTAGTTTCAGGAAAAAGAAATTACAAAAAACTATCTATAAGTAGTTATCTATATCTTTAGCAAATATATCGATCTATCGATGTTTTATTGCTTAAAACCAATTTTCCAGGAATTTTTTATTTTCTAGTTTTCTCGAGAACTTCTCAGCCAATGAGCATCAAACTTCTTTCATATTTACTTCCATATGATAAATATTTTCTGTAAAAAAATTTTAGCCTTATCTGTTTGGTAGTTTTCTCAAAACCACGTGAACACAAAATTTTTTCCAGCAATTTTTCTTCTCCAGTTTTCTTGGAAACTACTCAGCTAATAGGCACTAAACTTTTATCAAATTTGCAACAACATCAGGAAAATCTATTGGAAAAATTTTAGCCTGATTCCTCTCATCATTTTTTCAAAATCCCAGAAAAATGACTTTTTCAGGAATTTTTTGTTTTCCAGTTTTCTCAGAAACTAATCAACTGATAGCACCAAACATCTTTCAGATTTGCTCCAATATAAGAACTATCTCTCAGGAAAATTTCAACCTTATCTATTTTGTAGTTTTCTCAAAATCTTGAACACAGAATTTTTGGCGATGCATATAGATACCTACCCCTAACTCTTTTGTGAAGTCAATTTTAATACCCATCTCACAAGCCAAATGAGTAAAAATTGTTTTTTCTTCCACTCAGTAAATTATTGCTGAAAAATCAAAGCTAACACAGAATACAATAATTTTCATAATACCATTCTAAAGGTTTCCATTTGGCATGGTTTCCCTCGAGAAGATACCACTATGAGAAATCTCTTGCATGATATACTATTGGAAGGTTGAGCAGAATGAAACATTCATCAAGTGCACATGCCCCTAGTACTGGAGTATATTATAAATGCAGCAATTAGCAAAGTGTGTTATTGCACTTTGCAATGATATCACATGATGAATACACTTCACACTTTTAACACCCATTCATTTATGTAACCAGATATCATACCACCAATTCAGCTCTCAGTACTTCAAAGCGATCTAGTAGTTTGTATTTTAAACATAAATTGTCTTCAGTACCTTGTTCACTCTTGAGCTTGGCCTCTCAAACATAAAATGAGAGCATAACTGTGAGCTTGAGAAGCCTGTACAGTGTTTATGTTTTTTATTCATGTATATTCATCTGTCTCTCCATCACCTTTTGTCACCTCTCATTATGTAACCCCTCACCTCATTCACACTGCTCACCTCTGTTTAAATTCTCACCAAGTTATCTTTTTACTGGTGTTGAATTTTTATTTTTTATTAATTTATTTATTGATGCCGCTTTTGGTTTATTCTGTAACTGCCTCTTGCTTTGCTCCTCTTTAAAATATGTATGTTCTTGCCTGCTTACTGTTCACCTATATAATTACCTTTCATCATCTTTTCCAGCCTGTGCAATCACTCACTAACTGGTTCAGTTATTCCATTAAATTTTGAATCTTGCAGCGACCAAATATTATTTGATTTCTTTTGCAGGTTATTGGCTGTAAAAATGTCGTGTGATGTTAAAAACAATGCGATTTGTGGAGGCGGATTGCTAATAACATTTTCTCATCGACACACACGATTCACTTTGTTAGGCAAATTAGTTTTTGTTTGGTTGCCAAATTATGCTGTATAAGAGTTTTAGTTCCAAAAGTCTCTTTCCTAAATTATTTAAATTACTCCAAATACTTATTCACTTTCAATAATAACTCGTTACATCTAATGTAATCTAAATTTTTGTGAACTGAATATTTAAAATTCCTATATTAAGTTTCAAGCCATTTTTACCAATTTGTAATGAGAATAGTACCGTCTATACACTTGTCACTTTTCTACTGGTACAGGTATTTGATTCTTTAGCTTACCCAGCGTTGTTTCTTCACATTTATAAATTTGATTCGAATACATCAGTCAATGAAGCAAATTACTAATATTCAAATCGAAATTTTGTCATCTAAGGCCTCTTAAATCTCTTTTTTGACATGGTACTACATCAATAGTTAAAAGGAGCAAGTGAGAGCAACTGCTCGAGATTACTGTAGATGCTGAGTTTTTCAACTTTTGCTAAATTTGGCTAATCAATTGTCTGTCAGCAGGGCTCTTCCAGGCAGATCAACTTGGAATTGGTGCAGGATTATAACCTCTGGAGATCGCATTGTTTCCTGGTTGCTGCGACGTTGTGGACACTTTTTCTCTGTGTCTTTGTTCATGTATATTACTTCTTTCTGGGAATCAAAATTGTAAAAATGATAGCCTAAACTAATAGGCTTGTGGTGGGAATGGGTGGTTGGTTTTGCTGGTTCATTTGGTGTTCTGTTAGTTGTGGTGCTTCCCCTTCCCCTTTCCCTCCTAAAACGTATTTTCCTACACTTGCCCACGCAGGTATCTGTACCTTTTTACTTTTGCCTTTCTATTGGTTTGTTTTGTTGTGTGATTTTTTTGAATGTCACAAGCTATCCTCTAATGGTGGACTTAAATATTTTAGTTTCTACACATAGAAACATTAAAAAAAAAGAAAAAAAATAGAGAAAACTTAATTTAAGCCCACCTAAAGTAATTAGTGATTAATGCAATTATTCCACCACCAATGGCCCCAGAAACAGTGGTGGTCCCCGAGGCAGCATACGCAGCTATTTTATTGTGATTGGTAGCAATGGTAACCTGTTAAAAAAAAAAAGTTTTCAATTAAAAGCATCACAAATAAATAAATAAATAAATAAAAATAAATGAAATGAAATATATTTATTTCACGTATGATCGTAGAATTAAATAGCTTTATTCATACACGGCTGGTTTTCAAACTGCTAGCCAGCTACTTTACTTGGAGTACTATTCCACCAACAGCTTTAAGCCTTTCACTCAACTTTAACTTGGTAGATCGCCAGGAGAGATGATTTAGAGAACTACCTGTCAAATTAAAGTTGACTTAAGAGTTTAGATGGTTTGAAAGTTATAGATAGCGACTGGGAGTATTAAACTGTTGGCGGAATAGTACCCCAAGTAGCTGGCTAATAGTTTAAAAACCAGTCGGGTGGAAACAAGTCAACAAGTTTAATGTGACAAACTGAAGGAAGCTCACAATATCGTTATAATATTGATTGCCATCCATGATAGAATATGTAACTCCTATGACCGAAGCACAGGTTTCCGAGTAAAGAGTAAGGAATCCATTGTAGGCGACACTACCGAACAAGAACATTGAGTCTGCATTCGCGTATTCATTGCACTGACACGAATTAGCAAATATGCTAAGATCACCAGATCCCATGACGTGTGGTCTCATCTAACATATATTAAAACAAGTGAAACGAAAATATTTATCACATTGAAGGTAGTCATACTGCTTCTAATTGAGAACATGAGAAATACTTAAATCTTCAGAATTTTTATTCAACAAACAAATCAAGAAAAACCTTGAAAACATTTTATATAATTGATGACGCTTTTATTGTTGTTGGTATCAGGACAAAATAGAATATTATGATATTCTATTCTGTTTCAAATCACCTTGTTTGTTTGGCGCTGCAATCAGCACAACAAGAGAAGTGAGATCTGAGTGAGATACACATGTGTGTATGTCTGTGTGAAACGTTTTACAGTGTTTTAAAAGCATAATTATTCTTGAAAATTAATTTTTACCTATACTTATTTTCGTATTTAACGAGATTGCTACGTTTTCAAAAATTATTTTTATGTCCTACTTTGTGTAGTCTAGGAAAATTAAAAAAAAAAGATTTTTTGAGGAATATTGTTAGATGTCCCCGAGGATATCATATAGAAAATTCCAGCCCCCCATCTTTAAGGCAAATTTTTTTAGGGGGTCCGGTCTCAAAAAAATTTGTTTTTCTAAAAAAATTTTAAAATTAAGGGATATATTGAAAAATTTTTCGAATAAAACATGTTTCAGATTCAATTTCCTACAAAATTATTCCTTGCATATTTCTTCAGACTCAATTGTTATCACCCAAAAGCAACCTTAAAGTGAAGTACTTTTACCTTTGACTAGTCATATAATACTAGACCAGTAAAACTCCATATCCATAAACCCAATGTACTTTGTATTATAAAGACATAACGGCAGAAAAGTAGACAACTTGCGTGAACTTAGATGTTTGTGTTCACTTCTTTTTTTCTTTTTCAAAAACACAACATAAAATGAGATTTTTGAAAAAAGTGAACAAAATTTTGACAGTGACCTTACTGGAGATTCTGATCATCCAGAAAAGGAATTAGTCTTCTAATTCCTTGATTTTGACGGAATAGAAAATTTTTTCTTCACCTCCATTAGTTTTATATTGGAGATTTATTTATATTTTTGAGAAAATTCAGTCTCTATTCTTAATCTGAACCTCAACAACGAGAAAAAGGAACCAAAAATTCTATATTAATGGTGCAGTAGCTGCATGAGTATGTCATTTTGACTCACCATTCCAATTTTATCAAAACATAGCCAAGAGAATCTTCCGATTGAAGAAGTATCCATACCAAGTTTGAACCAGAAACTCTTAACGGGGATACACAACCATTTTTACAAAATTTTTAACGAAAATTCACATCTTAGGTTCAAGTGAATAGAAATGTAAGATAATTGGGTGAGCAAAAGACCATGGTCCCATTATTAATAATAATTTTTTGTATTTCTATTCGATCATTTAGTACTGGTTACCCAGCAGCCCTATCTCACCAATGTTAACAAAATGTACCATGGTTCCAAGCCGTACAATAGACATCGGTTTACTGAACATGTGCAGTAGGTCTTTTTTCTTCTGTTTTCGAAGCCGTCACAAATTCACAATAACAACAAAAACAAAACAGATACAAAAAAACCTACTGCATATGTGGAGTAAACCGATGTCCATTGAGATGTTAGCCCGGATTTTCGTGTTTACCTGGATATTCAGTACTAAATGATCGAATGTTTTCCTAGAGTAAGTCATGCTATTTTGGTAATTTGGTGTCTAATGAATCTCAGATACACATAAAAGTGAAAATTTTTTTTTTTTAATTTTGTTGCATTTTTAACTTATGGAAACGCGAAAAAACACTATTTTTCCTAATTTCCAACATGACGCACCATTTCTAAAAATCTAGATTAAATTATGAAATAATTTTTAGAAGAGTGAAACTCCAAGTGTGAGATCAGGGTGCCATTTCAAGTATTTTAAAGCGCTATATCTCTGCAATGATAAAATGGAGGGAACTCAAGAAAAAATATCATAAATACCCCACTACATGGCTTATCATTCACCAAAATATCTTGAATTTACATTCACTTGGGCCTAAGTTGTGAATTTTTGATTAAAATTTCATAAAATGGCTTATATCTTCCTTTAGGAAGGCGTTTGGAGTCTCAAACTTGGTATGGGTAAATCTTCTATTAGAGAGTACCTTTTGGTTAAATTCAGAGAAAATTGGAGTCAGGGGCCAAAATAACATACTTACCCAACTATACTTCATTTCACTCAATACTCTAGACATGACCTTTTTTTTTAACTGACTTTACAAGAAAACTCAGATAAAAATAAAAGTCTTCATTTAGTTACTTCTAAAAAATCACAAAAATATGAACTAAAAACATTTTTTTTATCTAATCTTTATAGAGTGTGGGAGAATTAGGATGAATGGGAAGTGATTGCCAATTTTTAAACTGTATTTTATCAACTCCGTACTATATCTAAATAGTTATTTGTGATTGAAGTGTACAAAGTAGGTGATTTTCATTCAAGTGTGATTTTTGTAGCCCGAGCCAAAGGCGGGTGATGCAAATGACATGAGTATCAATTACCTACTACATACACATATGTCACACACTATTTTTTTCAAAACCCTCTCCCCCGGAAAAACAAAAAAAAATTGTAATAAATAAATGTTTTTGCAAATGGAAACATATAAGCATAAACTATCCCCTACTTATCAACCAAACTTCATGGCGTATTGGCCATGGTGCTGGCCTGAGAAATGTCAAAGTCTGAAGTTCGGATCCCCAAAGAGGAGAAACGTCTATGAAAAAAAAAAACTGAAGTTTTAGGCTCTTTTGTAGTAAGTAGTACCAGTGTATAAAATAACGCATGGGCCTCAGGCAATGTTTAAAGTAAAGACCAAAGTATAAAGTAAATATTTTATACATCGGTCTTAAATGGTTCTAAAATTGCCTGCTTTATATATCGTTAAGGAGCTTATAAAAATGAAGTTTATAAACCGGCGTTGCAGAAAATAAGTCACACAATTTTATTTGGAAAGAAAAAATACCCCAAAAAATGTTACACTTACTTTACGTTTCCATGAAAAGCAAATAATTATCAAGGAAAACAGAGATTAAAATTAAATTAAGGATATTCAACCAATATTCAAGTGAAACTTGGCGCAGTCATATAACATTCCTAGATTTGTGGAATTGTCCTCCAGGTTTAAGTTGGTGTAAGTTGGTGTAGTCCTATCGAATAGAGCTAATGACATGATATTTTGCCTCAGTTTCTTTGACTAATGGTTTTATTTTCATCCCTGTAAAGTCAGACAATGTTTTCATTTCATCAAATTTCACATCGTAGGATTCATAAGATTTCATTTTAATTGGAACAAGAAGCTAGTATCCCATATTAGTGAAACTTAATAAATTGATTTTGAGACTTCGAGGCATCAATTTTGAGCCAAAGTGCTTATATTCATTATTTTTGGCTTTGGCTGCATCTTGTTGGCACTACTTAGTTGGTACATGCTTGTGAGCAATGGCCCCAAAGACATAAAGGTGGGAAATGTCAGTTTTTCACCATACAAATTTTCATGGAGGATCATATTTTCCTCACTAAAGGGAATTGCGTTTTAATTTATAATTTGAGTAGATGCATAGGTACACAATTGAACTCCATAATCAAAAACTTATCTTTGAGTTTCATAGAATTACACTAGTCCTTTCCATCAAGGTTCTATTTTGACTTTTAGTGAAAGCATTCAATCCTGGAGTGTATGCAATACCATCATCTAAGGTGAACCGTATTTTGAAGAACTGGGTTATCCTAGCATCAGAATATTATTTTGCTTGACCAGTCCTTGGAATGACAATTGGATCATTTGTGAATTTATTTTTGTAAGAATATTTTAATGATCACTAAATTTTTTAAAGGCATCTGATTTCTTCTTAATCAGAAATACTAACGTACATTTTGACCAGTGGTCAATAAATGTAATTATGAATTTTTCACTGAGATAATTATGCTTCTTAAAATGGACCCATGATATCCGATGAAACTACTTCAATTCTTTCATCAGGCTTCTCACACCATATTTGCTTAACATAGTTGATTTAGGCCTAATGCAGATTTCACAAGTGGCAAAATTGTCATCCCTAAATCTAAGGCTAGCTGAAGTGCTTGATGTTGCAACCCTAGCAAGAATTTTTGAACTTATTGAAGGATGTATTACATAATTACATGAGAATACCCAAACTCAGCCCCCTTCTTCTGGTCTTGGAGGTTAAATAATAGATTGAATGAAAAAATGAACAGTCAACTCAAGCAAGACCGATAAATGGACAAAGATCATTTAAAAGAAAATTGGTTCATTGGTTCTTGCGATATAGGACCAATATGCCATACCAACAGTTACATAGATGGGACAGAAATTGTGTTGACATTGCAAACCTGTTGATTAGTGATAACTGATAAAAGCCAAATTAGATTTTAGTGCCCCCATATGTTAGTATAAGAATGTCATATTTTGTTGTAATGGTAACAACAAAAATATACAATCTTCCCAAAACATACGTTCATGAATGAGAGAATCGCAGTAAAATTGAAGGAGTAAGCAAGAATGAATGCCTGCGCGATGTCGTAATTTTACCATGTTAATTGAACTACACCCTTGAAAATAGAAAGAGTAAACATGAAGAATAACGATATTCTCACACAACGATCACGAATTTCGTCATGTTTGCAATTGACTGGAGCATTCCCGATGATCATCATGCCTACATCTTTTCCTTTGTATCTCAGACTGTGTATAGCGGCGATACTCACGGATGGTTTGAACGTTTTAGTCACGGTTTCAGTCGCGATTTTTATCTCCTCTTCTGTCTGAAGGATACCAATAAAAGACAATAAACGTAATTTACTTAACATAGAGGCGATAATGTGAATTTATAACTCACCATATGCCACTGATCATGCCAAAATGGTTCACCGGCGTACAGGAGACGTATGTGCCGGGTATTCGCATCATAACTGCTTGAATAAAATTCACGAGGCCATTTTACCCCCTATGAATTAAAACAAATAAACAATTCGAATTATGAGAGAACAGCATGCGTAGCGCAAATGTAGCTGGAATAACCTTACCGGTTTATCACATCTGAATTCATGATTCGAGTTTTTTAGTTTTTTCACTAATAATTTTTCTACTTTCAATAAACTCACAACGTGATATCACTACCAGAAAAAATGCAATCCATAAAACTTGTATCGAGAAAAAAGAAATACTTATTTGAAAAAGTACGTCTTATTTTCGAATTTCTTTAAAATTTATAAAATTTTGGAACGAAATTCCATTGATTGGCGAGCTCTTCCTGTGACAATAGCTACCAATTGAGTCGGGTACAAATCCCACAGATGTTAGCCGAAGAAATGTCACCGATTACAGTATTACGTTGCTTTACTCCAGCACTCAAAAACGTCATTTCTTAAAACGAATTACAATGGCGGAAATATTTTGGGTGCTGCAAACAAATTCATAACACCACTTACGAACGTTTGAATCGGCAACTTCACCTTAGTATCGATCTATTTTCACTAACGTCTTCGAACATTACTTCTGAAATGAATGCGTACCAATGACAGGCAGTACGAAAACACAGCAACTATTACACTAAACAAAAAAACCGACGACCGAACTGTTTAAATTTGGATTTATTATTTCACTTTACAAATGAACCAAAACAAAATAAACGATTTCATCCAGGGTAAATTTAGTTTATTATTTAAGCTTCTTCTTTGGCCTCAAGTTATTGGTATGGCCGCATTTCTTTTTGCGGCAATTTGTGGCTCTCGGATGAAGGCGCGCGTAACATTTTCGACAAATCATTTTGTCGCAGTTGTACGTTTGCGCGAGAATGCGAAGCGTAGGTTCGATGACACCACCTCGAAGTCTTAGCACCAAATGCAACGTCGATTCTGAAAAAAAAAAAAAAAAAAAAAAAAAAAAGGTAAATGAAAATACACAAAAAATTAGGGGAATGGATCACGAATAACGCTATTATAATGAAGAAATAAAAATTTTTTATCCTATACATTAAGTAGGTACCTAATAAAATAATGGTGAAAAAAAACAACAAATAAAAACAGAACTTTCAAGTCCAGTCATATTAGACGACACGCGTTTGTTGAATTCATTTTCAAGTTAATTTTAGTGGACAGTTTCTTAACGCCTCCGCACCATGAAACAAGAATGTTCGCATCAAAAATAAAACTCGTGTCAAGTTTTTCATTCAACAATTAGAAGTGCGAAATTAAAGTTTTCCTTCAGATAATTTTCGCAATTCATACCTTTTTTATTTCTCAAAAACTGACTTACCGACAGCTCCAAATAGATGATGATTTTTTACATAGAAAATATGTACGCCCCTTTTATGGTCGACCAAAATTAGTATATAGTCTTTATAATTTTTCACTAAGTAAGGTAGGGTAATCTGTTTGACTAATACAAGTAGTCTAATACAATATAGATTCGAAATGGAATTAATAGTTACGAATGGTTTCAATGCAGAAATGTGTTGGATGTGGGCTCTTCAAAAATTGATAAAAATACTACACTCCCATACCCAGTGCTTCCACCAGAGGGGATGCAGAGTGAGACACCATTTTTAGTCTTTTCAATTTTCCTTGATACCTAGACGATCTACAATAGAAGTACTTCAGTATAAAAATAATATTTATAAAATTTGAAATGAAAAAGTTTACATACATTTTTTCATAACTACCACATGCATAGGGGCATAAATACGGAGTGGTAAAGAAAAGTTCTTTTTTCTTTTCTTTTTTTTTTTTTCAATCATAATAATCTGCATTATTCTCTTAGCCAGCGGACATGACTTTGAGCGTTAACGCTTAAGCTCACGCTCATTACCAAAAATTTTTGATGTTGAGCGTAAGAGGCAAGCGTTTTTAAATGGCGACACTCAAAAGCAAGCCCAAAAGCTCATGTCGTGCTCGCTGTCTTATATTGGAGAGGCTAAAAATAAATAGGACCATCATAAAAATAATGAAAAAAAAATCAATATTTTCACCGGATTCTTAGCATGACTTATTTCCATTAATTAGGACCCATGCATATACAAGCATGAAATATGATGTATCGACGAGCCGCAAACAACTGACGGAAGACATCAATATGCTAATTTATTTGGTTATCTTCACACGTCTACATTAATTTTCAACTTCCCAATGAAAAAGTAATACTGATTATTGATTTAGAAATAAGTTTACGTTAAAAACGCGTTTTTCAAAGATAAGCTTTTAATTTTTTTTTTTTGGCTTTAGTTACATGATAAATAAATATTATTTCGCTGCGGAAGGTTGGCTGCAGTAATGGTATATTTTAAAATTACAGCAGTGAGTAAATAAAAGCTTATAATAAAAAGCAGACTTTTTTTCATCACCCTGTATAACTGAATAACACAGTAGAAACTTCAAGTTTCGAAAAACAGGTTTGAGTATTTGAAATGGCTTTAGGAATCAAATATGACAAGAATTTTTTCCACTATTCCGTAAAACGGTTATCACTCATTACACTCATTAAATAGCAGTGAATTTGAAATGGTAACATTAAAAATGTACTGATGCGAGTTTCAAAGTTTTAAATTGACGCCGCTTGAGAGGAGGATGGTGGTGACGTCCCCCTTTAGCCCCAGTTGCTTCCAAACCTCAGAGAAATCCAGATGACGCTGCTTTCCGCGGCCTCCGTCTTCAAAGATCTATTTCACAGTGTATAAGTTTTTTCAAATAAAAAAAAGCCCATCACGGAATAATAGCAGAAAATTTATGAACTTAAATACAAGTAAAATACAAGTAATTACATTTCAGAAGAAATTTTCATCTATTACCGTTTGCATCTGCACCACTTATTGGGACTCGACACACCAAATGGCTGACACGTGGATAAGCTATTCCACTAGTATTTTACGTCATTCAAGTTGGTTCAGTAAGTTCAGCAAACTTAATCGACGTAAAAAAAATTTGCGACATATTGTGAAAACCTTAAGAACATTGTTTAATTGAGTTGAGAAAAACATATACATATAATACCAGAACAAAACATTTGAAAAACAGCGAACACATCTGCTTACTGCATTTGCGACACCTAAAACTTGACGCAAAGAGCTTAGTTGAGATAAAGTTTATGCCTATTCGGCCTCTTAAAGAAAATACGTTGATGCCTTTACGTCTTGCTTAAAGCGCATAAAGGTCATAAACAAAGTGAAAAAATAGTGGAATTGCTCTCCTGACGGATTATTTGTAAGCTTTGAAAACAGGATAATGGACACGAATCCACTGCACCAACGCTAAATAAAACCTGAATTAATGCTAATTATAGTTGGTTTTGAGTTTAAGTTGCTTTTTGATCTTATTTTCCATCATTTATTGTGAAAAATCATTCACACAGATGTGTAAAATGATTCATATCGAAAAATACCATTCTCAAAAATCGTCAAAAAAACCCAAGTATAAATAAAAATTCCATCATCCGTTTTCAAGCCTCTTATTAGAAAACGACACTAGCATAGGGTTACAGGGGTGTCGAGTTTAATAAGCTTAAATTCAAGAAAATAATTTCTTTGTTTGAAAAATGTTTTTCAGAAATTCAACACTTGTTTGACGGAGTAATTGATAAAAATTCTCATTATATGGATTCACAGAGTCATTTCAAACACTTAAAAAATGTTTTTACAAAATCAATGGATACCTCAACGAAAACCAACAAACTTGTTTAGAAGTAACCTAGATTCGCTTGATTTGACGGAGTAAATCAAAAAATATGACCGTTCCTACATTGCGTTCTCACCCTTATATTGGTCCACCGGACTACTTTACATTGCCTCAGTACAAAACTGGAACCGTAAAATCATTTGAAAAATTATAGACAATAAATTATGGTCGAATGAAAAAAAATGACGTGCATTAATCAGGTAAAAATCGTCCGTTTCATTTGGCGCAGTTCGTTTCTGAAAAAAGTTACTCGAGGAATATATTAATTTGATAATTTAATAATATTGTTGATTAAAAAACTTTGCACATGTTATTTAAGATTTACGTTCCTGACCCATCAAGGAACATTTTTCACTAAAATTAATTTAAGGAATAATTATTCGTCACCATAAGCATAACACGACTGGACTACATATTTAAAAAAATTAGAATGTCATCAACAGGAGGAGAGATAAATCACGACATACAAATCATAAGGCTAAATTGAGGGGAATTTTTTAGAAAACAAATTCTCGATTCAGATGATGACTCAATCTGAGACATACTCTTCTACCACTAAACGAAATTAATATGACAAAATATTTTGTTTTGACGAATTAAAACAGAATTAAGCTTTCAAAGCCTTAACACTTCCATTACTTTTATCATTACTTTCTACTACTTCAGTAGGTTTCTTCTAAAATAACAGAAGAAATCTACGATGGTGATACCAGTTCCAAAAAAACTGATTAACATATATTGTACCACCGAACTGTTTTGCTTAGTTCCAGAACTCAGATCTTGAATGAATACTTCCCACAAAAAAGATAGCCACACCACAGTAAATTACGGAACATGATAATTTTCAAATTTACGCATACGCACCTACAAGAAATTGCGAAAAATAAAAAGAACAACTTAAATGAATGAGGCGAAATAAAAATTGTAACAGCGTACTCGTTTGCTGAGCAGCAAAATGGTAAGAAACATTATAAAAATTGATAACGAAACACGATTCGTACTCGAAATCTTCTACAAAACCATTATCAAAAGAAAGCGATTCGTTCTCTACAAACTTTCGGCCACTTACGAAAGAAGGAACAGGTATCACCACTGACTACTGGTGAAAACAATCTTAAGATCAACTTTATCAGTAAAGCCGATGGGCTTCGGTCATGATTAAAATTGATGCGAAAAAGAGCGGACATACATCACAAAAATAATAGCGATGCCACTTCTAAGTCAATAATGTGTATGAAAGAACATCTTCATTCACTTACGAAAATTCATGCGACTGATTTTTAAGGTCAGTACTCTGGGAAATGATAATTACGATATAAAATACCAGGAAAAAGAAGGATGGAAACTTCATCTCACGATAAGAAAAACTTAGAAAATTTTTTCATTTTTCATTATGACCATGTACAGAACTCAAACGATTCTACAACATAAAAACAAAACTTCCAACAGATAATACTATCAGCATTAAAAAGAAAACGTTAAATCTCAGCAAGCTAAACATAATTTCTGAAGAAAAGGCACCGTATTAATCGATGACTATAGTCGGAAGTGAATTAAAAACATTGTAGGAAAGAAATAACCTCATGAAGTAGAATTGAAATGACCTTTGTAATTTGAGCAGGAAAACTTTAGAGAATTAATGCACAGATCATGAAAAAAAAAAGGACCAACTATGTATCAATATGTACCTCAAAGAAGAGAATATTCGCTGTATAGACGTAGAAAATCATTAATGTATAGAATACATTCTAGTTATGGGTCCACTAAGACAAATATTACGATACCTTTCTGGATGTTATAATCAGACAACGTGCGGCCATCTTCAAGCTGTTTTCCGGCAAAAATTAATCGCTGTTGATCAGGAGGAATACCTTCCTTATCCTGAATCTTGGCTTTAACATTTTCGATGCTATCTGACGGTTCAACTTCAAGGGTAATCGTTTTACCCGTCAAAGTTTTAACAAAAATTTGCATCTGAAAATAACGTAAGAATGTGAATAGGTTTGATCAACTACGGGCGGTGACGAACACGACAAAAATTCTGTTAAGGATACACATGGTCACAGAGATAGTTACAAAGACCAAGCATATTAAACATATTTCAATCATATCATTCATAGGGTAAAGAATATTAACGCTACTTACGGTAATAGATGAAGATACCAAATTGAAAAGATAATTTTAAAGTAGCACACTAACACTGATCTCCATGCACGGAGCACATTAATTTCGAAAGCAACACTTCACTAATGAATAAAAGATTCGGAATTCCAATCTCCATGATGGTCCTGATTCGTGAACGTGTCGTGAAACTTGTTTCTGAAACCGTAATTTCCGATTTCAGAGCAGGTGGCGAAGCTTATTTATGCCTACTTTATGAATGTTCGAAGTTCCATCTGATTGTGGAACTATAAGACAACTATAGAATTTTTCATAGAATAAAATGGGTAAACCAAACCTGCCATTTTGTTCCTTTTTTGTTTTTTGGGTTTATAGGTTTCCCTTGTTTTACTAGTATAATTTCTGATTAAAAGGGGTAGCAGAACAAATAATTACCAGTTGTGCAAAAAAAAAAAATGCAAATTTCTACAGTTTTTAATGTATTTTTTGATGAAAATTAGTCATTCTTCATTGGAAAGAAAGTGGAACATCATGTTGCCTTTTTATAGATATGTCTGCAATAAATCCAAGCAAAATCAAACAATTTTAATATTTATGGAGACTGCACAGACCACTTAAGACTAAACAGAGATGGCAATGTAGAGTAATTCTCAACATCTATAATTTAGATGTATTCTTTACACATATACTTGACCCATAGAGAAGTTGAATTCTCTAGATGTAAAGTGTAGAGAAATTCATTTTTTAAATATTTTTTTTTTAATATTCCTTTCAAATTTTGTTTATTAATAAAATAATAATAGTAATGATAATGACAATTCTAATAAAAATATTAATAGTTAATACTCATCCATATTATTCTTATCTATTACTTAGTTTTATTTTAAAGAAAATAAAAATGTAATTTGTGGGATGTTTTCACTGCTGCCAAAAATATAACTGCATTATTCATACACTTCTGAAGTAGTGATGGCCAATTGATCTAAGTATCAATATTATCGATAACTCTGAGTACTGAAATGTTATTGTGAGGAGGTTGGTGAACTGTGGATCGTATTTCTATGCAATAAATCACAAAAATATGATACAAGACAAGTTTAACAAGGTGAATGAAATCAGTAACTAATTACATAAAGTTGTATGGGTTGAAAAGGCAATGAGTCCCCACTTATTCACAACAGTATACAAAGGTGTAAACTATTATAAAGGTACATATGTATGATCAGTGTTACTACATTTTTCTTTTATCCTGCAAAAAGCCAGTCAAGTTAATCAAAAATTACTCAATTTATTTTTTACTCAATCATAAGACTTTGGTTGAGAACAACTTTGACAAAGGAATACTATACTATTGGAAATCCTTTTAACTTGACCTACAAAATGACAAAAAACACGTAAAATCTCAAATGCTAGAATTTGACTTCGACGAACACTAAAAAAGAACACATTGGAAAAAATTATTGTTAGGAAAGCTGGCAACCGTGCTCTTGTCTTTCTTTGTAATCGTATACCTATCTACGGTATTGATATTGTTGAGAGAAATCAGTTGTTGTGTGGTATCAAATAAACGGTCTAGTCACTTACGTGTGTTCTGCTCATATTATTATTTAACAGGTTATGGGCCCAGCAGATAAGCTGGCTGGTTAATTCGTGAAAATACGTTAACTATTTTTTTTTAACTGTATGTGCGTTTTTTTTTCCACAATTTTTTGGCCCTGAAAGTTCTAATTTTTTTTTTTTTTGAGTGTGTGGCTCTGTCGAGTACTGCAATTCAGAGGAATTTTTTTTATTCAACTGCTCGAATTGGCAAGTTTTTTTTTTTTTTTTTACTTTCGTATTGGTGTAACTTAGTTTTCATATTGCCATGTTGAAAGTTGCCAGAATTCGGCCATTTGATGGCACCAAATATTCGGTGTGGAAGCTTCGAGTCATTGCTGAACTTCAGGCCAATATGCTGTACGATGTGGTGGCAAATGTCCCACCCAACCCTGCCAATCGTAGTGCTGACTGGAAACGTGAGAACTTCAAAGCCAAGGCGATTCTCGTTGAGAATTTGGCTGATGCGTATCTGTCATACAGTGAAAAACCAACTGCTTATGAAATTTGGAAGGCGCTGGAAAGTACGTTTGAAAGGAAGAGTTACCTCCA
This sequence comes from Ericerus pela, assembly GCA_011428145.1. Lineage (NCBI taxonomy): Eukaryota > Metazoa > Arthropoda > Insecta > Hemiptera > Coccidae > Ericerus > Ericerus pela. The sequence goes on from WOFM01000277.1 coordinate 552,019, forward strand.
AGTGGCGTATCATTGTCGTCGGCTCTACTCTCTCAGGTATGATGGTAAATCAGATCTGAACGTGTTTTTCAAGGAGATGGAAGAAATCATCTCTGAGGTGAAAACGTCTGGCTTGGAGCTGAGTGAGAAGCAGTCAGTTGTTACGCTGTTTGCTGCCTTGCCTGGTGAGTTCAATTCTGTAATTGCATCTTTTGGTGATATGGGCACCACTGACCTTACGTTAGACCAGGTCAAGGGTGCTCTGCTGGACTTTGATCTGAAGCAGAAGGACTCTGAAGTTGAAAGGAGCTCAAGTGGCGGAGAGGTGTCAAAGGCCTTTCGGGCTACTCACTCAGGAGGAGCTAGACGAAGTGAGACTCCTTCTGATGCTGACACTAAGCCGCATTTTCCATTCAAATGCAATTACTGTGGTGTGCCTGGTCACAAGGTCGCATCATGTTTCAAGAAGAAGAATGCTCGTAAGAACAAAAGTGGCCACAAAACGAGGGCTGAAGCAAGCAATGTCGAAAGCAGTGAGCCTGATCGTGAGATTAGCTCTTTGCTGAATGTGGCGTTTTTGGCTGAAGCCTGTACTACAGAGAGGGTGGTTCCAGATGGCGAAGTGGAGTTTGCCCTTGACTCAGCATGTACGGAGATCATGGTTGGTGATGATAGATTGTTCAGTCAAAGCAGTGAGCTGAATCCGAAGCAGCCGATCAAATTGGCTGAAGATTCTGTGACATTTACCGATAGAAAAGGCCAACTGTATCCTTTAATTTCACCTGAAGGTTCTATCTTTAAATTTGATAATGTGTTACATGTGCCTACATTTCGTCGTAATTTACTGTCTGTTAGACAATTAGCTAGATCTGGTTATTCAATTGTGTTTAAAGATGATTTTGTAGCGATCTGTGATTCTAATAATAATATTGTGCTACGAGCCAAAGCTGTTGGTAACATGTACATTTGTAGATTTTCTGTGTCTCTTCCTGAATCTAATTTTGTTGAAAGCGATAGTATTGAAGTAATACACAAACGTTTAGGTCACCTTAATGAGAAATCTTTGTTATTTTTGAAGAATTCAGGTCGTATTAATTTCAGGGATAAGTTCACCAAAGTTTGTGACAGTTGTCGTTTTGGCAAGCAGACTAAGTTGCCTCATTTGTCTAGTCATACGAAAGTTAGTAAGCCTTTAGAATTAGTAAGCTCGGATGTATGTTGTGCTAATTTATCGTCTTACTGTGGAAATCAATATTTTGTAACCTTTGTTGACCATTTTACTAATTTCGTGGTAATTTATGTTGTAAAACGAAAATCCGATGTAGTTAATGTGTTTCAGCACTATGAGGCACAAGTTCGAAACAAATTTGGTTATGGTATTCAAAGGCTACGAACTGACAATGGCACTGAGTATGTGAATGCAGAATTTGAGTCATTGTGTCGAAAGAAAGGGATTGTACTGGAAAGAACAATTCCTTACACACCGCAAATGAATGGTAAGGCTGAGAGGCTCAATCGGACACTGGTGGAGAAAGCTCGTTGCCTGCTGGAAGATAGTGGCCTGGATAAGAAATTTTGGGACGAAGCAGTTCAGTGTGCTGCCTATCAGCTGAATCGATGCCCAAATTACGAGAGTAAAATACCTGCAGAGTTGTGGTATGATAAACCTGTCGATTACTCTAAACTTAAAATTTTTGGTTCTGTTTCGCATTTGTGGATCCCTAAGCAGAAACGAGACAAATTTGATCGCGTGTCAAAGCAGTGTATTTTGGTTGGATACGCCAGTAATGGGTATCGACTGCTTGATATTGACACTATGGAAACAGTACTTGGTCGTGATGTTCGAATTGATGAGAGCCGAATGTACAAAGATTTGGCTGATTTAGTGACAGCTCCAGAAGAGAATCGACAGAAGCCTGCAGAATGTTGCAATGAAGCAGTGCCACAACCAGCAGTTGCTGCCAGTGGTCCAGTAGCTCAACCAGTAGAATTTACTCGGCCACAGAGGAACCGAAAACCTCCCAGCTACCTTGAAGATTATGAGGTATCAGCTTTCATGTGTGAATCCTACTTAAGTGAAGCCTTGTCTAGTCAACCAACAGACAAGTGGTTGGGGCCAAAGCAGGAGGAGCTTGCAGCCATGCAGAAACATGAGGTTTGGTCGTTGGTGACAAGAAATGCCAGTATGAACGTCATCCCAACAAAATGGGTCGTCAAAGAGAAGGACGATGGTCGTCTACGTGCTAGGTTAGTAGCCATGGGCTGCTGTGAAACCGAAATGTATGAAAATGTATATTCACCTGTTGTTAATATGTTTACACTTAAAATGTTTTTGTCATATGTCGTATCTAACTCCTTAACCTTGCATCACATGGATGTGAAAAATGCTTTCCTCCATGGTGAACTTAATTATGACATTTTTATTGAACAGCCACCTGGTTTTGTTACTGACCCAAATCTCGTTTGTAAATTAAAGAAAGCCATTTATGGGCTAAAAATTTCTCCTCGATTGTGGAATCAATGTATTAATGGATTTTTAGAAAAAGAGCTTGGTTTTAAACGGTCATTAAATGATGCTTGTTTTTATTCAAAATTTGAAGGAAGTAACGTAATTCTAATTTTAATTTATGTAGATGACATTTTAATAGCATCAAATAACGTAAATGAATTAAAAGATTTAAAAACCAAGCTAAGTATTCGTTTTGACATAGTTGACTTACAGGAAGTTGAGAACTTCCTAGGTATTAAAGTAAATTACTCAAATAACGTAATGACATTAAGTCAAGAGGCATTTATCGAAAAGATTATTAAAAAATTTGATCGTGACTCTTTTATTGTTCACACTCCTTTAGAAAAATCGGTAAAATTAAATGTTAATGAGAAAGTCACATCTAACATAAATTTGCCTTATCGTGAGTTAATTGGCTCACTACTATATTTATCAATGGCCACAAGGCCAGATATTTGTTTTAGCACAAATTATTTCAGTAAATTTCAATCGTGTTTTACTGCAGAGCACTATAAGCATCTCCTTAGAATTGTTAGTTATCTCAAAGGTACTAAAAGCCTAAAATTAACGTACAGAAAACATGACTCTTCCAGTCAAAATATACTGCAGTGTTTTGTTGATGCCGATTGGGCAAACGATGTAGATCGTAGGTCAGTGACCGGATATGTGGTTCATTTTCTTGGAAACCCAGTTATCTGGGCTACCAGAAAACAGCACTGTGTCACTTTATCGTCTACTGAATCGGAATATGTTGCCTTATCCACTTTCGTACACAGTGTATTAAACTGGGCTGTAGAGCTCATTTCAGACTTTAAAGTAACTGTCGTTTTTCCTATTACTGTTTTTGAAGACAACGTAGCAGTCATTAATATTTTGAATTTCCCTTTTTCTACCAAGCGATCCAAGCATATTGATATTCGGTGTAAGTATTTAAAGGAAGTAGTAGAATCAAAATTTATAGAATTAACGTACATTAAATCTCAAGAACAACTAGCCGATATATTTACCAAAAGTCTGGATCGTCCTATTTTGGAAAGACTACGTTGTAAGCTGAACCTTGAATAATTTTTTTTTTTTTCTTCTCGTATGATTGACATTTAAATTATATTATGGTTCAGTTATCGTTGATACTCGTTTATTTGATTTGACTAGTTGAACCATTTGCTCAATTAGAATTTTTTTTTCTTTTTTTGACTAGTTTATATTTTAATTATTTTTGAAGGCTCGGTTGAGGAGGAGTGTTAGGAAAGCTGGCAACCGTGCTCTTGTCTTTCTTTGTAATCGTATACCTATCTACGGTATTGATATTGTTGAGAGAAATCAGTTGTTGTGTGGTATCAAATAAACGGTCTAGTCACTTACGTGTGTTCTGCTCATATTATTATTTAACAATTATCAACACAAAATTTTGGTTCATTTAAATACATCCACTTCAATAATTCTTCCCAGGATTTCTTCACACGATGATCTTGGCTGATTCAACTTCAAATAGAGTGATTATCACATTTTCAACCTACAGGAAATTCTTCTCAATGGCGACAACAAACTCATCCTCATAAATGCACTACAGGAATGGTATATTACAGAACATAATTCAGTAACAGACACAGTAATGGTATCCTGGAAATTTTTGGTAATGTCTTTTTAAATACTTTTGCTTTATATGTTCGTGGATACCTATTTGGAATTAATTGAAGGTAATTATTACATAAAATTTTTAATGTGATAATATTTTTATTTTCACTACAGCAAAATACCGAATTTGTTTTTATATTCGATGTCGTTTTTTCTTGTTAAATTTTCTACAGATTATCAATAATATATTGATACAAATTACATACATAGCTTTCTTATGACACATCAAAATATCTATGTTTCATTCAACATTTATATAACAGTTGTGAGGAAATCCATGTATTTGTTAACACAGTATCGATAGTTGATGGTAAAACATTGATATTGAAGATGAAAATGTTATCACATTAAATGTAACAGTCTGTAGTAGTCACTGATACTGGGGCATTTTTTTTTTTTTATATTATACATATCAAAATCAAAATTGTTGAAATTCAGACAAAAAATATCAAAATTCTTGACTTTGGAAAATTAAACTAAATACGATGCGATTCTTAGCAGATTGTAACACCAACATCTTAGGTTCAATGATTATTTCCAAAAACAATTTTAAAACACTTTTTAACTGCTTCGAGGGAGAACGGATTCAGGATATTTCGATTGATGTAAAAAATTTTCCACATTTTCAAATATTTTACAGTACTGTTACATTAGAATCATTCATCAGTACAATTTCAAGCTTAATCAGTACAGAAAATGGTAAAATATCAACCAGATTCACTAAAATTTCCCCAAATTCCTTCTCAAATTTAGCACTTTCAAAACTTAGAAAAATTCAAGACACTTTTCATAATTCAAAATTACGACTTTTAGCATCAAAACTAAAACTTTAAAAATATAGTTTTCACAAAAAAAGTGTAATTTCCATCATAAAAATGTAATTCTTCACCAAAAGACCGCTAAAATTCATCAAAAAATAACACAACTTAATAGACAAAAATAAGCTGAATAAACATGCCTTAAATTGGAAAGCCTAAACAAAGAAAATGATACTGTGATTTTTCTTGAAAATTTTTCTTTTTCATCAAGATACAAATATTCAACTGTCTTTTGAAAACATCAAACAATACAAATCCATTCTCAAACATTTGAACCAACAAATATTTTTTTCCTGACTAAACAAACTCTAAATTTTTATGTCTCTTTTTCATTTTTTTTTCTTTTTAATTTTATTTTTACTATTTAATTCATTTCTTAATTTTTCTTATATATACATATTGTGAGAATTTGATGTTAATTCTCTAACAAATCAACGAAGAATCAGCAGAACATCGATACACTGTAGGTTGAACAAATCAGCAAACGATTGAAGATTAAAAAGAGTTAAGATTTAAAATAAAATGAACACCATAATTAAAACTCAGAGTCACTAAATTCGAGAGTGTATTTATTCAACACCAAGGTTGAAGATGGAATAACTGTGTCAAATCACAAAAATATTATCACAATAATAAAAATCAAGGTTTACAGAATTTACACAGACTGCACAGACACAAACAAAAAATGTAAGACATGATTGTCACATTCTCATACGCCTCCTCAATCATGTGTGTCTAACAAAGACATTGACATGAAAGCAATTATAAAATATACGAATATAAAAAGTCGATTAAAATGGTACTTAGTAAATAAATTTAAAAACAAATATCACAGTTATGTTACGTCAAGGTACTATTTTTAACTAAGCATTTCAACAAATCGACAAAACTTAGGGGTAGGCAACCCTTTAGTAAATATATCACCAATTTGGTGATTCGTGGGTATATATATATAATTAAAAGTATTATCTACAAGGTCACTAAGAAAGTGATACCTAGTGTCAATATGTTTGGATCTCCGTGAGTTCCATTTATGTGATTTAATTAGAGTGAGGCAACTCTGATTATCTTCGTATATAATAGATTTATTTTTATGTGAAAAGCCAAAATCATTTATTAATTTTTGAAGCCAAAGTCCTTCTGTCGAAGCCTCACACAGAGTTATAAGCTCACTTTCTGTAGAAGAAAGTGCCACTATTGGCTGTTTTCTGCTTGACCAGGACACGACATTTCTGAAAATTCGACAACAATATCCAGATATAGACCTTCTGGTTTCAGTGCAATTAGCCCAATCGGCGTCTGTGAAAATTTCAATAATATTTTTACAGTTTATATTACGTTCAAAAGTTAAATCTGAGTCTTTAGTGGTGACCAAATATTTCATCACTCTACATAAGTATTTATAGTGTTTGTTTGTCGCAGCACTCTGAAACTGGCTAAAATATGAAATAGTGTAACAAACATCTGCACAGGACCCTAACATTAAATACATTATGCAACCTAGTAACTGCTGATAATTAACATTGACTTGACAATCCAAAGAGTTGAGATTACTTTCAAGTTGCAGTCTAGGTTCAATCAGAGAATAAACAGGCATACAATTTTCTAAATTAAATCAACGAGCCACAGACTCTATCAAGGATTTCTGACTCATTTTTAAAATGCCATTCTCACAATCATATTTAATTGATAATCCAAGGTAATTATTAATTGTTCCAAGGTTTTTACATTTAAATTTTTCACTAATAATATTTTTAAGGTTTTCTATTAATTTTTTGTCATTTGAACTAATAATTATATCGTCAACATAGGTTAATAAGTATATAATATTATTTTTATTTTTATATTTATAAAGACAATTATCGGCTTGACTTGGAACAAATTTTAGTGAAGTCAAAAATTGGTGAAACAAAGTGTTTCACACTTTTGGTGACTGTTTAAGTCCGTACAAAGATCGATTCAGTAACAAAACGTTAAAATTTCTACCAATATTGACTTCAACGCCTTCAGGAATTTCTAAATATATCTTTTCCATTATTTTACCATTTAAAAAAGCGTTACAAATATCTAATTGATGAATATGATAACCTAAATGATTTGAGATGGAGAGTAGAGAGCGAACAGTGGAAAGTTTGGCTACTGGGGCATATACATCATCAAAATTGAATCCTTTCTGCTGTTGAAATCCCCTAGCAACAAGACAAGCTTTGTATATAGTACCACCCTCACTATCAACCTTTTTGGTAAACAACCAACGACAGGTTATAGTGGGATCACTCACAGGACGCTTAACAACATTCCAGGTTTTATTAGATGACAAAGCACCAACTTCAGCCTCAACAGCCTTCTTCCAATCAGAAGATTCAGGGGAGTTCAACGCCTCCTTCATCGTAAGAGGGCAATTATCATTCACAGACAATGCAGTGTGAAAACAAAAATTGACAATGTCCCCAAGATCACTGTCAACTTCAATATCACCAACGTTCGACTCATCTACCTCCCTCAATATTGGATCTTCATCCGAATATTTACACGTTACGTTAACATCCTCATTAAATTCAATATCTCGACTAATATAGACTATTTTCTTATCCACATCCAGTACTTTGTAGCCAGCAGAGGCATACCCAACAAACTTCAATTTTGAGCTCTTCTTTTCAAATTTGTCAGAGCTATGCTTCCAGTCAACATGTAGGCGTCACAACCAAAAACCTTTAGATATTTATAATCAAATTCCTTTTGATACCATTTTTCAAAAGGGATAAAATCTTTATTCGTGGGACATCTATTAATTACATATGCAGCGCACATAAGCGCCTCAGAACAGTAAACCTTGTCAAGATTACTTTCATATATTAAAGTTCTTGCACGTTCACAGAGAGTGCGGTTTATTCTTTTTGCCTTTCCATTTTGCTGAGGGCAGTTCGCTATGGAAGGCTCAAAATGAATTCCTTTTTCTTTACAGTAATCCCTGAAATATTGATTTGTGTATTCAGAGCCTCGATCACATCTAAGGCATTTTATTCTAGTTCCAAAACGATTCGATACTAACTCATGGCATTCTTTAAACTTAGAAAGTACTTCTTTCTTACTGCTCATTAAGTAAACATAACAAAAATTTGTGTAGTCATCTAAAAAAGTCACGAAATAATTTTTCTTATCATAGCTGACTGGATTTATTGGTCCACATACATCAGTATGAACTAAATCAAGCGGATTGCTAGTAGATTTTTCGTGTCTGTGAAACAGTTTTCAGTGTTGTTTTCCCATGACACAGGGTTCACAAAACACCTTTTTATTATTACTAACATCTGGTATTAAACCACGTCTAGTTAAAATTTTAATATCATTACTATTTAAGTGGACCAAACGTTTGTGCCATATCTCGATCGGATTCTTTTGTTCATCAATTGTTAAATTAACAGAATTTGTTACGTTACACAAAAGATTAATAATATACAGATCCGTCGAGATGCTTTTTCCAGTCATTATTACTTTATTATTTTTATTAGTATCAACAATATTCACTTTTTTTTCCTCAAAGACTAACCAACAACCAACCCTAGCCATACATTTGACAGATATTAGGTTTGATGGTAAATCTTTGGCATATCGAACATTAGTTAAAGTGATTCTGATACCAGATTCAGTTATTAATTTTATATTACCAACCGCTGAGACAGTAAGAGCAACATCTTTCTTAGCTACCATGAGTTGAGCAGGTTTCTTTAACATTATATATTTATTAAACAAAGACAAGTCATTTGTTACATGTGCAGTATCACCAGAATCTAAAACAAATTTTACATATTTATTGCTGAGAGGCTGTGAATTTTCAGTTATTAAACAATTATCAGGTATAAAAAATGTGTAATCAGTCTCAGAGCATCCAACTTTACTCGCTAAACTACAAGAATCTCGATTAGAGTTCGAGTTAGACTGATTTCCAGACCTCTCTCGGTTTTTAGAGAAACACTGCTTAGCAATATGACCATTTTTACCACAGAAATGGCACCGAACGTTTTGGTAATTACAATTTGAATTTTGATTTGAATTCCCTACATTCCCTGAATCGTAATTACGACTATTTCCCTGACTAAATTGACTCTGACTACCCTGACTAGATTGATTATTAAAATTATTACTATTATTACGGTCATTAAAACGATTATTGTTAAAATTTGTGTTACTATTACTAAAATTATGGCCACGATTCGAATTACCACAAAAATTACGCTTATTACTACGATTCTGGTTATAATTACCACGTTGATAGGCCAAAAAAGCATTCTCCTCACTAGACTGAACGTTTAACGAGGGTTTTTGTGAGACAATTTCAGAAGGAGTGGAAACAGCATCCTTATTGTCTATCATTAAATCGCGGTGGTAATTTAACACTTTGCTTACAATCTGATCCCAATTCGGCTTAGCAATCTCTTCCAGCATCACTCGCAATGGGTGGTATTCACTGGGCAATGATTTCAGGAACTGAATTACAAACTGTCTAGGAGTTGTTGGATCGCCATTCTCAATCAATCGCCGACATTTCGCTCGATAACCCATGATGTACACCTGAATATCACCGCCGAAAGTAAAACGTTGAGCACACAGTTTGGTACAAAGTTCGACTAATTTGTGATCTGCTTCTCAAACACAGGAATTTAAAATCACGTTAAAAATGTCACGGGCAAATTCGTACCCTTGAATTACTTCAAGGAACGAATCATCAACATTATTAGCGATGTAAAACATCGCTTTTGAATTATTGATTCACCATTGCTCGATGCGATCTTTTTGCGCCGGTACATTCATCACCACCTCATACAATCCCTTCTTTCGTAATAACAGCTCCATGTGAAACCTCCAGCTACGCAAATTCTTGCCATTGAACGGATCGATATTATACATTTTCGATCGCTCTCCATGTCACAAAATATATCGAATCACAGTGAACGGAGTACAGGCAAAATCGCCGACAAATCAAAAAATAAGACAGAGCAAAACGAGTTAAAATGGAATGAAGGATTATTACTTGGATGAAGACATTGATGCAGGTTACAACTCAGCAATTGAGAACAATGGCACGTTGATTCGTAATTCTGGGCCCATAACCATTGTGAGAATTTGATGTTAATTCTCCAACAAATCAACGAAGAATCAGCAGAACATCGATACACTGTAGGTTGAACGAATCGGCAAACGATTGAAGATTAAAAAGAGTTAAGATTTAAAATAAAATGAACACCATAATTAAAACTCAGAGTCACTAAATTCGAGAGTGTATTTATTCAACACCAAGGTTGAAGATGGAATAACTGTGTCAAATCACAAAAATATTATCACAATAATAAAAGTCAAGGTTTACAGAATTTACACAGACTGCACAGACACAAACAAAAAACGTGAGACATGATTGTCACATTCTCACACATATATATATATCATTTATTTTTTGATTTCTAAAATTAAATTTTTTTCTTCTTTTTCACATGGCCCTAGTAAATCAAAATGAAAACTCAATCAATACATAATCTATCTGAATTGAAGAAAAAGTAAAACAAATTAATGAAACTCTAGGCAAAATGTTTTTGGGAAATAATTATTTAAATTTGAAATAATTAATAGTATCTTTAATCAGAGGAGCAGGATATTATGATATTTTTGAAAATCCAAAAGCATTAGAATATTATAAATCAAATTTTGATAAATTAGACTTTATCTATTCCAAAACACATAAAACATATTGTAAAAGATAAAACAATGCCAAAATATTTATTCTCAAAGCCATTTTGTACACTATAGCCAGAGAAATAAGAGAATGTAGAACAGTAGACAAAATCTTTACTAAATTAGATAGTATTTATGGAATTGAAACAAAAGTTATGGCAAATATGGAAAAATCCAAATGGCAACAATTTTGATATAGACCCCAAGATAATATTAGTTTTTTTAAATTATATAAGATAATCTTGTCCAAGATGTAAGGGACACATGTGAAGAAATTACTGAAAAATTAGAACTTGACAATCTTTTGATGGTGCTAGGACATGAACAATCTATACTATTAATGAGATTTGAAAACTTAAACCCAGAAGAAAGAACATTAAATAATCTACAACGAATCTGAAAAAAATATTTCAATCAAAAAATGAGAGACATTTAAATATTTTAAGAAAATTGAAATCAATACACACAAAATAGAAATAACTATATAAATATTCAAAGTACCAAAATAATAATTACCAAAACTATAATTGAAATAATCAAAATTGTAGACAAAACCAAAACCAATATCAGAATAACTACCACCAAAGTCATAATAATCAAAATACTTATGGTCAAAATCAAAGTCCATACAGCCAATACCCAAATCAACAACCAAGTCCACTGAATGAAAATCAAAACAAAAATATATGCTGTTTTCTTTGCAACAGATCAGGTCTCATAAAGTCAAATTGTCTTGAGAATAAACATGACAACAATTATTTATCAAATAGTAGTAATTATTATAATAATAACTCGAACCCTAATAATGAGACCAATATTAATAATCAAAATATCAATAATATCAAAAAATCCCAAAAACAACAAGAACCTCCAATTAGTATTAGTTTTATGGTTAAAAAATTTAGAAATGATGATTGGTTAATAGACAAATTAACCAAAAAAAAAAAAAAAAATCCGAATTATATAAATTTGACTAAAAGTATGTTATTAGATGGAGGATCAGAAGTTCATTTAACATCAGATATAACAAAATTAAAAAATATTCAAAAATTTGTTCAACCAGTAAAATTAATGTGTGCCCTGAAAGCAGCCTTTCCATATGCCACAAATAAAGGCACAATGTCAATTTTAATTGAAAATTTGAATAAACAACAAATTATTAACTTATTAGATGTTCATTTTGTGCCAGATTTAAACTATGATATATTATCAGGCAGTTGCGTAATAGAAGCAGGTATGCTAAATATTGACCAAGGCAAAGACATAGCCAACATTTATTTCATAGAAATAAATAAGGTACTTATTTCAGTAGTCAAAATGAAAGAGTTTTTGTAATAAAATATGAATTAATAGAAGATGAAAAACAGAAAATATATATGCCAGTAAATTAAAATGATGGATGGAAAGATTGTGAAGTAGAATTAAAAACTGAAGAAGGAATTGAGGAAGATCAAGATACAAAAAATATAGATTAGAATGAATAAGATATCTCACTTGAAATAGAAAATGATGACCAACATCCATCTCAGGGGGATGAAAATTTACAAATTTATAAAATTGAAAATGAAAATGTAAATCAAGTTTTAGAAAATAATAATAATGATCAAGTATTTGACAATTTTGAAAATGTAAACTTTGATAAAATATAAAACCCAAATAATAGTAACTTTGAAAAAAATAAAGACAATAATTTAGAATTTTGTTATGACATTAATAATGATCAAAATAACGTAGATGAAAACTCAGAAATAAATAACCAAATTAATATTTTTGACCAAAATTCTCAACCAGAAAATGAAACCATAAATAATAATATTGATAATCAAAACCAAACAACACATTGCATAAATACTACTGCTCAAAAACAAAAATTTTTATGGCATAGAAGGATGGGACACATGAATGGAACATATTTAAAATTATTGCAAAAGTTATTAACAGGCATATTACCATCATTAGAATTTAAAGATGATGAATTTGTTACTTGTGAAACATGTCAAACTGCAAATAGTAATAAATTTGGTCATATTTTTCAAACAAAACCTAATAGTAAACTCCAATTAATTTCTTCAGACATAATGGGACTCTTTTCACCATCAATTCAAGATCAAGAATATCTGTAAACATTTATTGATCATTTTTCAAAATTCATTTTCGTTATACCTATTAATAATCTTTCGTAATGATGTATTTAATAATTTCAAAATAATAGTTGAAACTATGAAAAATAAATTTCCTGATACACCAATAGGCCCTTTGAAATCAGACAATGCAAAAGAATACATAAATAGTAGAATGTTGAATTTTTGTCAAGAACAGGGAATTACCTTAGAAACAACAGTTCCATATTCACTAGAACTTAATGGAATTACAGAATGCTAAAATCAAATAATAATGAGGAGAGTTAGGGCAATGATCTTTGATAGCAATCTTGATCTAAAATTCTGGGCTTATGCAGCAACAATAGCTGCTTATTTAATAAATCAATCTCCGACCAAATCAAATCCTAAATTTAAAACTCATTTTGAAATGTTTTTCAATAAAAACCAAATCTAAATTACATTAATATTTTTGGTTCACTCGCCTTTAGACATATCCCAATTGAAATTAGACCAATGAACACAACAACTCAAAATAAAAAGAAACAAAAGAAAAAAGATCCTAAACTCTCACACAAAAAGGAGAAAAATATACTTATGGGTTATACCACAACAGGATATTGCTTAAGAGATCTCTTTTCAACTAAATATTATGTTGCCTGTGATGTTAAATTCGATGAAAATAAAAATATATCCTCACTAACTGATTTTGAAAATGATTTAATAGTAAAACCCTCAGATTATATCAAAAATTTAAACATCATACCTCTAATAGTTTGTAATATAACACGAAAATTTAATCAAAAATACATTGAAGATTTCATCCCAAAAACAATTTACAAAATAGAACAAAACCCTTTCAAAAATGAATGGAACCTAGCAATTCAGGAAGAACTTAAATCCCTAAAGGAAATGAATGCATGAGAAGAGGTACTTTATGAAAAACAGTCCAACCTAATAGATACATGCTTGGTATTTGTAACTAAACTAGACGAAATAGGCTATCATAAACCAAAAGCAAGATTAGCTCGGGGCTTAAAAGACAGAACTGAAAACCAATTAAGAGAAATATCCACACCTATAGCCTCATGTTGGATTATCAGATGGATACTTTCGATAACAAATAAATATGATTTGCACATAATTCAATACAATGTTAAAACAAACTCCCTTAATTCCCCAATTAACTTCCCAGTCTATTTAAAACCACCTTCAGCAATGAAAATTGAATCTAATAAAATTATCAAATTCAAAAAAGCAGTGTATGGACTTAAAATAGCTTCAAAATCCTGGTATAAACTTCTCGATCAAAAAATAATACATATGGGATTTGTTAGATCTAAAATTGACCCTTGTTTATATATTTTTCAGGATAATTCAAATAATAAAACTTTCCTTTTAACATACGTTGATGATACACTCCTAGTAACACACAGTAAATAAATAATTAAAGAAATTAAAAAAAATTTCAACAACAATTTACCATGAAAATAATTTGTGGGGACTATACATCTCGTACGCACGTAATTCCTTATCAGGTGTGTTATATTTAACAGTATATTATATACACTGTTTGTTCATATGCTCTTACTTGCACGGCAAGTAAGATGCAATGTTCGGCCAGTGACAAAATGATAGATAAAGATCTCGGTGATGTCTTGGACCAGTATATGAACGCATTATGTCATTCCTTATCAGTTGCCATAGCAATGAATAAGAAATGAAGTTATTTCTACAACACATATACATATGTGTGTCTGTGTGTGTATGCCAATTTCCTTATATAAACTCACAAAACTGACTCTAAAATCGCAAGTATTGGTCCAGGTTTTGGCTCCCCCATAAGTTTATTATGAAGTGGTTGAAGATGCAAAATCTGTAGATTATCTTCTGGTGAGAATATCTTTTCACAAGGTATTCCACATAATTAATAAATCAAACTTTTTTATAGGTTTTGAAATTTTAAGAGAGATCAAATAAAATTATTAGATTATTCCAACCCATGTATATTGACAAAATTCTAAACAAATTTGATCTCACTTAAGCCAAACATGCAACCACACCCATGGAAACCTACTTACAAATAAATAATTTTGGAGAAACAACTAATAATACAGAATATAGAGAAATAATTGGAGCATTACTATATCTCTCACGATTAACCAGACCTAATATATCTTTTGCAGTAAACTACTTTTCAAAATTTCAAAACAATTCAACCGAACAAATGAAACACTATGTATAAAAAGAATTTTCTGTTATATTAACAACACAAAACAATATGTCCTGCAATACTGATCACTAGTTCAACATATTGAAGCTTTCATTGATGCATCTTATGCACCAGATGATAAAGACGAAATAATAGATTTAAATAACTTATTTTGTGGTAAATCAGTATCAGGATTCTTGATCTTCTCCAATTGCAATCTCATTAACTGGTCAGTTCATGGACAGTCTATCATGGCAAGCTCATCAACAGCAGAAAAAATTATAGCAATCTTTGATTCACTAGATTACCTAAAAATTAATTGGTTATCAATGAGAGTTCTTTCTTTTTTTCTTTTTTATATTTTCTTTTCCATTAAATTAAAATAAAATAAAATTAAAACAAAAAAGAAAAAAAAAGAAAAAAAAAAGAAAAGAGAAAAAAATGGAAAAGTAAAATGATACTTGCAGGTATTAAGTTGGGAAGAGTAATGACAAACAGTTTTGTTGATTAATTTTGCTTGGGGACGAGTGAAGCTATAAAATTTCGAGAAACGCTATGATTGGGACGAGTAAGGTACTCAACTACCTTGTATTAATTATGTTTGACGCATTAAAAAATCAAGTAAAAAGTAATAAAACATCAAGTGGAAAATTTTTTTTAAAATCTCAATTTTGTATAAAATTAGGTTCATTACCTATCTAACCAATACCTAACAAAGGTAAATTAGGTACTAATTTTTAAAGTATTTATTTTGATTTAAGATTTTAATAATGATGTAGAAGAACCACCAAACATACCATATTAGAGAATAACAAAAATTTCAGACAGGCTAAAATATAGTATGATACGCACTGTTTCTCATCTCTCAGAGTGAGTACTGACTTTTCACGCCTCAGCCAGCGGCAAACGTAAAAATAATTGGAAATGTTTGTCATCTTTTTTTGGTGACAAATAATATCACAAAATGTCGAATATAGCTCCTAATGAATTTCACCTCTTACTGTGGCACTTTTTTGTTTCTTTTGTGTCACTTTCGACGCTATTATTATACCATACCTACACGTGAGGTAGGCCTAGTACCTACATTAATACATTGTACGTTCAATTACTGATAACTCGCGTAAATCCGTTCTGCGCTTTTCATGTCCTGCGCCCTTTCGACACAAAATATACACTGGCGGTCTGGATTCAGACGATATTAATCGTTCGACATTTCCCGCCAGTAGTGCGAACTTAAAATCACACGTCAGACTATCGTCTTGCCTCAACTACGAAGAAAAATTTTCGTCTCTTCGCGTTTTTCGAAACGGTTTTTATCCGTTAAAAAGATAACATAATATAAGATAAAAAAATACCTTTTATATTTTGTGGTTTTCTTGCGCGAGTTTGTGGTGCACAATAATTTTTATTATCAATTTTTTTTTTTCCGGTACAAATATTTTCGCGCTTATTTTGCTTGAAAAATTTTATTTTAAGCTTTCTTCCTCTGTAATTTCGCGGGAAATATAATATTAGTGAAATTTTCCAGGCTAACGTGTTCTCCTCCGTATATTTTTTCTTTTTTTTTTTTTTTTTTTGACGTTAAGTACCCCAAAATTATATTAAAGTAAATACGGTACCAACTACCTTTAAATTTATACGTGGTGGAATTAGACTATTCGAATAAGATTTGAGCTAAAAAAAAAAAGCCTTACCTTCGCGATGAATCAAAAATAGGACGACATTCACGAGTAGGTAGGTACCTGAAAAATGGAAATAATTACAACAATTTTTGTCAGCAACATGAACTTGATCCAAGTTTTTCATGTCAAATGATATTATTGAAGAAGTTGTTTTTCATCTTAAAATTTCTGAACCATTTTCTAAATTAAGTTTGAAATTATTTTGCCTACTTCAATGCGAACGTGTACTTACTATAATTTTTAAAAACTTCCCCCCCTCCTTTTACTTTGTAATTCAAATAATCGTGGCAATGAAAATGAGAAGAATCCGTCCGATTTTGATTAAACGTTGACAAAAATAAGTAAATGCGTTATCTTTTAAGTCAAGTTTTCAAAATTTGTTGCAACTTGAAAGATACATGCTACAAAGATACATATTCCTCAGTCACTCAGAAATTAGGTTTTTCAGACACAAAAATTTTTCTACTGCACAGTTAATATACGAATGCACTCAACTATGCCCACATATTTGTTGATGTATTTTTCAGAAATTTTCCATCTTTCATGGTTTTTGGCAAACTATTTCCCAGTTTTTAATCTTTTTGAGAAAAGAACCGTTTTAAATATGATTTCATGGGGTTTTTTGACATTCAGAAATTTTGCGTGAATTACGTTCGAAATTTCAAATTAATTAAACTGTAAATGTGAAAATAATCACTTGAACACAGAGGGGTAGTACTGAGCGGGTATACATGCATACGACGCACAATCTCGTGAAATTATGAAGAATTGGCGTATATTCTCAGAGATAATTCACAAAAAAAATCTCAATACTAATAAATTAAAGCAAATCACATAATGCTGTTTTTTATACGTCAAGTGTTGAAATCTTGAATGGCATCACTGATTTTTAAAAACATCCGACCCTTGACTAGAATACTACTCTGTCCAATATAAAATGATCCCCGACAAATATCAAAGAAAGCATCGACCAGCCCCAATTGAAACGTACATAGTTGCCATTTATAAATAACTAATAAATATTATCCGTCCTTTGGACGGACTCAAGCTAAGATCGCTATTCATTTGAAGAAAAAAAAATTTATCACTGAAAATTGAAAACCAAAAAAATATAACTTTTAGTGAAAACTTTCAAAATCAATTAACCTATAGCTCCAAATTTTGTGAGTTTTCACATCTCAGAAATCACATTATAACCCTAAAGCAGAACTAAGAACTGACTTTCAACGGAACAGGTCCTCAAATAAAACTTTTAGAGAAAATTTTATAACCTTTATACAGCTATGAGTATTCACTTCTCAGAAATCAACTGTAACAGAACAGGTCAACAACGAAACGATTTAATGAAAACTTCGGAAATTAATTTCAGCTTCTAGTTTTCGGAGTCTTCACTTTTCAGAACTCACACTACAACCTCAAAGTAGAACTGATAACTAACTTTAAAAGGAACAAGTCCCAAACCAAATCATTCAGTAAAAACTTTTTAACTTGTTTAAAGTTCCAAGTTTTTTGAATTTTCATTTTTCATATCCCTCACTACTACCTCAAAGCAGAATTATGAGTATGAACTTTCAAAAGAACAGGTCCAGAATCAAAATTTTTAGAGAAAACATTCAAATTTGGCTACAGTTTCCATTTTTTGGATTTTTCACTTTTCAGAACTCACACTACAACCCTTAAGCAGAACTAAGAACTAAATTTTAACAGAGGGGGTCCAAAACTAAAATTTTTAGGGAAAACTTTTGAACTTGTTTATAGTTCCCAATTGTTTGAGTTTTCACTTCTAATCAGAACTCATACTACGATCGTAAAGAAGAACTGAGAACTATTTTTCAACAGAAAAGGTCCACAACTAAAGTTCTAAATAAAAATATTTTAATTTGTTTACAGCTCTCAGTTTTTTGAATTTCACATCTCAGAACACACTAGAACAGAACTAAAAACTAACTTTTATTCGAACATGTCCACAAAAAAAACTCACCCCTGGAATCTTACCTAAAGACGTAAACCAGTGCTTCTATTGTTTGAAAAAAAATTAATTCGAAGAATGAAGTATCACATTGGATTTGATGGTAGGACTCCCCCTACTGCCCAACTATTTACCTCTCCCCAAACATTCGTAAAGTTGCGTGACGTTATCAAATGCGTAAAAAACATTTAATGACTTCATCGAAAGTTTAAAGCTGAATGACGGCCAAACAATCGAACTTTCGTAAATTTTTTTAAGCTACGGTTACTCTTGTCATTAATGTGAGTCTGTATGAAAAATCCGTAATCAATTCCTGCAAGATAGACATCGTGATGATCTAACGAAAAAAAAAAAAAAAACACTTTCTTTTATAGAATAGAGATGGAAAGCAATAGTTCATCCAATGAAAGATGGTTATGTTACCAGCTTGAAACAACGCTTCTAAATTTCTATTTCTTCTGAATTATTATTTTACTTGAATTTTCTCGTATTTTATTAACAACATTAAGATGTGTGGCAACAATGTACCTACATAAAACTCATGTAAATAAAATACATATAGTTGTTGCGAGTTTGCGTTCTATCTCAACAACAATCGTTTATTCGATAAAACTGTACATACAGGCCAGAGAGACATACAGCTAAAGAGATGTCCAACAAACAATTCAAGTTTTATGTACAGCGCATCTAAAATTGCGCATATGTCATGAAATTTATCATTGAATTTTTTGGGGATTTCTGTTATCACCGAAGACTTAGTGTTATCACGTCACTGAAGGCACACACATGCACAGTAATGAATATCCGAATTGGAAATATACTATCCTTGATGTATTTTTAATTGGTAGTTGGACATCTCTTTAGCTGTATGTCTCTGCTATAGGCATTTATTGTAGATATAAAATAATATTCAGAGTTTATCAATAATTGATAACATAGCGTTGAAACCAGGGATTATTCCAAAAATTGTAAGAATTCAAAGTCTGAATTATAGATAAGAGGTACTATTCTGAGGATTTCGATGAACAATTTTGGGTTTCAGTTCAACTTTTTCTAAATTTTCATAGATTAACTTAAATTAAAAAAAAAAAAATCAAAATTTTAGAATGTTTGTGAAAATTCTAAAATTATGAAGACTGTTATACGATTATCATAAGAGAAAAGAATGCGGTAGAACAAATGGCACAATTATTGTTTAAAAAAGAAAAAAAAAAGAGAAAAATAGAAAAATTAAAATTTACCTGAAAAAATCCTAAATTATAGGCTATATGAAAGTATGAATTTAGAAATAAAAATATGCAATAATACGAAATATGGTTAATGTTTTACAAAATAATGTGGGACGAAAAAGTAAAGTAACCACAATATAAATTTTTAATATAAACTACCGCATAAAAATGAGCCATTTAAAAAAAATTTGAACCTAGTTTATCAATTACTACCGCACTTGACCGTCCTATTTAATGTACAGTTTAATTATATGACCAATATTCATTAAAATTAAATGGATTAGATGAAAGTACTGATGATTCGCATCAAAATTCGTAGCATGTTATAATGGATTATATTAAATATCTCTATCAAATTTCGCGACTATTGGTTGAAAATTGAGCATTTTAGAATAATAAAAAGTGCAAAATAGGAACAAAAATGATTAATGAATGTATCGGAAGTCGGTACTGTTTGGTCGATGCACACTATAATCAATTTGTCAGATCCTTGTTTCAGTACTAATGTTTGAACCAAATTTTAAGACTGTCGAACAAAAATTGCGACTTGGACTTGTAAGAAAATGGAATAAGTATGTACTTATATACGTAAATCGTATGAATAATGTACTTTTTTCTCCCATAAATAATATCGAAAAGGCGGAAAAAGTAATTTTACCTACAAGTGGCAAAGAGCTAAATACGGCACCGAAAATATGGCTTCATCATTCACCAAAAAACTGTTAAAGTTGACAATTCCAGACTAAGTCAAATTTACACTTTGCATACTTCGGAATATACCTAAGCAATTTCATTTTGCTGGAGGAAAAAATAATACATTTCTGCCCACCTGCGATTCAGAGCAGTGTGAATTTCACAATAAATTCTCAAAACACTTTTTTAGTAACACAGTATTTTTAAGACGTAGAGACTGAATTTTGGGTTTCACTTTACAACAGTGGTTCCCAAAATCCCAACGCAACTGAAGCCTAAGATCAATTTTGTAAATTTTGATGGTCGCGAATCACCGTGCATTTATACACAATTATAATCTACCTCCCTCTCTCCTCTATAGATTGAAAAATAAAGTAAGCTATGTATAGTTTCGGTCTTGATTCGATCTAGACCATGGACAACCGGTTGGGAGCCACTGTATTGGAGGAACCTTTTTTCAACTTTAGTGACTCAAAAAGGAAACTTTTTACAATTGTAACCCATTTTTAACGGCAAACTGAGATTAATTACATGAATTTTAATAGGTTTTTCATTTTCAAATTGAACATTATCACTATGAATATTCTGGATGCAACCAAGATAGAAAGTTGCATGGGGGTGTTTAACCCCCAAGATTTTCGGGCAAAAAACACCTAATAACGGTAATGTACAACAGGCGGTGATACGGGGACTTAAGTCCCTCCAAATTATAAACCCACGTTCTGTCTAGGGGCACAAAAATATTTTTGCAACGCCCAATCAAAAAATACTGAACAAAAAACAAAAATTAACGAATTTTAATACGACGCGAAAAAAAATTATTGGAAGCATGCGCATTTTTAAGTTGACTTTCTCTTGCAGGGTTCAACCACTTTCTCAGTTTTTTGTTTTTTTCCAAAAAAATTATCAAAATAATTATTCGGTTCTAAAAAAATTTTTTGAGAAATTTTTTCTGGAATTAGGTGGGTGAGGGTTGCAAAAATTTTTTTGGTTAAATAAAAGAAATTATTCATCATTATTTGGATCTAAGACAAACAAATATTATATATTTTTTTTTTTTTGGGGGGGGGGGAGAAGTGTTGCAAAAAATAGTGTGTGACTCAAGTGCAAAGTAGGTGATTTTATACTCGTGTGATTTGCAGCACTCGCCTTCGACTCGTTTCGCAAAATTCACGCGCGTATCAAAATCACCTATTTTTTGCACTTGTATCCCAAATAACTATTACGAAAATTGATATTTCTTGCTATATTTTTGCGGTTATTTGACAAACGATTTTAGATAGATCTCCATCAAGTACTTAGTCGAGTATTTGCAATTCAACCTATTTTGTCGATTTCACATGATTTAGTTCACATATTACTTGAATTGAAGAACATTCCAACAATATTCCATCGATACTTTACATCATATCTGTTTTCTTTGTTTCTGCAACACCGACACATCAAGTGAGGAAACCATCCGAAACTTTTCAGACAGTCAGCCTTTCGTGACGATACATAAAAGCATCACTCGCCCAACAAAATAAAGCTGAAAATAATTTTTTTTTTAATCGAAACGTCAAAGCAATTTCCGTTTGTTTAGCATTCAAAACGTCACTTTTTTATTGAAGCACGGGAGCTGAAATTATATTTTTATATTTGGAATCAAGGACCGAGCATTTACGATTGAAATTTTGTTGACTTTCTACTTCAATATCCCCTTTCTTCTTCCCATTCGAATGGATGGTGAAAAATTATTTCCTTTTTTGTCAAGTCATGTGATTAATCAATAAATGAGGGTAATATTGGCGTTATATTTATCTTCGACTAAAATGCGGTTTTAAGGCTGTATTGCAGATTCTAGTTGAAGTAGCAATAGGATATAAAAGGAAATTCTATTCCATCAAAAAGAACGTTTTTCCTTTGTAACATCGATAGAAAATATGTTCAAAAAGAGCAATCAAATAGCCTGGTAGAAAATCGGAATAGAATATTTTTAATATTGAGAATTGACGACTTTTTTAATATCGGTATGTCAAGTTGAAAAATTATTGATTTTCGTTTGGTTCCCTCCCATGTAGTATTGAGTATTACCAGCCAGCGATTCTGAATTCATTTAAGGATTATCCAAAGTCATTGGTATAGTTGACGAACAATTTTTAAATAATATCAACGATTTTGTTCCTTTTAGTTAAAATTTTTCCAAATGATAATTTTTCAATTTTAATAGCTCACAAAAGGAAACATAAATAATTTCCTAGCCTAATCGAATATTGAAGAACAGAAAAGTCAAAGGAGTTTAGGGGTGAAAATTTTTTTCAAATTATTGAAAAAAAAAAAAATTAATTAAAAACCTTTTTTCACGCATTAACTGTGGTACCTGAAAGTATTTTTCAGTAATGTGAAATTTTGTATTGGTTGCTATTTGAAAACCAGCAAACCTATTTCGCTCAAATTCAATACCGAACCTTGTCGTTAATAGTCTGTAATTATCACAAAAATTTCAGGCCAATATCGTTCAATTTATAAACGGAGAGCTGGTGCCGAAGGGTATATAGGTATACATTATATTTATATATATATTATGTACCGAAGAGTGATCTATATATTCGTGAAGTCGTCACTCGACATTGAAGAAACAGAAGAGAATGACTGATCTTTGCGATTATTCAAGTTAAAAAAGGAGCAATGGCGGCAAAATTTGAAGTATTTTTTAAAAATAGAAATTTAAATTTTTATTGGTCACTGCTGCACGGCTCCCCTAAAAATCTGGCACCCTGTGCAGCTTAAAAAATTACACTTGGCATTGATTTGGCATTGATTATGCGTTTTTTTCCAAAAAAAAATAGCAGGAATCAAATGTGTACTACCTGAAACACGACTTGAAAAACAACGGAAAGGAGGGCAATTTGACAAACGAATTTCTCGAAAAACTATAGAAGATATGAATGTAATGAATGGAAACGTACTTGTACGATAATTTGACAACTTAATTTTTATAAATAACTTTTTTTGGGCTATAATCAACCAATCTCGAGAAATTTGCAGAAAACTAAAATATGGAACACATTTTGGGATGCCCTACAGTCAGCTTATCTCGTAGATCCTAGAATCTTAGTATGTTCACCTACAAACATCTTCAAACTAACCTCCAAAGTTTAGAAAACTGTTTCAAAAGATCTTTTCAGAAACCCTTCTTCGATAGGATTATTTATTATAATCTAAACAAATAATTTCGATTAATATGAAAATATTAATTTCAGTTGTTTCTAGCATCGAACTCCTTTGGCTTTATTGCTTTACCACTCGTCATTTTTTAATAATTGAAGCTTACCGAATTTTCAGGTTACCGAATAGAAGGTTAGCTGTGCATTCATTTAAATTTGTAAGGCCACACTTGAGAGCAAATACGTGTATAGCAGATAACTAAAACGCAAGAAAGGAAATACATTCAAATCATCATTTTTTACACCAAAGTGGTCCCATTGTTTTCCTTATGGCGTGATTTAAATCTATAAACCAATAAGGGATGTAGATACACGTAATAGCACTTTTAACTGAGATTGTAGTATTGAGAAGAAATGTACGTAATGAAAATATTCCAAGATTTTCTCACACTCAGTTCAAGAATGCTGCTGCGCGTATTATACTGAGTGACCTAAAAGTTGTGCAATCCAAACATTCAAATGTAAAAATTCGAAAAAAGGAGATAGAGGGCTGAAATTTTGCACTCTTGTAGGAATGGGTTATTCGATTATTTATGCAAAATTTCAGCTATGTATCAATAGTAGTCTAATTTTGAGTAATTTTTGATTCTTAATTTCAGTTTTCTTATTTGTGGCAAAAAAAACTTTAAAAAATTGTAAGTGTTCAAAGTTTTCCAAAAATTCTGAAACTCGCCACAATAATGGAGGATGATTATCAGATTAAGTTGGCAAAGTTTCACTTCCTTATCTCAATTTTTTTATAAAGAATTTTCCTAGTGATCTGTATTCATAAAAAATTAATCAAAAAATTTTGAAACATGGGACAATGATAGGGAAATTGTTACTCAATTATGTGATTATGCAACTTTTTGTATGCACTGAATAAAAAGTTGCATAACTGTAGATTGCAGGTGTTATCGAGAATAAAACATTGACGTATAAAAAGTTGCAAACCCAAACAAATTTAAGGAAACTGTTATGACAAAATGCTGCTGTAAAGTGAAGTACTGCACCAAAAAGCGGATCAATGGAGAGGATGAAATAAAATTTTTGAAATTTAAAAACTTTTTTATTTGTTTTGAAAGCATGGTATAGACCATGCAAAAATTTAAAAAAAAAAAAGGTTGAAGGTAATGAAGTGAAACTTTACCCGTTTAATCAGGTAATCATGCTTTATTATTGTACCAAGTTTCAGAATTTTTCGAGAACTTTGACCATTAAAAATTTTTCAAAATTTATTTTTCAAATGTGGGAAAATTATAATTAAAAATCAAAAATTCCTTAAAGTTAGATTATTACAGATACAGAGCTGAAACTTTGCATGAATAATTGAGTAACCAACTATTGCAACTGGGCCAAGATTCAGCCTTGTATCTCTTTTTTCAAAATTTTTACATTTGAAGGTTAGGGTTGCGTGACTTTTGGTAACTTCCGCATAATATAACAGATTCTGTAGCTAATAGCAACTAAGTATGATATTGAGCTCATGCTGTCCTGTTGGTAATTACATTATTTTGTCCAGTCTTTTGCAACTCAAATTGTATAATTGGGGCTAAAAGTAATGGAACTGAAGCCTCACAAGAACCAGCATTTTATGAGTAACCCAAACACAAAACTGAAAGACACTCGATAAAAATTAAAGCTTTTCTCATAACAACTCATTGAAACAAAATTGTTTTTATTTTTAACTGTTGGACTCTGGGGGCTTGGAGTCTGTTGAAGTATGAGGTAGACTAACAATTAATTTAACACCGGAGAATAAATAAAGTAGAAAAACATAAGTACCGCACTAATAAATGAATTTAATTAAGAGAGAGATAATCACATGTACGGACACAACTCACGAACTGAACTGATAGACGACGCAACTGAATAGGAACTGGAGAATGACGATACAGTGTTACCAACTAGTGATTGAATAATTAAATAATGTACCGACACTCCCTCCTTGTTCAATTACGACGTTGAAAATATGAAATACATATGAAATGCATATTATATGATATATAAGATATGGTGATTGAACAATGTATAGTGATTAAAAAATACATAGTGTGATAAAAGAAAAATAGGAGAAAACATTTTTCATGAAAAACTCCTTATAGATCAAAAATACAAAGATTCAAAATCAAATAACAATAGAATTGTTATACAATATAAATATTAGTTAAAGAGGAAAACTTTATATTACATAAATAAAAACCTCTTTCCCCGAAAGAATTATATGTATATATATAAAGATATATTTAAAGAAAATTAAGAGGAAAAGGTTTATCCTTTTTATCTGTGAATTTATTGTATATTTATGTAAAAAGGATAAACTAAAAACCTCTTGGTCCACCAGTTGTGTAGAGGAAAATCTACAGGAGTAGATGAAAAATCTCGACGATTTTATTTATATTTATTAAAAAGGTATATCCAAAAGAGTATAGAAAATATCATGAACATTTCATTAAATTGCCCCATAAGACTCCTTAATGAAATATTGTTCAAGATGTGTAAATATGTATATGTATAGTACTCCATTATATTCTTCCTAAAATTTATCATATTCTTCGTTTGTGTTATAAGTAAAGTTATTGTAGGTTAGTGAGCTCAACAAATGTAAGAAAGAATAGAAAAATATAATATATAGAACTCACAAAAAACATAATTAGGAACATAAATGCAGATAAAAGAAAATATATACATCACAGGAAAAGACATAATAAAAAAATCATAATAAATCTTAAGAATAATAATAATCAGGGGTTATGGATCATTCTAGAGATCGCCGTTTTCGTATTGTTTTTAATCTGAAACAATATACTAGGTATTACTATCTAAGAAAATATGTGTGAGTATATGTATATATGTGTTTTATTTAATTTGTTAGTTATGATATATGTTATTTATTTCTCAGTTATGGAATGATAGATGCTGTCCTCACAGTTCAATATTAATCTAGTAAATTTTTCAAAACTACCAATAGGTAGTGGTTTAGTAAAAATATCAGCCTCCTGTTCTTCTGAAGAGATTTTTACCAAAACAATTTCACCAAGTTGTTATTGTGTATGCAAGTACTTTAAACCTGGTGCTCCTACCATCTGAGCTCCGTCTATTGCCGATTGACTATCACAATAAATTTGTGCAGGTAGAAATGAGATACCTATAATTTTCTCCGTTATTTCAGCTTGATTAGCTAACTCTTTGGCTAACTCACTCATCGCTACATACTCTGCTGCACACTTAGAAGTTGTTACTCTCTGTTGTTTATAACATTTCTACAATATTGTGTCTCCAAATAATTTAATTAAATGTTCTGCTGTAGATGCTCCTGTTTCAGGACAATCATCCCAGCTAGAATCAGAATATCCTATAATATTATCGTGTTTTCCATTATAAGTTAGACCTAGATTTTCAGTATATTTTAGGTATCTGAAGATTCTTTTTAACTCCTGTATATTCTCTTCAGTTGGATTACCTTGACATCTACTCATTAGGTTAACATGATACCACATTAATTAATGTGACGTCACATTATTACTCCCTCCGTTCAGTAAATTATTTGTGAAAAATTTAAATATATGTTGCGACCTCGAAAGAATCGTAAGATCTCACCCGTGGTTCCTTTATTTTTATTCTCTAAAAGACGTTTTTCAGTTTCTAAGTCCACCTCTACATCAACCTCCATATCCTCACTTATCAATATATTTTCGATATCATTCTCAGAGATGTAGGGCTCGTCACGATCAGATTCGCTATTATTATTTTCGTGAACATTACGGTTGCTTGAATTTTGACCGCCACTTTGATTGTGGCTTCACGTGCCCGATTTTTACCCGGATTTAGTTTTAGGCTTTCTACCATTTGCCATTTTACTAGGTAAAATATACAAATGTTTAAGCTCATTGTAACAAAATATTTGATAAAGGAAAGGAGGATATATGGAAAATAAATAGAAATATATAATATTGTGATAAGGTTTGGTTCTAGGTAAATAATAAATCCGGTAGGCTCTAGTCGGGTGAATCAACGCCAGGTCAATTATTAACAGAAAAAGGAGCACGACTCATGCTTCTGAACTGTGGGTCACAAACTTCGCCACTCACAGCCCGAAACACCACCTTCTTTAGATACATGGAACACACATGTACCCTCCAAAGGCAGTTAGTCAACTGTACTTCCATCCGCGAATGCAATGTCCTTCCATACAGCCAACCCACAACCAAAGATCATGTGGATCGAGTACTTAAAAAGACTTTCCTTCTAGTATATATATTTAAATTCACCAAAAAAATTATTCAATGTCCTTTACACTACTCCGTTTACATGAGCCGTAATGGTATTTGAGTACTCGATCCGTACCATTACATAAATATAAAAATAAATAAATAAATAAATAAATATATTCTCCATTTCGCCATTTCGCCTTTTATCAATTTTCTCATGGAGACCAAATTACGCATCACCATTTTTCTCCGTCATAAAAGAGCAACCAATTAAATCAGATAAAACGGAACCAATATTTTCGATAACGACGGTCCCCTAACTATCGATATTTAATTTTATTTATACTCGAGTTTTAGAAAAATCACATATATCGCTTCCTATTAAGGCACATGAAAAATATTATTACGCCCCTTTAAAAATAATATTATTAAATTATTCATGTATATATATATATTTAATTATGCACGAATATTTGTAAGATTATTCTCCGTTCACTCCATTATTATTTATATTATCCTTTTTCACCAGTCTTTTAATTTATTCCTTTTTCTTAAGTCCTTTTTAAATTTCCTCTTATATAATTATACATATCGATATCGAAGTGGAAGTCGTGATTGAAACTATTTGCTCAAATAATAATTAATAAAATTGAACCAAACCTTAAAAACATTATTGTCTATCATGACAAAATTCCAAAGAAAGTAAGAAAAATTATTTACTGACTCACCAATCTGCTCGATACTACCTAAATTCAATCCAAAATCTTCTAAAACTGACGACGAAATATTTGGCCGACAAGAAAAATACGAAAAAGAATACGAAACAATTAATAAAATACACAAAACAAATATGAAAGAGCAGAAAAGGCGAGAACAAAATTCGAAATAAAAGAGAAAAATAAGAAAAAGTTTGAAGGAAAGACTGACGACTTAAATAAATAAAATGACTAGACTTTACGCCATCTGCGTTCATCTCCATTCACCTAAAAATTTCTCCATTTAAATAACAAACAAAAAGGATCGATCAATTATAGTGTACACTTTATGATTTATGCCTGTTATTTCGTCACATGTCATTTAATAAAAATTTATGCCACATATCACCAATTAAAAATTACGCATCATACAATCAAAATTTCACGCCACACAATGAACAACCTACACGCCAGACAATAAAATTACACACCACACCATAGAAATATTACGCGCCTCATACCTTGCTGTCGACAGCCTTTTATCACGCCATTACTTGTACATCACCACTTAATTAATTATCACATCACCACTTAATTATCACGCCAATTACGAACACCATTACAAACACCATTAATAAATAAATAAATTTCACATACCCATCTTCTTTTTACGCCTACACCATACTTACAGAATTCGAGTACCATCACGTTTTTACCTCTGGAACTGTTGTCTTCATTTTTTGCGAGGTACCCGGCGCCTCCACCATGTTGGACTCTGGGGGCTTGGAGTCCGTTGAAGTATGAGGTAGACGAACAATTAATTTAACACTGGAGAATAAATAAAGTAGAAAAACACAAGTACCGCACTAATAAATGAATTTAATTAAGAGAGAGATAATCACATATATGGACACAACTCACGAACTGAACTGATAGATGACGCAACTGAATAGGAATTGGAGAATGACGATACAGTGTTACCAACTAGTGATTGAATAATTAAATAATGTACCGACATTAACCACATATGTTCTATTGTTTTTTCCGGAAGGGGTGGGGGGTGGGAAATAACAACAACAACAACAAACAAATTTACAAGAAGAGAACAAAATTTTTAAATGCACATCTTCGGAATACTGTATATGTGTGGTTTATATTTTTAATTATTAAAATATTAAGAAAAAAATAATTGTCAAACAGCCTACATAAATTTGTGAGATTTTTCTACCGTTCCTTTATTATTTTATAAATTTTACTAGAAATTTCTTTAAAAAAATATCAAAAATTGTGATTTTTGACTAAAAATTTTTTTGGAATGTCAGTTTTATGTAAAAGAGACAAAAAACCGTTACATGTTCGAAAATTGTTTTAAATTTGAATGCAGGTGATTTATAATGTGGCCATAAAATCACTACAGGTAACCAAAAATTTATTTAGTTTAATAGAAAATTTTGCAGCTGACAATTATAAACATTTTATTTTGCTTTTTAACATTATGAGCTGTGTTTGACACGGCAAAAAAGAGTACCTAACATGAAGAACATTAAGCGGGTATATTCCGCTAATGCCGACTGTGTGTGCCAAATAAAAGTGAATCTAACTTGAATAACAGCGGAATAGTATCTCTAAAAGATTTTTAGCCTGCTTTTTTGGCCATGTCGAAAGAAGCTTTGGTTAGAATTATTCTAGTTGTTTCAATACTTGTGTGTATAGAGTACAGATTATAACGATTCAAAAATAATCAGAGGGAAACTTCACGTAATTAATGAAAAATAATATCAGCAGGACTATGTGCGTATTCCTTGTTGTTCCTTGTGCGCTTTTTTTTTTTTTTTTTTTTTTTGTGCACTTTCCTATTATAAAAAAAATGATGATGAAATCTCTAATTTACGTAATCCTATTGTAGCTTGCTCTTGTTCATGCTACAGTTTATGAGACAGCAAGCCATTCCACAGATCCATATTCGCGAAGTTTAATTCTCAATTTTACAGTTTTAGTTCATTCTGCGCTTAAATGACCAAGAGTTTCTAAGTATGGGATAAAAATTTTCATGTGATGTTAGAAAATAAATTTCTGACTCGATCTGTACTTCATATCGAAATTTTTCATCTCGAGGACATTTAAACTTGAATTTGGGTACAACATTACATGATTACAACATTCAGCAATTAAAAGCAAAAATTCAAAATAAAAATACCTATCGATTACAAATTACGTACTTTTTTCATTTTTCCTTTCCTTTCCTATTTTTTTCTTTTTTTAATTTTCTATCAACAAATTTTTTTTCGCAATGTACTACGAATAAAATAGGCTACCGCTAACTTGTGAAATCCTTCAGTACAAAGCGCTCGTTTAGTTGCCTGATTTTTCTTCTCGATTGGGTTGCATATTAGCTTATAAAAAAAAAGAAAAAAGAAAAAAAAAGGATTTCGAGCATTCAAAAAAGCGATAAAAGTTTTCCATTACCTATTCATGTTATTAAATTATATCGAGATTTTCATAAAAAGTGATTTTCTTGATGAAATTTTTATTGCATTTAAATCCAACTGACATGGTTAATTTTTTTTTACCGGTACCTTCCCAACACAAGAATAATCTTAGGAAGTCATTAGGCTATAGAATAAAAGTCAATCGTATATATTCGGTTACACCTAATGACATGTTTCAAGTATTTTCAGTAGCTGCATTCAGTAGTTACATTTTTGACAATTATCTCAAAAGTTGAAAAAATAACACTACTTTTGTTTTCTTAATTTTAATTTCGTAATCTGTCATTACTGATATAGGTAGGTATTGTAATAGTTAAATTATTGCGAGCTTTTCTTTTCTTTTTTTTTTTTGTTGAAATTTATCAGGTGTTACTGGTAGATACACCCCTAAATACAGCAATAGATGGATCTAGTTAAACACAAGTCCAAACCATTCTCTCGATCTCCAATTATATTTGCCCAAAACATAGCATTAAAAATCAACAGCCTATTTTTGGAAAAAATACTAAATACTTTATGGGATAATTTGTGCTTATTCATAGGTAACATATAACTGGAAGAGGATTTAGATTTTTTTCTATAAATAGAAAATTTAACAAATAAATTCAATGAAAATATGAAAAGCTAGAAATACTGGAAGTCAATAAATTACACAAAATTAATAATAGAACCATTGAAACGGTGTAGAAAGTTTATAATTTAGCAACCATAAAATGAAAGTTTCTATTGAGAAAGGTACGTGGACATCATAGAAAGCCAATAATGATATTTTCTCCAAATCGTTACTCTGTTGGATTTAATAGCACATGTCAGGTCACATAACTAAATTTTGTGAGGGCGTGAATTTTAAGTTAAATTTATTCATCAATGATAGATAGAAATGTCAAGTCTAAACTTGACTAGGGAAGAACACGACCAAGATGGCATCGCATAGGTGCATTTTCCCACGATAGTTTGAGTTAGAAGGAATAGAATGAATCATAATATTGAAACAAATTTACACCCAAGGTGGCCGAGGGATTAAGTTTAATTTTTGACCGAGATTTGTTTTTGGAGACAAACTCCAGTTAAGTATGCCCTGAGTCCACAAGGTGTGTAAAAGGAATACAAAGTATATGATTTGAGTATGGAAAATGGTCTTCATCATACTTTTGTTCATTATTAGTTGTAGGTATTGTCAGTTAGGGGAATCAAACCTGATTCCTACATATTTGCTAGCTAAAAGTGGTGAACTTAAGCGCATGGCCATCTTACTGTCAGCTATAACTTGCAAATGTATTTTATAAAGAACAAGATATGGCAGTTCCCATACACTCCCCCTTAGAGAGACTCAACATAAGTTGAACAATGTTACATGCTGTGGGAGGTTGGATGGACTCTGAAATGCCTCTTATACCAATATTCACGGACTTAAACTACCTATATTGGTTATATTTCCACTATACAGGGCGCTATCTATCAGTGACTTAAGTTAGAAAGGAAAGTTGTGAGTTCCACTATGCACCACCAGGGTCCATGCATGTCCAGCATAATTATGTCAAGGGTCAGCAGATGTGGATATTGTCAGTTAGGGGAATTGAACCGGGTACCTAAATATTTGCCAGCCCAAAGCGGTAAACTTAACTATACTTAACTATACGGAGCCATCTCACAGTCGGCTATAACTGGCGAATGTATTTTATAAGGAACAAGGTATGGCAGTTCCCACTCTAGTCGTAATGTTTCAAATATTATTCTCAATCAAGGTTAAAAATAGTTTTTTTTCTTTCTTAATACATATTACAAGAATTCATTAGAACCACCCACCTTTAAATCCAGGTTATTCGTAATTTATTTTATTTACTTTTATAACCATATTCCTTCGCATCAAAAGAAAAATTTTCGTTCAAAAAAAGAAAATCTTAAATGCTGAATACGGTTTGCATTAATGGGATATCAAAAGAGTGCAATGCATTCACGTGGATACTCATCTACATATTAAACACAGTTATACATTATAATACCATATAACTGACGAACATAAATGCCGAATAATCGAATGCAATTTGAAATACCGTCGTCATTCGAAAGAAAATACTCTCTAGAAAATATAGAAAGTTCACTATTTTTTTCCCTCATTTAAAAAAATAAAAATTCTTCGCTTGATAAACTATTTCCGCTACACACAATTTGAATAGAGGAAACGTTTAAAGCTTTAAATTTTAGAGTGTTTTCGATAAATCGTATTAAATACCTACGAAAAAAAAAAAAAAAAAAAAAAAAAAAGTTTGAGTAACAAGATTTGCTAGACCTCTTTTCCCCTTCAAGCATTCCTATCTACGTTTTATTTCGTTCGTATTTTGAATATTTAAAAAGCTGAAAAGGTAAAAATTCGAGATACAGAATTCCAAAAAAAATTATTAGAGCCAAAAATTCAGGAGAAATTCACATGTTTTTTTCACCATTATTAATCAGGTTCAAAAAATAAAAGTATTAAGATAGCATCTCATCTCTTTTTCACTCTGTCTTTTTACAAAATAAAAAAAGCACCTTTTTAATAACGTTCCACATTCAACCCTCAACGCTGAAGGCACTAACGGGTGGAACAAGTGAAGAAAAGAGAGTTGAAACATATTGGGAAATCAGATAGTCAGCGTGTAGCAAACCGTACCTATATAGATTAGTCAGTCTCAGTCACAGCTGGAGTAGGACCTACTGTCTGCAGATCATATTTTTTGGGTTGAAAAATTCAACAACAGTAAGATTTGAACCCAAGACAGAATCGGATGTTGAAAATCCTGACCGCCATGTCACGTGGATCCCAACCTTCCACATATTGTATTGTTTAGTAATTAGTTGTACATAAAATACGAAGCCTGGTTCACACGGATATTGACTTACGTTGCTGCTGCTGCTGTTGTTGTTGTTATGAAGGATGACGAGCTAGGGTGTTCCAAAAAAAGCCCAGAGTTGCATAAAGAATATTCATGACATCTCTGCTTTTTAAAGTACTAGTTTCTTTTTCAAAACTAACCTTCCACAAGAGTTGATTTGGTTTCCTTCCCACCAATGAGCAACTATATATCATTCCAAAAATGAACATTATTAAAGTGGAATTTCCTTACAATCGGTAATAAAGTCGTATGATCTTGACACGATGAATCCGACAGGAAATATCGTTAATGGCTAAAAAATTCAATTGTCGTTAAAAATATTGACGTCTGGAAAATTGAGGAGCACTGGCTCAATTTTTTTCTTACAAAAAAAAAAGGAATAAAGTGGGTTTGATGGATGAAGCTCCCATTATAATAAAAAAAAAATGGGGGTTTGGTATGGAAACCCCCGAGAAAAAAAAAGGGTTTTGGATTATTATCGATTCTCATTTGGTACCTAATTCATTTTGTAATACAATTAGCGTTACGATTTTTGAGGCGCTGATTTTACGTTTCACGTTCATTTTTTCATTCAACTAATTTTTCGACCTCCAGGGACTTTATAAAAGGTCCAAATTTTGATTTCTCATATTTTGTTATATGTACATTGGCATCTATGTTTCGAGGGACACTGATTTCGAATTTGATGCTCTTTTTATAAGGTTTTATTCTACTCACTCTTGTAATTTTAAAATATACCAATACAGCAACCAACCTTCATGAATTTGTCTCACTAGTGTAATGACCTCTCATTTTAAAGGGTAATTATTCAAAACCACCTGAAAGCTGGCGGCTAGGCTGTTGAAAAGATTCGATTTGATATCTGTCAAAATGATGAAAACAGAAATAAGGCTTTTCCTTCTTTTTTATAAGCTTTTATTCTACTCACTACGGCGATTTTAAAATATACCAATACTGCAGCCAACCTTT
Organism: Ericerus pela; assembly: GCA_011428145.1. Classification (NCBI taxonomy): domain Eukaryota; kingdom Metazoa; phylum Arthropoda; class Insecta; order Hemiptera; family Coccidae; genus Ericerus; species Ericerus pela. The sequence goes on from WOFM01000277.1 coordinate 586,993, forward strand.
CGCAACAAAATAATATTTATTTCGCATGAAGCTAAAGCCAAAAAAAATACAAGCTTATAGTTTAGAAACTCGTTTTTAGTATAAACTTATTTTCATTCAACCTATTCTTCAACTACCAGAAGTTTCGAAAGGGGTCTAAATTTGGACTTATTTATTGCATATTACATTATCAGATATGTTTTTTGTGGTACTGATTTCGGATTTTAAGTTCATTTTTTAATGTAATACGCCGCTATATTTTCAGTACAAGGTGAAAAATGAAAGGCAAAGGTGGTCAACATGAATCTTGAAGCAAATTTTGACGTAAATTTTGGAACAAGAATAGAAGGAAAGAAAGAATTAAGAAAAATTCGTTAGTATGAGTGTGTATTTGATTGTATTCAATATACCTATGTACCCTAACAAAAAAAAAAAAATGAATTTCATTACGCAATATCTCGTAAGAAGTTTCACTTCCACCGTGTGTCCAAAGACACACTCATTTTTTTAACGACCAATCAAAAGGGACAAGGAGTCTACCATATCATCTATTAATAGGTTCAGAGATTCTCAGAATCTCCCCCCATTAATTAATATTAACCCCATGACTCCCATTACCAATCTAAATTGTCAAAAAATAAACTAACTTTTAATTACAGAGTGAATGATATAATTTTCATCGATTGTTCAAATATCAGACAAACCTACTGCTCTTATCTTAGTGATTTTAATCGTGGACATATTTTGAGGAGGTGCCCTACACAAAATAGAAAGAAAAATTTAAATAATAACTGTACGGAAAATTCTGAGACTAGCCTTCTCAGAAGTGGTAACACTGCGCAAAGAACTGCAAAGCACTTAGATGCATATACAAACTCTTTTTACAGCTATACACTTACCTCACTACACCTGTCCAGCTGTTTTAGCATTATTGTTTCCTCAAAATCATCAGCATTTATCGATAATGTTTGTATTCAAGTTAAAATGGATACCACCTAAGAATTCCTTAAATTAATGAAAAAAAGGAGAAATTGCATGGTGAGAGATCTGGATTATAAGGAGGTTGTCGCATTCCGCATTAAGTAATTTCATATTTTTTTAAATCAAAATAATTAAGATGGGCAGTGAGATGAGGACAAACATCAAGATGGAGAACCTAGAACTGTGCATTCTTAGTGTGCTTTCTTTTCATGGGTCTCTTCATATTTCTTAAAATCTCAACATAATAGGTACTTCGGCTTAACAGTCATTATTTTGGGGATTACATGTTGATAGATTATTCTTCTTGCATAAAAATTTCATAACAGCCTGTTGTTCTATCCATTGTTCAGAATCACTCATTATTCTACTCACTACTGCGATTTTAAAATACACCAATACTGCAGCCAACCTTCCGTAACAAAATAATATTTATTTAGTATGAAGCTGAAGTCAAAAAAAATAATAATAATAAAAGCTTGTCTTTTAAAAACGCGTTTTTAACGTAAACTTATTCAAGGTAAAAATCGTATTTAAAAACTGTGAGGTAAAATGAAAACATACTTCGCAATCTATCTTACAAAATGTGAACAAAATCACATACAGCCTTGGGTTGAATTTCAGAATAAAATCAATGCGATATGAGGGTCCTAAATGCAACTCAAAATATATTTTATGACGCCTTTTCAATTTTGAAAAATAAAGTAAGTCAGAGACGTAATGACGAAGTGACCCAAGGCTCCAAAAAATTTATCCTCCAGTTGAAGTGTAACGCAAATAAAAATCCTAACTTCTTGTTAAATTATGACAGCTTTTAGCTCGGAAACGACACGAAATTTACAAGTTTAAAAAAAAAAAAAGAAATAAGTTTACGTTAAAAACGAATTTTTAAAAGATAAGCTTTTATTTATTTATTTTTGGGTTTAGCTTCATGAGAAATAAATATTATTTCTTTACGGAAGGTTGGCTGGAGTACTGGTTTATTTTAAAATGGCAGTGGTGAGTAGAATAAAAGTTTAAAAAAATAAAGGAAAAGTCTTATTTCTTTTTTCATCATTTTGACAGATAACGAATATCTTTTCAACAGCCTAGCCGCCAGCTTTCAGGTGGCTTTGAATTATTACTCTTAAAATTGAGAGGTCATCACACTAGTGAGGAAAATTCATATTTTCAAGGTCTTCTATTACTTTTATACTCTACCAGAAAATATATCACAGGTCATCCTCGGAGCAAATTGCCCGTTTTTCCAGTACAAGATCGCAATTATAAGAATGAAATTATTGATGCGCTACTTTAAAAACTTTCATTTTTATGAGTTTTCGACGATAGTCCATTCAAACTGTTATGAGTAGGTAAATGATCAAAGTATTATAAATGGTTCAGGGAGGGAGGAGGACGGTGGAAAAGAACACCCCAAAAAAAAAACGATTTAACCCACAGTCATGAAATACATACAGAGGTATTAAAATACTCGTTGTAGAAGGGTGAGGAAACTTCAAACAAATTACTGAGTATGGTTCAATTAGGTTCTTGGTCACCATCACTCTTCCTTCAAAAGCTACATGTCTTTTCTCAATTGTCTTTGTATTACATTTTGTATAATTACACGTTGTCACCCAACAAGTCGACGAAAATGTTGTTCTTGAAGGCGGCAATTCAAGCACGAAGCTTTCATTCGTCTGAGTATAAATCTACATTGCTTTATTCTCTTTGAAAAAGGTTGAAATTGACGAATAGACTTCAGCACGAAATTTACAAGGTCCTTGTCGCCAGCAGTTTATCAGAAAAAACAAAAAAACAAAAGGACCAATAGACTTATTAGTAGAAGTGAAATATTTTTATAGTTAATTGCTATCTAGATAATATAGAGGGAACAATTTCTGCTTGCACCCTGAGTTGCCTGAAACTTGATGCCTGTAGCAGAATTGCCAACTTTGGCAGATGAAAATACCGGCAAATGAACTTTTGTTTCATTGCTCCCAGTCCATTTGCAAAAATTTGCCACTTCTAAATTTTTGCTCGCTTCGTTCGCATTCAGAAAGATCCCCAGTATTATTTTAAGCTCGTTTGCTCTCTCATTCCATCCTCTATACTAGTAATACCGGCAACACTAATGAGATACCGGAACTAGTACTTCGTTTTTTTGTACCGCCAGCAGTGTCTAAATATCAGCATGCAGGTATAATACCGGCTAGTTGACAATCCTGCTAATAAGTGATGAGTAAAATTAATACTTTTCCCTTCCAGGCCATATGATCCAATGCAAAATAACGTCTTCTTCCCTATACCCTCACGTATCACAAACAAGCATCTAGTGTTTTCATTGATTGCCAACACCTTACCATGGTGTCAACAGCTGAATTTCAGAGTCTGTATTATTGAAACTTTCTTTTCGCCTCCTGTTGAACAAAAAGTTCATAAATGGATTCGATGGATTCATTTCAAATCTGTACGAATTGCGCATAAAGCCAGCGAGCCGCTCGGTTTCATATCACATTCCAGGATCAAATTTTCCCTCTTTAGCTGAATCAAACCTACCACTTTTCTTGCGATGATCTGCTCACCAGTCGATTGGGCCGTCAAGGTGGCTAAAAATCAGTTTCGGCTTTACACTTTTTGGAAAACTAAGACCAATATTAATACTATACTCACCGGCTACAGTAGCAAGACAAAGACCTTGATTTGTTTGTACGGGAACACAACCAAAGGTAAACACTCGAGAAAAAATGTCAAAAAACAATAAAATGTTTGCAACAATGTTATTTTGTGTTTGTTTTTTTTTCTCGTATTTTGGAAGAATGGGGTGGTAGGTGTGACGACTACATAACATCATAAACAAATCTCTCGCCTGTCATCCTGAGCACTCTTAACATATGTTAGTACGGTGTTGGATTTAGGGGCAGGCCAGTTGTTGAGACTCCATGTTGGGTGACTTCAGCGCTATCAGCATTCAACAGTATCTTTCTCACAAATATTTGCTACAAGTGGTTCCACTCCACGCCTACCCACGATGAGAGAGCATGGCAACAAGTGGTGATGGAAATCGCCCTAGTCTACTCGAGCTTCGACTCTTCATCATACAGCTCTGTCATACTGGGAAGAGGAGAGTGGATACCACAAAAATTTAAATTTCTCGACTCTTACCATGGGCATTCATAGGCTAGTTGCTATGATGTTGGATTTTGGCCCAGCGATTCCCTGAACCGAAAGATCCTGCAATGAGTACGTTTAATTTAGAAATCAATAACATTCCAAATTTCAAGACACAAGATAGAGTTTACGACCAAAACTTTACAGAGTGAGACAAAGACTACAACCAAGACATGATTGTGACTTTGATGGTATTGATATTTATTTTACTTTTGTTCACAATCATATAATCTCTGTTATTGGTTATGGAAGTTTCTTTGGCTACATAACAAAAACTCTCAGAATACTATATTTGCTGATAATATCCGTACAAGAATGCGAAGTTTTTCCCCCAAAATAAAGAAGTTTAACTCCTTTAAGTAAAAGAGAATACTATATGACCTATGTTGGTGTTATGTAACATGATGAACTACTTCAAATTGACAATGTTAACAAATATTGACAACACTGAGTGCAGTGTATGAAAACCCCTATTTTTATACATTTTTTCTTTATAAAATCAGTTTCTGTGAGATAAATACCACAAATGCCTGTAACTGAAAAGAAAAATATGTTATACGCAGTATAACATTTATCAATGATTAGGGACTAAAAGAAGTGCTTGAGACTTTTCCCACCATCGATTTTTACATAAAAATTATATGAGCCTAATTAGAGCTGAATTTTATTTTTTATCAAATATGGGAGAAAGCCTAGACACGGTTGCTCCTCACATTCTACAGTCTGTACCCTTTATACATACCCAAAATACTACGATCTTGTTACTTAAACATGATTAAAATGAAAAAAAAAAAAAAAAAAATTACACCAATCGTATTCTACGCCCAATTTTAAAATCTCAAATCTGCCATAAAAGATATGGTTATTCAACAAGCTTTCTATTGAGGTCTTTAGAATTCTGTGCTTTGAAAAACACAAAACGCGAAAACGAATTCTGATGTGAAGGCGATAGAAAACAATTTCAAATCAGATAAGTAAACCTACACTGCTACCGCCAAAAAAAGAAATTTTCCAAGATGAAAACAAATTTGAGATTTGTGAAAATAACAGACAAAATAATAAATGAAACAAACAAAATAAAAGGAAAACGAGTCGAAAGATACGTAAAGGACGAAGAAACTTTTCTATGCAATGTTTACTCGTATTTTTGTTTTTTTCCCCCAGTTAATCCATTTGTCCTCCAAAGTACCTATTGTTGGTTTATGTCGTAATAATAACGATAGTGAAACAGATGAATGGTAATCGTTAATAGTTAAAGAAAAAAAAAATTTTTTTAAATCTATACGGGCGGTTCTATATTATGTCAAAAAGCGATTGTCGATAATGCTATCAGTTGTCGTTTTTTTTTTCATCATCATGGAGCTTGGAGGAAACTTTCACACTATTCTTTCAACACTCCACACGGACAAACTGGAAAATGGTACTTACATCGACGTTTTCTTTCGAAGTCTCAGATCTCATCCGCTTCAGTTCAGACAACAATAAGCAGTGGGGAACTAACGGGTACTTTGGCTTTTGGGCCCTTCGTAGCCTCATAAAAAATTATCAAGTCCTACATATTGTAATTGAAGCGGGTCTTTTCTAGAATTTTGTACCTGGAATTCTCCAGCGGCAGAATAGATTAAAAAACACTGCGTCGCACCCAGAGGGGTTTGTAGGAAAAACCTCCAACCAATTGTTAAGCCACATAATATGACAAACACAAAGGCCGCGGGTAGGACATGAGTGGCAACAACGCTTACACTTAGCATTAAAAATTTTTGAAGCGAAGTATGAATGCTGGTCAATGTTTACACAGCAAATACTCAACGCTTAAAAAGCTCTAAGCTCGACTTTTCCATATACTGCACATGCGCATTTGTCGCAAAAAATACAATGTGACAATCTGAAGTAATTATGATTTTCTTATGTTAAAATAAGTGTTTTTTTCGGTTAAACTTAAAAAATTTATTTTTCAGGTCTATTATCTGAATGAGAAAATAGAGAAAATCACGCTAAATAACTAATTACTTGGTAACCAACTGACCAATTAAAACCAAAACTGGCAGGTCTGATTCTTACGTTGAAGGTAATGTTTTCGTAACATTTCGTGCCTATTGAACAAAAACTGCAACTCTTATTGAGTTTTACATAAAAAATTAGCCCTCACCAATAGCAGCCCCAACGGAAAACATACAAAAATACATCTAAAAAATTATAAAAACACAAAACATAAAATAGGTCATTTTGTATGTCACAGAGAAAGAAAAAGAAAGTCAACAGTGGGCAAATTTAGTTAAATTATCGGGTGAACTACTGAAAAAAAAAAATTCTATATTGATATCGAAAATGATATCGATAGTTTACGACACTAAGTCATCTCTAAATGTACTGTGTAACAGAGACATGACTCCTGATTGTAAGCAGTCATTATAACTAGAAAGTACCCAGTCAATGGTGCCACCTCTTCAAATTTAATGTACCACTTCAGAAACACCGTGCATACATTTTCAGACAGGATTTTCTGTTAGCATGCTCTTTTAGTTTTTTATTTATTTTATTTTAGGCTAAATAACAAAACGGTATCCCATTTAAATCTGAAATAGATTAAAATTGTAGGAGCCTATTGTACCAACCCGACATCCCTTTGATTTTCTTAAGTACTTATCTCCGAGTGCTGAAGTTATATTTAAAATAACTTTCCTAGCTCCACGTTTTACAGTTTTTCCTCTGTCTTTCTTTCTTTCTTTCTTATTTTCTTTCATTCACTCCTTTTTCCGCATTTCACTTCGTTCCCTTGGCGAAACCATCGAAAATATCAACCAAAGTTGTGTAACAGCACGTCGGATGCGCGCAGGTAAATTTTGGCGAGCGTCGTCCGACCACATTAACGAACGGTGAAATTTCGTTTCACACTCGAAGCTTAGAAATTGATTCGATAAATTATAAGTTTAGGGACGCGTGTGTCGTAGACTGTACAGATTAGTAGTGACAGCAGGGCCATAACCAGCCCCTACTGGAAAGTATCGGATTTCAAAAGTTTCGACGACGAGCTTGGATCGAATTAAATGTGTGGAAATGTCGCTGCTCTGTGCTTTCATAGGTAAGAAGATAGCAGAGTCGATGCTGAATCACTCAAATACTCGTGGTGTTGGGGTATTTGTTGTGTGTGTGTGTGTGTTTTTTTTTTTATTTAGCAGAAGAGAAGTGATTGTATTTTCATTAGAAACACGTTACATTCGGGAACAGCTCGGGTTTGTTTTTGGAAATAATGGAAAGAGACTTACTCAACGTAAAACGACATTCTGAACCACGAATTTATCTTATGATGAGCTACAGTTTCGTTTTCTTAATGGCATTAAGTCCGTTAAAATTTGAATTCTTTGATTAATTACCTATCACCAGTAGCCTACCTATAATCGGTTTACTCATTTTCGTTAGGGAAGCACAATTGGATGACCATGAAAAGTTCTAAAACGTCTTAATGTTGCAAGACAAGAGCATAATATTTTAATACTTACTAGGATCTGAGAGTTGTAAATGTGAGCCTCTCAATGGTGATAGATTTAATGTTTGAATGGAAAAATTTCTTCGCTCAATTTACATTCGATCAAATAACGAGAACAAGAAAAATAATCATTTGCGATAGAAGAGTAACGATCGGTGATGACTGTCACATCAGTAGTAATCGTCTACTTCGCTGTTCGCACCTGTGTCACTCAATATTTTCTGCAACACGCACCCAAAAATCTAGCATCGAGACTAACGAAGAAAAAAATTGATCTGTATTTATTCTTGCAAGAAACGGGCAAAAAGTAGGCAAAACCAAAATTGCGCACCGCAGCAAAGACAATGATGCAAAAAGTTAATAAAATCCGCCTCTTTTTGCACACTATACATGCAAAAAATTGTTAAGTTTTCAGATATGTTCTCGAAACAGTTATTTGTGATACACGTGTGTTACGGACTATTTTTTGCAACGCCTTCCTCTTCAAAAAAAATAAAAATAAAAAAAAATAAAAAGAAGAGAAAGCCCGTTTTCAAAATCGACTGAGATATAGACCCAGAATGTGCACACGCAAAATTTCATCTCGATGCATGAAAGATAACACCCTCTAGTTTGTCCAAAAATTTCAATTTCAAACAGCCGCCATTTTGAAACTAATAAGCGGATTCCACCCATCTCTGAATTTGATTGAGACATAGATTCGAAGCATACATATGTCAAATTTTGTCTTGATCAGTGAAAAAAATACGCTCTCCAGTTTGTTAACAAATTTTGTAATGTCTCATATATTATATGGTACTTACAAACTTTTGAGGGGAGGGTGATTTTGAAGTCTGGGACCATGATCGAAAAAACTATGTCGTGACATGTCACCCTCCGTAATAATTGTCCATTCTACGAAATCTACCCCGAAAAGGCGTCTGGTACAGGTACACATGATCACATCTTCAGAAGAGATCTTTGGGATGGAAATTTTCTTGTAATCCAATGATGAATCAGCATGTCACCTTTCTCTATTCCTAAAATTTACTTTAATATTCGCCTATTAAAGCTGGTCGAACGAAAGAGGATGAAAATAGAAGTTTTCAAAACTAATGCTCGTCTTTATGGAGATGATCCATTTCAAGACCAACTAAGATATATATATGTAACTTGTTTACTTTCACATGAAATTATAGGTACCTACTCAAGTTATGACAATTTTGACGAATTGGTCAACATAGAAGAAAGTTCAAAGAAACACATTTCTATGGAAATACAGAACATAAAACCAAAACGTTAATTTGAAATATTTTCGTAATTTTTCAGCACCATATCTCTCGGTTCTGAAATAAATTTAATCGCCTAAGTTGTGATGTTCCTTTCGGCAACTTCACAGTCACATAAGCTATTTTATTTGAGAAACATTTCAACGATATTATCGAGAAAAAAAAACATGAGCAGATTATCTCTATTTTAGCAGCCATTTCGACTCCCTTTCCACCCGCACGAATATTCTTCCAGAAAAAGCCGTAATAAACCGTTAACAACGGGTGCGGAGAGGGTTGGTAGAAAAAACTTTGTCCAATTAAATCTTTTCAGCTCGAAACTTCGAATAGATAATGTAAAAAGCGACGTTGTCGTTGACATAAACTAATTTCGCTTTTAAAAACAAAAAAGAAAGAACCGCAACAGCCCGGCAGCGGCAGCAGCAGCTGCCAGAGCGCAACCACTTTCGTAGAAAAAGTTTCAACTTTCGACAGTAATACGTAGGATAAATTCCACACAATATACGCATTCGCGAAATTTTTAGTAACATTTTGGGTGCGAAGGAAAGAGTAAATTCGTTAAGGAAGTCTTTTGCTGAATGCATGTACATATATATATAACTATATGCGTACACAGGAAACAAGTTAGACGGTACATACATTCTTGTCTTGGATGAGTTGATGTCGTTCCAAAATTAAGCTTCAGTTTGTATTTTCTATAGCGATAGGGTTGATTGTGAAGGGGTGACACTGTGAGGGAGGGATTGAACCGAGTTAATAAGGTTTGAAAAGCGTCAAAATTTGACGAACATTTTTAAGGTAAACACTTTTACTGTACATACCTATAACTATACGTATGTAGTTTAGAAAGTCACCGATGACTTCGACGACCACGTTTTGTGCGTGCTTCCTGCATTTCTATTGCTCAGCCTTAAACACCCGCTCTCTCTTTCGTTTTTGCCATACAAAAAAGAAAACTTTCTGTAGTAGGGCGAAAAAAAGGTCCTAATTAAAATTGGGGTAATTTCGACGATCGTTATAATTGGAGAAAACGAAAACACTGCGTAAACTTAGCGAAAGTTTTGCTAAATTCATGGAGCAGGATGGGGTAAAGGATAAAAATTAGGCTCTTTTTCAACTGGTGTCGTTTTTTCTACCCACTTTTAAAATTGTATGGAATGCTACCACGCCTATACTACGCAAGTACCAATAGTTAACATTGCAACGGGAGTAATTTAGTATGAAATGAGTTGTTCATTACGATTGAATATTGAGCTTCAAAAATAATATCAGTTATTAGGCTTTATATGCCATTCGTAAATACTTAGCCGCATTGGATTTGGTAAACAAGAATCACACTCAAAGTTCTAGTTTTGGACCAGTTTTTTTGTAAGTTAGTTTTCAGTTCTATTTGTAAAAATCTTGTAATCAAGACTAAAACCAACACTAAGGCCCTGTTCAGTGGCGTAACTGAAAATTTAGGGCACACACAAAACATTTGGGTGGCTTCATCTTTTTACCGACATTCTTTATTTATTTTTATTTTTTGACATTAACTGAGGCCCCTTTTGGCTTGGGACCCTCTGCAGTGTTGGGTCTGATAACAATTCCTTATGCCACTTTTCCCCTTGCACAATAGTGCGCTAAAACTAGAGACATGTCACATACAGTTAAAGAGATGTCCAACTCTCTATATGCGCTGTGCAACAAATATGTGACAAAGATCTTCCATCATCATCATCATCATCAACAAAAAGTCAACTTTGTTCAACATTCTGCGCAGCCAAAGCTGCGTATATTTCATTGTGAAACAGACATCTCTATACCAATATACACACACTATCAAGCTATGACACATGCGCAGTAACAAATATCGAACTTCAAAACGTTTTATAACATTTTATCTTTGTCATCTTTTAGATCGGGCGTTGGATATCTCTTTAGCTATATGTATATCTCTGGTTAAAACCAGAGTTGCAAAAGTTGAGTTCAGTTCTAATCTATGGATTTTGATAATCAGATGTAGATTTTGACTACATAGTACTTGGACCAGTAAAGAACAGTGATAGGGCACCACTGGGTACATTTTGACATACTTCACACAACTTTTATGTATGCTTTCCTTGAAAATTTAAGGGATAAATTCATCAAATATATTTTAAATTGATGAACTTGGTACTCTAGGGTTATCTACTTTTACGCTGTCATATCTTGACACTAAAAAGTACGTTAGTCTTATGGAGCCTTACTAGTCCAGTACTAATCAGTCACAGGTTGTACATCAAAAGTTGCATCCTTATGGGTTACAAAACTCTCATAAAATCCAATGGAGGTAAAACCAAGAAACAAAAAAGTTTATACCTACCTAATTTGTCAGGAAAATTCTTTTTGAATTTGAACTTCGACCACCACAGTAAACAAAAAAAGTTAATGTAAAAATAAACTTTTAAAATAGCTATTATTAGGTGTAAAATATTGTGTCAAACAAACCTAGCTCACTCAGGAGAATTGAGCTTTAAGCATCGCTGTGTAAAAATGCTCACCTCTCATGCTCAGCATCAAAAATTTTTGATCATGAGCATGAGCTTAAGCATTGATGCTCAAAGTTGTGTCCACAGTTTCACAGTATGTCAACTGCAGTGTTAAAAGAACCGTATTCTTTGATCATAATATAGGTAAAGGGTGTATGCGGATACTCAGTTAAACACAAAAATCCTTGCCAACATTATAAAAGCCCTAAAATAGACAGAGATTTTCTGCACATTACATATTTGACCCCAAGCTATGCCTGGTGTAATGACTAGTATAAGATCAGGCAACGAGAATTTGTTGGCAGAAAATTAACGTTTAAGTCTGTTTTAGATTTACAACAAATTGTGGATAGGTTAAAAAAAAGGAAATGTGGATACATCAAAATAGGTGAAGATAAAACATGTTTCGTTAGCTAGTCAACTCTGGAAGCCTTCTTTAAATTCAAGAACATTTTTTTATTTGTTCCATTCAGGCGCCCAGAGAAGCAGTATCACTTGGGAGGGTGTAATGGCTTAATTTTTACAAAAAGTTTTTCAAAATTTATGATATTTTTGTCAAATATTGAGAAATTTGTAACAAAGTGCCAAATTTTCAAACAAGCAAAAAAAAAGTTTATTGTGTAATATTCAAATAAGGAAAACCTGGATGAATTTATACACATGTACACAGAGAAAGACACAAACACATATATACCTAAGGTAACTTCTTTATGAATAACTATTCGTTGTACAGTCAAGAAAGTTGCAATTATGAATAATTCTATATTTAATTGGTTTATAAATATAATTTAGCCTGTGATAAATTTTTATTATTAACCATTTTTTAATGTGATAACATTTTTATTTTCAGTACCCAGGTTGCGTTTTACATTTGATTGTCATTTTTCCTTCCTTCTTTGCAATGTTTTTTCCAAAATTATCAATAACATTTTGAAATATTTTCCCTGTGTTTTGTATTTAATCTTGACATATCGATAGTATTACCAAAATCAATCGGGTAGAAAAGGAAATTTCATGGTAAGAAAACAATTTTGATAGTTTGTGGCAAGATATATCAATTAATTTTTTTAGTTATCAAAATTTGATAATAGAAACAAATGAAAATGTTATCACATTAAACGTAATTCAGCCTACTGATGCTCTGTTTTTTCTTTTCTTTTCACATTCCCCCTTCCCCTGAATTTTTTTACATCCTGAAAACTGATATTTGAGAATAAGAAACAGTTTATATTAGTAGTTTTAAAAAGATTTAAAAGACATTGCCACATATGATTATGTAAACAAGCTACAAAACCTGTCCTGCTAACAGGCTATTTGAGTGATGAAGAAAATTTTTGCTTTAGTTACCTATTATCTTTCATTTTCAAATGTAAACAAAAAGAGTCAAATTTTAAAGTAGTACCCTGAAAAAAATACTGGTTTATGTATCACATAATAAAATATGAGAAATCAATCTTTAGCCAATTTGGAAGCCACAACATCAAATTTGAAATAAGTACCCTAAGAAACTACTTCTATAATACCTATAATAAAATCAAACGTGAATTAAAAATTTTTCCCAATTTTACAACCCTTTTGGATTGAAGAATAAGTTGAATGAAAAAATGAATGTAAAATTTGAAATCAGTAACCTCCAAAAAATACATAACGATGTATCACATAATAAAGTTTATAAACTCAAAATTGGCCCATCGGGGTCAAACAGGTCAAATAGAAGAACAAACGTCAAATTTGAAATCAGCACTCCAAAAAACATACCTACCTCATTGATGTATTATACAAAAACATAAATAAATTCAAAATTTACCCCTCTTAGCCTTCAAGTGGTTAAAAAATTGGTCCAATGAAAAAATGAAGAACAATAGTGTATTAATCGCCACCGAGAGATCAATTAGTATAAATGTTACTTATTAAGTCTTCTTTTTGGTGGCTAGATAGAGATTATTAGATTATATTAATATTGATAGAAGGAATTAAAACAATTTTTACCTATTTACCATGGAAACATTAATAGAAGGAAGAAGAGAAAACAAGAGGTAATATTATTTGGGATAGAAGAAGGTGAATTATTAATATCATCATAATACATTTACTGGTACTTCAAGTAAAATTGTTATTTCAAGGATACATGTGTGGATGATGACAATGAAGAAGTAGAGAAGGAGGAAATGCATATTGAATGTAGATATGGAAGTTTTGAAGCTACCTACATTTCTTCTTCTTTAAAGCAGAAATGATGAAAGAATTTAGTGAGCAGAGATTAAAAAATTTCTTACGTCTAGATAATGTAAAAATGTGCGGTGAATTTTGATTTGTTGGATTTTGTCATCATAGATAATATGTTTTTACTGCCAGGGTTCAGTGAACATCAGTATTCTATATTCTCACACGTAATTATTTTTCTCAAACAAAGTTTTACGTCCTTTTACTTTTAATTTAATAATTTTTACAACAGTCAATTTTTACAATATCGGTCAAATTTTACAATAAATTTGCAACAAAATTGGCATTGGGGGGTGTCACACCCCCTACACCCCCCTTGCTGGGCCCCTGGTTCCATTAGGCGATTGCTTTCTTAAAATCTTTTGTTTCGCTGAAGTCTTTGGTTTTTGAAAGCTCTATCAACCAAACTTTAAACACAAGTTTCAGATTTCTCTTCTTCTCCTGTTTAGTAATTCTTAAACTTCTCAAATTCCCATAAAATTTAAATGATTTTCTGACATAGGTACTTATTCATTTTTTTCGTTCTCTTATTTCGAGTTTTGAAGTTATTAAAATTTGTTAGTTTTCTCTGTTTCTTTAGTCACAAAGCAAAAGTGTTGTGGGAATCGAATCATCCTTCAATTTTTTTCTGCCCGTTTTCTCTTTTCCTTGTGGTTTGCCCTGCTTGGCGTTTTTTAATTCTCAGTTTGTGGTTTTAATTACTTACTGGCGGTTTTTGTCCTTTCGATGGGCGAATGTAGAAATTTAATATACTTCCAACTCGTCGCGATGGTGCGTATAAACGATGCATAACGGTTTGAATCATGGATGAAGCTGATGTTATGAAAAATTATTATACCATCTTGGATGTTGGTACGTCGGTTAACCAATTTTTGTTCGCTAAAAACGATGAAACGCGCGTTTTGTTTATTATTCTACACCGAAATAACACCACCAGCAGCAACCACCGATTCTTATTTGATGCGCTCATATGTTGTAGAAAATTGAAATATCTAAAGTTTTTTCTTAGTGCTTCGTAATTTTGCCATCAAAGGGTGGAAAATTTATAAAGTAATTCCGTAAAATGCTGTACTGACGGTGGATAGGAAAGAAAACTGATGAAGAATATGGTATTTGCCAGCCACAACTTTCTCATTTTTCAAAAATTTTAAGCATATAGGAGCCATATTCTCAAAGTAATTTCCAATACCGAATGTTGTATTATCATCTACTTACGAATTTTAAGTAGGTACTTTAACAAATAAATTATTTTACGAGGGTTTGCAATTTTTGCCCATCGGTGTGAAAATCATGATATCAGGCCATATTCTAGCCTAAAAAGAGTACGTATACTGGAATAATGTGCTTGGTATATGTATATGTAATTATACAGGTTTATTTACATTTCGACAACACTTAGTGCGTCGAAATTAGAATCAATTATTCACTTGTCGAGAACTCAAACAAATTAGGGCTTATCCTATTCGTTGTGTTAGACATAAAATTGTTCAGCCTCTTGAAGCAAATATGGGAGGAGGTCGGTGCGGTATGTTAGCTGGGAGTTGAAAATTAAGTATTTTAATTCCAAAATAAAAACAAAAGTAGTCGTACCGGAAGTACCATCCGGCCGACCCGCACCAAAATAAATATGTCAGGTGCTTGAATTGATACTAATGTTCGTTCCAAATTTCGTGACTAGTACAAAAAATTGTGACCTGTATCGTAGTATTGACAAAAAAATGGCTTTGAAGTTATCATATAGGTACAGTATTAAATATGTATTAATTTGAGTTTTTGGTGTCAAGATTTTTCATGGGTAATGAAACAAAAAACGTACGTACCCCTACCCTTAGGTCGTTTCATGAGACCAATATTAATAAGTAAATTTTAATAGAAAACCCACTCAAACAGGGAGAAATAGTACATTACTACACAAGGGAGGAAAGTAAACGATCACAAATGAGTTGCGAAGTTGCAGCAAGAACCAAAGGCGAGTGCTACAATCGCATACGAGTGGCAATCGTTTACTTTTCAACTCTGTATAGTAAGGTATTTTATTATTCAAGAGAATGAAAAAATGTTTTGAATTATTCTAGTTATTTTAGTTTTATAAATTATAAAATAGCCATGCCAGAAATGTGTTTGGTACCGATGTGTCGTATCAATTATAAAAAACAAAAAAGTGAATAAGAAGAAAGTGACAATATTTTATCAATATGTACCAGTTTTTAAATTTCCTCATTGGCTCATCACTGTTATTTGAACAATGTGAAAATATCCTCCTCTAACAGGGAAACAAATAATTTTTTTCCTGTTTGTGTACTTTTTTCCATTTGATTATTTTTTTGTCTGTTGTGAAGTCTCGTTGGTAAAACCTTGCCTTTTCACCATCAATCTCGTTCATAAAGTTACATTTTTTATTCACCTATATAGTAAAAGATTAAAAATATCCAACGCATGTTAGACTAAGAAGGTAAGATGGTTTATATCTTTAGGACATAAGTGGCTGCGCTGGAAGTAATTATTAAGAAAAAACAGAGAAAAAATAAATTTTTTTGTATACCTTAAAACATTCCTGAACGATATTCAAAGGACGGAATACTACACATCTTGAAAATATTATTATGACTAAACCATAGGAAGAAAATGTTTGGCTACTTTTTAAAATAATCTCCAAAATAGGTACCTATTCGAATTTTTACAGCTTTCAAGAAGCAACATTGATAAAACTGACAAAAAACGACCTGGATTCGATCGTCACAGAACGTCTTGATTTAGTACAGAAATAAGACAATTTACTTTGGGCATTGATAATACAAGCATATGCAACATAGTTTACAGAACTTTTATAAATTAAAGTACGCTTATACTTTAAAAGGCCAAATTTCCAAATAGAAAAAATTTGAAGCCACGAACGCAAATACCTTTTTCAAATAAATAACGGGATTTATTTTTCTACGAATAAGAGGTATGTTTTTGAATCTACCTACTGAAGTCCTACATGCCAATTTTTTTACCCCACCATTTTTATCACTGTTCGTAGCCAGTCCACAATTCGTCGTTAACCTTAAATTTTTTTTTCTTTCGCACTTTTTCTCATGTAATAAATGAAGAGAGACGATAGTAAAGGTTATACTCGAGAGTATCAAGAACTGTTCCAAATGTACCGAATAAGAAGGTTTCGTCTACCCTTCAAGGGTTGGTTTTTTCACTTCGACTTTTCTTCTTCCTATCTTTCCCTCCAGTTAACATTCAACGAGTGTATCTTTTGCTCCTTCATCATTTAAGGATAGAGGGAAGTGGTTAAGTGGGTGGAGAGCGAGAGAAGAGCTTAATATCCGCTATTTTTTTGTATATGTTGTTCTTCGAGGGTTACTTTTCTCTTTTTTTCCTTAATTTTTTTTTTTTTTTTCGTTTTCTTCGATTTGCAATTTAGCCTCACACAAATTGTCTTTGAAGCATTCTCTCGCATCCGTATATTTCCGCCTTGACCTCAAAACTCGAGCACGAACTTAACCGCAAGAGCTGACAAATAACTATATATATATATATATACGTATCTCTATATAGTCATTGCGTAGAATAGACGTTAAATACGTACTTACTAAGTCGTATTGCAAGTTAGTGTAAAGAATTTATTATCTATCGCGCTGGAAAACCTTCATCCGTTCATTTGAACAAGTTCAATTCTTATATAGTAGGTACCTACACTGGCAGAAACTGGAGAAAAGAAGAACACAGAGGAAAATTCCCGACGTCACAGTATAATTTGTTGATTTTTGTTTGAATTGAATATTCAGATCTAGGCTTTTGGACGTATTCTTCGGCATTTAAATTTAGATTAATGATACGAAAAAAGATTTGATGTTCAGTATTTATGGCTGGATTGACTTCCTTGGGCCATATTATTAGTCGATCAGTTCACATAGACGTACTACTTAAGGGGAAAAAAAGTGTATTTAATATTTCTAGCATTTTATCCACTTGAGTATGCATATTACGGGGAAAACGTAAGTCTGGTCAGGTCACTTAAGTGAATTCACTAAGTTAAATGCACTTAGTGTAAAGTGAATACTAATGACGACTAAGAATATAGCCCCTAAATGACATAAATTTCGGCTGGCTTACACGTTTATTATGGTGACGGTTGTTGTAAATGGCAAAAAAGAGATCACCAGAAGATATGATCTTTAGATCAGAAAAACAGAAGAATCTTGAGATGGGAATTTCTGCAGGATCGCAATTTTATAATGTTCTCTGGTTCGCGTGTTCATGTGATGAGGTTTCATTTTGGCTCCCCCTTCCCAACTGGCACCACAAATTTCCAAGCGAAGATTTGATTTCATGATCCAAGATCACATACACACCTCATTCGTCCTACGTAGGATATATTTTAATTTTGGGTTCAAAAGTACGTTCCAAAATAATAACGTTTCATTCTCGCAATAGTATGGAACGCGGGGAAAGGAAAGAAAAACGAGGAAAAAAAAGGGTAAAAAAAGATAACCCCTCGTACTCGTAATAATACGAAAAGTTTAAATTTTGAAACGGCCGAAAGCAAAAGCATTATGAAAAATGACAGCAGCGTGAAAACTCGTACATACAAATAGCATTTCATTGTTTCAAGTTTCTTCTTTATCTTCTTTGTCATTTTTTCCTGCGGAGAATTTTTTTTTTCTCGATTTTATTATAATTTTTTTTTTCCTAACGTTGTCAGTAATGATACCATTACGATTTTTCTCTGAACATTGTATACTTATATACTGTACCTACGTTCTTTTGAAAAATTATTTCACTCTCATCTCGTCTTTGTTTTATTGTTTTTTGCCAGTAATGACGGTTTTGCTTTTCCATTTACTATAGCTAGATTTTAATGTAACAGAGAATACAATTAAAATACGAAAAGAGATTATGGCAGAACGTGGGTCTAAATGCGGATGAGAATACTATTTTTTGTTTTTTTCCCCATTATTTAATGTATAAGTGATGTCCACATCTATCTATCTAACCTTCATGTTTCTCCTTTTTTTTAATACAATTTATCTCTTTTTGGTTGGTGCAACGTTTAAATGGTCTCTCTGTAGCGGATAGACTGAGGCGTCGATGTTTAATTGTGTTCAATGATACGTTTTGATACGAACGGCTGACTAAAAAGTTTTTGTTTCTTTTTATATCGTTTCGTAATGTCCATTTTGTTGTCATTTGGCGCAAATTTAGTAGCTGGATTACGGTGAGCTATGGTTTTCTCGTCGAATTTGGGTAAAATTAGAGAGCAAAGTAAATTCTGTATTTGTGCTTTCGAGTTTCTCCTCGTACGAAGGGATATCAAAACGAAGTTCTATAGCTTAGGAGTAGGGCAGAAGTATAGGGTGGAGCACTGCAGAAGAACTAGAAATAATGTTTTTAACAAAGTAGAAAGTCTTCCAAGAGCTAGCCTAAGTTATCCTATAAACTGTGACATTCGGTAGAAAAGACTATAGTAAAATTATTCCGATTGACCCAATCGATCTATAGCTGTGCGATGCCTGTAGATCTTTCAGTCAGAACTGACTGAATGAAACAATTCAAATATTAAGAAAAAATATATGCCGCATTAAATACGGTAATGAAACGACTTTGAACTGGTTGCCAACAAGTCAACGCAATAGGGATATATGGAATTTAGTGGAATATGTTTATTTTGAATTTTCGGGCATAATTGTTGACAATATGTTATAGTTTCATCGCCATCAAAAAATTCAAGTGGCCTCAATAATACGACTAATTTTCGAGATGAAGTATAAACATATTATGTTCTATAGTAGCCTAATTCAAGGAAGATGCTGCATAAAGGTTTGGATAAAAAAAAGTAGACGTGGACATTTCTGAAGGTGGAGCTGAAAATTTAAAATACTGAACAATTATTGAAAATATTCGTTTGTGTTGGTATTTAAAACTATTTCACACAGAATACCTATTTCTACCTGAGTAAATAAAAAATTGGGAATGTTTGCGTACTTTTTTAAGTCTTATTAAAAAATAAGTTGGTAAACACGATTTTTCATTTGTATGAGAAGACAGTACCGAAAATTCACGGAGAATTTTCACTCGTACACAGACTTGATATTTCAGCAAGTATAGACAACTTCATACTTTCAAAAATTGATAAAAATATCGATGTCAGATCATAATTAAAGAGCTAAAATACTTTTTTTCACAAATATTAAGACCATGTTTTACAATTTTTTAGGAGAAGAAAAATATAATTTTAATAAAATTTCACATTTCAACTTAAGTTGAGCTTCGAAGCTGTTTATTTTCAATTTTATAAGCTGGTCCACATATCGAGGAGACTACAAAATTTGAACCTCCCACTTTTAGTAAGTTAAATAATAGTATTTAACGAAGTAAGTAGTTCTTTAACGACCTGTAGTGATAGTTTTGACAAGATTTAAAAATTGTAAAATAAGGTTTTGTGGGAACGTATAAAATCGATATATTGATATAATAACCATGAGAAGAAATAAAGGTGATTTGAACATATTGCCTACATTAAAATTTTTAAGAACAAAAAAAAATCAGGTCAGAACTGTCAAATCTAATCTGTTAACGTAATTTTGGTCAAAACTTTCACACATATAGTAGTTTAAGAGATTGGCAAATCGAATTATCGGAATGTATCAATTATCATGCGTGACAAAGCAACATCAACCAAAAAATATGTTTTTCTGTACGCTTTTAGGTACTGGAAAAAAGTAGAAAATTTCAATACAACGCAAAAAAATATGACTGAGCGCAAGCGCTCACTGGCAAGTTGACTTTTTTACACGACTCACTGTTTTGTTAAAAATAGTAGGGGAGACCTGGGTACCATGGAACAATTTTTTCCTTTTTGTTTCTGGTGTGAGCTAGAATTGAGTTAGAAATTTGGGACAAGTAAATTTGTAACGAACAGATCTACAAAACTAAACCAAAAGAAATCATTAAAATGTGATAGTTTTTTTCTAATTCCATCATAAAGGGGGTAACCTTTTTTGTTCCACATTACACTACTCCAGTGTACTACGGTATTGAGGGTGGTGTACCATGGTACATGTTACATCCCATAAGAAAAAAATATTTTTAAACCAAAAAATTAAATTTATTTTATCTAATACAATATGAAGTTCACTACATCTAAAAGTAATTATATTTAAATAACAGATGATATCTGCTATCTGAATTATAATAATATAATTATTATTAGGAAAAATGATTGCTTTTCAATTGTGTCACTTTCCTCATGAATTTACTAATTTAAGACATTTTTTACAATATCTTAAACTTTTTTAAGATACAATCTTTCAAATTTTTAGGTAGTTTTAATTAGAAAAATTATTTGCAAAAAACTGAAAAGTATTTCTAGTATGTTCCAAGCAGAGACATAGGTATAGTTAAAGAGATGTCCAACTCTCTATATGCACTGTGGTACAAAAATATGAAAAACATTTTCGACCATCATTATCATCATCATCATCATCATCATCAATGAAAAGTCAACTTTGTTTAACATTCTGCGCAGTTTGTGCAAACAGACATCTTTATACCAATACACACACACCATCAAGCTATAACACATGCGCAGTGAATTAAAAAAAGTTGAGAAATTTTTTATGATGATGATTATGGTTGAGATGTTTGTCACATTTTTGATCACCTGTTAGAGATCTCTTTAGCTATATGTTTCTGGTTCTATGGTATACCAGAAAATCCACACCATGGTACACTAGGTTAACCTTTTTACTGCAAATTAACATTATATTTAATCCAAGTGTTTTTGAGAATTGATAACTCCGAATAATTAATTACTGATTATTAAACTTCTCCAAAAATTTGAATGCTTAACTTCCCTCCCATTAATCACACTTTTTATGAGTTATCAAAATTTTACTTTCAATATAATTTTGATAAATATTGCAGTAACTTTCAAACAACAAACTGGATAATGATAGTAAATGAATGAAGTATTTACCAGGAGTATGATGCATAAGTTATGGGACCAGTTTGTCCAAAACTTGAAGGGAAGTCAGTTTTGTCTATGGTACACTGGTTCCATGGTACCCGTGTCGCCCCTATTTATTTTTTTATTTTTAAACGATAATATTATTAATTTATTTACAGTCTCATTCTTGTAAAACTGATTTGTTTCTTGAATGTAACCAGTTTTTAGGGTGGGGGAAAGCAACAGCTAAAAAAAAGAAGTAAAATTATTATTGAATTCTAGAAAACCTGACAAGTTATTAGTTTTATATTGAATTTTTTTTTTTTTGGAGGGGTGTTGCATCGATAGAGGTTTGGGACCAGTTGAAATTTTTTGGTCAAAATATTAAAATTAAAATTATTATTTTAGCTCTAAAAATTTTTTTCATAATCATTTTTGGAGGGGGTGTGGCAAAAAAAAGTGTGTGACACGCGTGAGAAGTAGTAG
Organism: Ericerus pela; assembly: GCA_011428145.1. NCBI lineage: Eukaryota > Metazoa > Arthropoda > Insecta > Hemiptera > Coccidae > Ericerus > Ericerus pela. The sequence goes on from WOFM01000277.1 coordinate 609,013, forward strand.
AAGGCTACTCGGGCGATTTTCAGAACTGGTATTCGCCTCGTGTAGCAAATTTCGAATTTGTAGCTAAATCACCTACTTTTCGCACTTGTATCACAAATAATTATTTTACAACAAATCCATCTAAAATAGGTTATTATTTACCCACTTAAATTTGTCAACTCCTTCAATTAGTAGAATTTTATGAAAATAATAATTAAATAATTATGGAAAGGTAAACTATTGTTGTTCATTGGCATCACGGTGTAAAACGGTTCTTCGTATTCCATTTCTACACTAGTAAAAAAATGAAATTTTTTTGGTGAATAGAAACGAAATTTTTTTTCAACTGTACCGTATCGATTTGGAAATTTCGCACTTGGCTAACCAAAATCATTTCAAAAATAACTTCATAGCAACGATCAAAGCTCTTCCAAGAGATGTTTTTAATCGATTATTCTTCATGTACGATTTTATAAGAAGGGCAACAATTAGAAAGAGGCTTCGAACTTCAAAGTAGTTGGACTTTTTGAACTTCTTCCATACGACTACATTGGTTTCACATTATTTAAGTAATTCAATATGACACTCGAGGGTAGCTTAAACGTAACCCAACTGCACAGACACATTTATTTTAGTTTTGAAACTTCGTAAGACCAAACACTCTACATATTCATCATACGTTCCACCCTTTTCTACCCCATTACTCGGACAAACACAGATTTTCGTGTGGTCAAACATCAATGTTTGTATATTGTATATTTTTTCTTCAAACAGACCTATTTTGTTTTTCAACCTTTCGTCTTTTCGACGTTTATACGAAGGCGAACCTATATGTATGCAAAATACTAGACACCAAACACGTTCAAATTGTCCTAAACTCCTAAATAGACACATTTGGAATGCTAAAAAGCTAAGCTACGTGTATGGAGAGGAGTACGTGAGTACTGCACCCAAATACACACACAAATCACGCACGACTGGTGAAAAGTCGAATTATACGTCCAGGAACATACCAACATAACATCAAGTTAAATGCTAGTTTTCAAAAAAAAAAAAAAAGGCCAAAAAGAAGAGGAAGAAGAAGAAATGGTAAACATGGAAGAAATTTGACAGAATACGTAATACTGAAAAAATTTATAAAAAAAATGAAAGAAGGAGAACAGATGGTTCAATAATATGAAAATAAAATGAAAAAAATAATATCTAAAAAAGAACAGAGAAAGATATTTGCGGCGCATCAACCGAGTCAAGTGTGTATTTTCCAAAAGGGTCAAATTTTATAATGGCTGCCATCTGAAAATTAGTTGACTGATTTCGCTCAAATTCAATACCAAACCAGTCCCTACTAGTCTCTAATTGTCATAAAAATTTCAAACCATAATCTTTTAATTTACAGGCGTTATCGTGATGGCAACATGGTGGATTTGCTAAACTTTGAGAACTCCTCCCTCCGGAATTAGCTGATGAATTTAAAAAATTTTAACACGAATGTATAGCCCTTAAAAGCTTCTAACACTATCCCAAGTTTCATTCCCATAGGTCAAACAGCGGAGGCTCCACAGACTCCAAAAAAGAGCCGAAATGAGCAAAAAGTGGAAATATATATGTATATAGGGCACAGAAGAATTTGAGTGACCTATATATTCGCGATCTATGACTCAAGATAGGCGCTTTTATACAGATCTCGTGACTGCACTGAATGAAATATTTGTAAGGAAAAAGTCGTCGTAGTCAATTTCCAAAATCAACCTTTATTGAAAATTGCTAGGCACTTATTACTTTGCGTTCAAATGCTATAATGAATCCGCATTATAAAGCTTCTGACTGAATGAAATTAGACATTATATACATATAATGCGCGTCACTCTCCGGCTTTTTCTATAATTTCATTTTAAAATTTGGCCAAGTTTTATCAATATTATTCGTTAGTTAAAATCAATAAACCATAAAATACTATAATAGATAGTTAAATTAGTTTAAACGTGTCATTAATAAACGTAGTAAGGAAAAATTTCAGTCGTTTCAGGCCTTTTTTTCCCTTTTTCTTCAATTAGGAATAAATTCTCGTGTATAGTAATAAACACTAATAAAAGAAAAAAAAAAATGCTTGAAATGACTGAAATTTTTCCATATTATATTATTTATTGACAATACGCTTGAATTAATTTGACTGTTAGTATTTGATGGTTCATTGATTTTGTCTAACAAATGATACTGATAAAACTTCGCCAAATTCAATAATTAGATATAGAAAATGCCGAAGAGTAATGCGCGTTATATATAACGCCTAATTTCATTTAGTCAAAAGCTATAATGCGAATTCATAAAAGCATTTGACCACAAAAAAGTAAATGCCTAGGCATAATCGATAAAGGCTGATTTTTGCATTTGACAGCGAGAGAGTTATAGAGGATTTTACGGTCGTTTTACGTGGAATGTGATGGATATTGTTTCAAACAAATTTTGGTCATCAAAATGTATTTGTGTTTTTTGTCTTCCATCCATTGGAAGAGAAAAATGGAGGAAAAAGAAAGAGATTCTTTGTGCACGTGAATTGAACCAAATTAAGAATATTAGAACGTCAAACTGAAAATTTAAGAAGCTTTGTAGAAAAGTAAAAAGGTAAAAATAAAATGACATGGGTAGCATTGTAGGAAGTTCACGAACTTCTTCGAAATCCGGCTGAATATTATTAAATCGCTGGAAAATGATGAGGCCCAGGTTTACATTATTTTTTCTATCTCTCACTATATTCACCCAAATATAAAAAACGTTGGCAACTTTAAGCGTCTAGAGCCATTTCAGAGATCAGCTTAGTAAGGAGTTTGTTGGGTACAGTCCACTCCTGGGTATAGAATCTTTGGAAGATCGTATTCAGCCAAATAAAAGAGAATTTCATCGTTTTGAAGAAAAAAAAAATGTTCTCGAAAAAATGTAATATATGGTATTATAGGGGTGCCAGTCATATTATGGCAGAAGTATTTGTCCTTTACTATATTTTATTCCAAGTTGACACCCGATACTTTAAAATAGAAGATATAGTTGAGATTAAGGATGCTGGATTTTAGAGTAAGAACCAAACAATTCGGGTAATTGGGAGGCCAGAGACATATAACTGCGAATATAGAGGTCAAGATATTAATTATTACATAATACAAGGTGTGGGGATTAGACCAATACTCGTATGAGGATATAGGCTCGGCCTAATGATGACAGTCGTCACCTTTGGTGACAAATATTAGTGCCTTGCACGTTAAACAAAACTGCATGTTTGTTTGTTTGTACTTGTCTATCTTTGTAGATAGACAAGTTACAAATTTCAGTCCGTGACAAATCGAGAGATAACAATCTCCGCGATGTTACAAACTGATACAGAGATGCATTCTCCGTACTTTACCATTGCCATAGCAACTGTAAAGTACGATGAATAATCTACACTATAACTTATGTAAATATTACATAAGTGTGTATGTGTGCGTGTAAGGAGCCAGGTATATATGACCAGAAAATCTTAGGCTAAATCGCCAATGTTTGCTGAGGTCTTGGCTCCCCTATACATTATAGGTATTTTGGCATAAACACGCAAATTGTTCTGTTGAACACCTTCTATTGTTGGTATACTTTCCACAATGTAAGGTTTTCCACACAAGGAATTAGTATTAGGTATAAAATCTGGAAAACTTGTTTTCAACATTTTAGTTCTATAATGTTTTATGTCCCTACACGCAGTCAGTTTCATTTTTTTTTCTAAAATTTAATAATTTGAATAATTTTTTATGAAGTGCAAAATGAAAGTCTCTAGCAGTTTTTCCCAATAAGAATAATTTACTCTAGAATTGACAGATAATTTTGATATTGTAATATTTGGACAAAACTGAATTTGATTTTCAGCTTATTGTTTATTCCTCAATTATGGCAATTCAAATTCATTTATTGGTCAGCAACCAAATTCCAATCAGATGCATGGAAAACTAATTCAAAGTTTAAAATTGATTTTAAATACTGTTAGATTTACTATATTGGACTATATTATTAGTAATAATAATAATGATTTAACAAAAAAGCATATGAAAAAATATATGCTAAGATGTATCACACAATAAAATGGGGAAACTCAAAATTAACCCCCTTTTGAGCCCTCTTGGGGGCTGAAGAATGAATCAAATGGAGAAACGAATACCAAATTCAGGCACAGCATCTCAAAAAACATTCTTGGTGATGTATTAAAAAGTGAAATGTCAAAACTCAAAATTTTGCTGGTGGAATGTCTATACTTGCATAACTAAGGAAAGCTAATTTAATACTGAGAGAATGGTGTTATCTGAAATATTTATATAACCACAAGAAATACCATATCCAAGACACTTTTGGGTGATCCAATCAGGATGCGTTATTCCGTTTTATTTGGAATCGGGGCTTGTGATTGGTCATCTTACTTTTTTGATGAAAAAAATTCCCAAATTTTGAATCTAATGTTTGGATCATCTATGGGGAATTTCTCAGATTTATTTGGCCAGTGTTACTCATCGTAGAAATACCAATTTTTTGAACCATCATTCGTATTTTTACGATGAATATAGAATGCTGCAGAGCGGCACAAAATTTCATTAGATTTCCAGGAACCGGGTCAAACACAATACCTCTTCTTGACACAGTCGGTAAAAATGAAGATTATTTTTAATATTTATTAGCGCATAGTCAAGTCCCTCCGCTACTTACGAATTAATTTTTGTGCATTTTCTGTTCGCAGGTAAGTTGAAATAATTTGATCAAGAATGATTATATGAAGCGAAAAATTTTGAATATAATACAGTAAGTGATTTACTGAATGCATGCACCACTAATATAGCACGTCGTAAAAGTTGAAAACATGCCCCAAAAATGATTAGTACTTAAATTAATTAAAGACATTAATGAACTTCAAACGTCTTTGCTCAAGGTAAAAGTAATATTCGAGTTAATTTTGTTTTTCCTAATAGTTAAATAAAATGAAAGACGAAACAAAATATTTCTTCAGACAGGTACCAACCAAATCAATGTAAAACTAGAATAATATAATTTGTTTTCTTATTTTTTGGAAGCGTTTGATAAGAAACTTATTACATATTTATGAATGGATATGAATAGATAAAACTCAATAATTATATAATAAAGGCATAATGCACTAAAAAAATTTAATTCAGGTATAATTTTCCTAAGAAAAGAAGCGCAATTACTCAACGATTGCAGTTTAAAGAGGTTCAAAAATTTGTTGTAGCAAAAATCATTAGGTAGCAATTGAGACAAAAAGAGGACTTTAAAATTTTAAGACGAATCACTGTGGCATCCACCAACCAAAATTGTTTTATTTCGCTCCAGAATTTTAAAATTAAGGATATTTTAGATTGAAGTTTTAAATATCTTTGCCGCGCATGTAAGTAATGTATTTTTCAAAAGTGTCAAATTTTGTAATGGCTGCCATTCGATGACCAGACGACCGATTTCGCTCAAATTTAATACAAAACCAGTTTCTGATAGTCTTCAATTGCCATCAAAATTTCAAGCCAAAAGCTTCAAATTTACGGGAGTTGTAGTGATGACAACATAGTGGATTTGCAACACTTTGAGAACCTCTCCCTCCAAAACTAGCGAATGGATTTCAGAAATTTTAACATCAATGTGTAGCCCATGAAAGCTTTTAACATTACCCCAAGTTTCATTGCCATAGGTCAAATAACGGAGGCTCCACAGACTCCCAAAATCTGCCAAAATTAGCAAAAAGTGGAAATATATATATATATATATATATAGCCTACAGAAGAATTTGAGTGACCTATATATTCGTGAACTATGACTCAGGATCGATGCTTTTCCGCAGGTCCCTCCCCCAGGTTTCGCCACTGCACTGAATGCAATAGTCGTTTTTTCCAAGGAAAATACACTAAAATAAGTATCATAAAGAGACTGAAGTTTGATTTTCTGACTTTCTTTCACTTGAATACCACTTCGAAAATGTTTTCGCTCGAGCATTTCATCTTATCAATAGAAAAATTCGCCAATTCTGTTAATAGCGTCATTCCAGACGGTAGTTTACTTTCATTTTCCATGACAGGCGGGCAAATTAAAACAAATATTCCACAGTTTTAATAAACCGTACTAAATTAAACCCACCCCAAGAAAAAATACAGCCATTGTATTATATGAAAGCCTACATGTACGCACCCTTCTCATACTAGTCTATAGAAAATCGAGTGAAAAACCAAAACAGCATACGGTATACACGGGATAAAAGTAAAATGTGAAGAAAAAAAATCAACAATGCGTTTTAAATCACGCGTGATTTATTAAACTTCTGTTCAACCTGGATAAGTCAGAAGAAAGGAGCGGTTGGGAGAGAGTAAAAAAAAGAAAAAGAAAAGAAAAACCATTCTGGAAACAAAAAATCAAATACTAACGACAAGCAGCATCACGTATACATATATATGTAACCGCGAGGAACGGAAAATTACTTTATTTTTTATTTTTCGTTGACGGAAAGCTTTTTAAGCATTTTATGGTTATTCGCCGCAGGAGATTTTTTATAGCTTTTCACGCACGTCGTGAGTGAAGATATGAAATGATGCTGTCACAAATGGATCACGTTTCTTAATTATTATTATTGTACTCGATTCCGTCCACCACGCAGATGAACGTTTTTATCATTATTTTATACATTCGTTTCACCACAAAAACCAAGGAATGCCATCAAAATCATGTTGAGAGGCTTTCCAGGACGCCTTATGGTCAACTTTATAGAGAAATTTTAAACGATTGGGTAGTTTCAGAAAAATTCAAAATTCCTATTTTCTTTTTTGAGAAAAGTAATTTTATTCGAGAATCTCGTTGCAAAATTTGTCGAGAAAGATTTACTGGAATTGTTAAAGTTCGAGTGCACTTTAGTTACTTGAGTAGTTACCCGCGGGTGTTTATACAAGGCGTTTGTTTGATAAGTGGTATTACTCAATCCTTCAATTATTTAGTACTGGTACCTAGGTAAACATGAAAAGCCGTGCGAATATTCTTGTTCTAAAACTCGTAAAATGGGTATAAATTTGACTTGATTTGACTGGATTCACAGCAAGGTCTTAAATAGCTTTAGATTCATAGGACTGACGTACTGAAGGCAGATAAAAGAAGACATAATGCACATATGCAGAAAACCTATGCCACTTTATAGGTTACGTAATCATGGTATATCAGATTAACAATGGTGAGACAGGGCTCAGGTTACTGAGTATCCAGTACTCAATGATCCAAGGGTATAATGATATTTTTGAAAACATTATTTAAATTTAAGACTTTTGAACAATGATGAGCAAAATTCTATTAATCAATTAATCGACTTACCTTAGTATAATCGATTATTACACACCTTCCCAGCACTTTTAATTCCTGCCGCCCGAGCGAGACATAGTTATATAATATATAAGATGGAGGCGACACAAAAGTGGTTTTGGTGTCTTACATACGAGCAGCATTGACATGTACTTCTTTTTGAAAGTTTGACTGAAGAAAAAAATTATCACTTATATTTGTTCGTAAACACTGGCGTATAAAATACCTTACTTTTATCTCAATTCACAAATCTGATAAGACACCCAACCTTTCGATCATTCAGAACTGAGTACCCAGGTAAACACAAATCCATGCCAAAAATATTCACCTAAAGCCATAAAATAGAAATGAGTTTCACTTGATTTTACTGAATTCACAACAACATATTTACAAAGCTTTAAATATATAGGTTCAAAAGACAGAAAACAGACAAAAAAAGACCTAATGTGCATGCTCTGCTAACCGATGTTTGTTGTAAGGCTTTAGAATGATTACACATTTCAATGAAATTGGTGAGATAGGGCTGCTGGGTATCTAGTATTAAATGATCAAAGACCTAATTCCATGGTAAAACTGTGCCTCGTCCCCATCATATACATATATATGTGTACACATATATCCTCGAAAGGTACTTTCTTGTTTGATGGTATTGTAACGTATATTTTCATCTATTTTTAGAAATGACGAACATATTTGTCTACACATTTTCGAGTACCAAAAACGTAGATATTTATCAACAATAATCATCCTATAACTCTTTGTAAACAACCACTAATTTACCCATTTTTGATTTTATGAATATAGATATAATATCTGTATACTCATGACCTAATTGTGCCTGTCCCTCGAGTATTCTACGAGTCAGCACAACCCTATAATAACAACACCCTGCCTCACTTAACCTATCCAACATATACGCTTACATACCCTGAACAGATATATAAACCCTCGATTTGAAGGAATGAGACACAGTTCCTCAGCAGTTACTTCTAAGTATCTAGAACCTCTCTGGTAGAAGTCTCTAGTGAACAGACAGTCTTGTCTAATGGATTGTGATACCATAAGTATAAGTATTTACGTATTAATTGATGTACTGTAGTGTACCATTTATTAGTTATTAAACGTGTTAAATTATTGTGTGTTTTAAAATACTATTGAGTCTCTCAAATACGTTAGGGTCCACAATAGTCAGTGGATAATAAGTTGAATATTTAAATTATTATAGAGCTATTAATGCTTATCCAGTGTGTAATATCTCGTGTATGGTGTAACACTGAAAGTGGTTCTAATTAGGTACATTACCACCTCTTTTGGCCATTACAGGTATAATTATTTTATCAGTGAAAAACCACCAAAATGCCATTCGAGGAGAGGAGATTTAGAAACAATTGATTAGTTCACTCAATGATCACCTCAAAACATCGAAGTATAGGGATAATGAAACAAGTACTATATCACGACTGTTGTGGGAATATGTTAGAGAGATAGTGAGATGTATTAAGGCTCTGTACTAGCAGCCATCTTGTGTTATTCTGTTTATCATAAATTTTACATTGTTTATTATTACTATATAATATGAATAATAACACAAAATGGCGGTTCATCTCTTATCACCCTCATGCCCATACCTACTGGTAAAGAGCCTTTTGTTATGTTGAGGTATTATTAGCTCTCTTTCACTCGTTGCCAATTTATCAGAATCAGATTAAGTTTACATTAGCTCTGTGTGATAGGACTATACCAACATACACCACCCTACACCAGGAGGGCGATTCCATAAATGTAGGAATGTTATATGACTTTGTGTCAAGTTTTACTTGAATATTTGTGAAATATCCCTACCTGTGTAAGTTGGTGTAAGTTAGTGTAATCCTATCAAACAGAGCTATTGGCTTCACTTTAGTGCTTGTTCCATTATTCCTATACTTCGATGCCTTAAAATAATCCAACATTACACAATCGATAGCTGTAAAAAATCATTAAATAATGGATTTTTCTGCAATTCACCCTACACCCAGATACTCACTATTACTAACTTTTAAATTTAATATTTGAAAATTAAACTCCTTCAAAATGGAATAAAGGACACAGGTTTCCACTGAATTTTTCACTCAATTAGTACTGCCTAATCCCTACGTACCATTGAAGTTTGGCGGTCGATTATTGACGTTTTAAAAATTAATTCATAATAGTAAACGCTACTCGACTTTATGTGCTCATAATATACGTATCTACTCCATCAACATCCAGGTAGGATACCTGCTGTATATTGCTTAATTGTTACTTGTTTCATGGAGTACTGCCATGAACCAACCATCAAAGTTAGGTAGGTAGTCGCGATTCCAGATTTCTTCGGATATTGCATGCAGAATATCCAGTGACATATCTGCGGTATGTATCGCAGGCTTTCTCGCCGTTGCACCGAAAGCACTTAGTATTTACTAACATAAAAGATTAATACATTTGAGATCCTCATCAAACCCAAATTCCAAGGATCAAATTGAAAAATCGAAGTGATCTAACTTAGAAAATGGACTTAGTAAATTTTTACTTACTTTATTATCGAAAATACAGCATATATTAATCAGGAATTCAGGAATTGTTTAAAACTGATGTAATCATATGTTAATGAGCTTCACAATAAGAGAGCTGTTTCCCGAAACGTCTCCCGGACTTGGCTGGTGAGTATAGTTATAAACTGTATAGTACTTAATTATGTTACAGTAAGTAATAAAATACCTTAATAAATGAGATATACTACGTTTTGTGTATATATATTTATGAAGTTGCGTAATATTTTATTGGTAGGCGTAAGTTTATAATGTCAAGAATCAACTGTTCAACTTCGGTGGGAGGTTAGTGCTCGATGCGATGACTGTAATGAGAAGAGTGAAAAATATTAATTTAATATGTGGTCTATATTAGCCATTGAAGGAGCTGTATTACAGTTAATTTTCATGAAAATATTGAATGTCCAAACTTTTACAGGTCCCTCTGTTTGGATGATACGCATATGACAGGTGGATACGAAGGGGTAATCATCCCTCCCGGCTTTGAAAAAAAAGTGAGAGTGAGAGAGATAAATAGCTTTCCTATTTTTGTGTTACTTTCATATGTCAGGTTGTCCACCCTAAATGTAGATTCCTTACAGGCTTGAATGTTCTGTCACAAAATTCGCCCCCTCTGTTCAGAAAAGCTGTATCCACCTATGGATCACATGTCGACATGATATTTATAACTTCCATTGAAGTTGAGTAGCCTATTCCTGCTGTTTTTCGACAGGTTTTTAAAAAACCTACTATTATCAAAATTACTTCTACCAAAGAAATGCTACGCAACTTTATGTACACATTCGCACAAAACGTGGAATTTTTTTGTTACGTAAATATTTTATTACTTTTATTCTGTCAAGTATTATCAATCGCCTAATTTTAGTAGACACTTCACGAAACACTCTGTATGAGTGTATGTATGAGTTAATAGACTATCATTTCCAATAAAATGCGAAGACTGTCATCATTAAAAAAACCTATCTTGTAACAATTATTTGCGAATCAAAATTAGAGATTAATGATGGAGTGAAAGAGCCTTTAGGTACCGGAAAAGTTTATGGTTATACTATGTTACTTGGGATTAGTCTGTTTGGAAGAGATGCGTAGGTAAATATGTACGTATAATAAGCTGTTGCTGTGTAAATGAAAGCAAAGCGATAAGAAGAGAACGTATTGAAGAATGGCCTCTAAGTCGGAGGATTTGCAGCTAGCCGCTGGGTCTAGAGAGATAAGAAATTATGTAGTCATATGAATTAAATATTTCAGAAATAAGTGGTGCTGAGGGGGAGAAAAAACTAGTTTTATTTGATTAAGGTTAAAGTAAGTTGAAATATTATGTGGCCAAGACTATATTGTACTTTATACCTTTTCCACGCTAAGAACTGCGTGACGACGTCATAACCACACTTGCCTCCATAGCCGTGTTTTTTGTTTACTTCACGAAAACAATCTCAGTTGATACTTATATTTGTACAATTAAGATCATCTATTCCTTTTCTTCTTTCGCCAATCAAGCGAAATGCCTACAGTTAATTATGACATCAGGCAATTCATTCGTAGTGTAGACAAAGTATAGATGATATTTTGAAAGAGGATGGTGAATTGAAATTACGAGAGGAAGTAAGGTATTGTTTGTGTTTTTTATAAGATTTTTTTCATGACAATTCTCGTGGTATCCTAATTTAATCCTCAGTTGGTATCATTAGAATTTACTTATGCTAGCAAACAGTAGTTATAGTGAAACTAAGATAATTTTCTTAAGGGACCCCTCTAGGAGATGTTTTTAAGCCATTTTTATGAAGATAACTGCAATTAAATACCCTATTGGTAATTGATAGGATGAGGATTTTGATGTAATAAAATATTTTTTTCCATCATTGCTATCAAAGATTTAATGAAATATCTTTCTAATTTAGGAAGATTACATTAAAATGAGTCCATTTTATTGGACCATATTCGTCATATTTTGCTCTTCAGACCATATTTTATAGGTTTTAAGGTAATTTTCAAAAATTTTTTCATTTTCTTTTTCCTTCTCTTTTTTTTTCCACAAGCTAATTTTTTCCCAAACATTTTTCATGTTGGATTATTGTTTATTGGTAATATTTTCATATTCAAATTTCAAAACCTGAAATATCATTTGACTATCAAGTGTGATACCAATAAATTTTTCATTTATAGATGACAAAAATTATGTACCTATTTTAATAAAAATTAAAATGATGATTTGAATTTATGCTTATTTTTCATTAGTTTTAAATATTAATTCCGAGATTATTATGTTGTATGAATTGTAAGGTATAAAATAGTATAATTGATAAAAATTTTGAAAAATTCGGGATTAAAAAAACAATTTTTAGTCAATAAATGTGATTTTTTTCTGAGACAGATTATTTTTCCCTAAAAAGACCTAGAAAGATGTAGATTAAAAAAAATATGCAGAAAAAGACGTAGCTTTCTAAGCTTTGTCCAAAAAGACGCAGATCTACATCTATTGACGTAGGGTTGGCATCCCTGTGAAGGTTAATATTAAAATTTATTTAAAATGTTATAGTATGAAAACATTCTATCGATTTTGTTTTTTACAGGCAAACAAAGGGTTTCTTTTGACAGATTGTAAAGTGGTATCTTATAAGTTTGCTGACTTACGAAACATTCATGTAAGAAATTTCTACAGCAGTGAAGTAACTTCATGTGACATGGTGAGGAAGAATAAATCAATGCCAGTAACAGTTAAAGCACCTGTAATTCGTCCAAAAAATAGAGCCTCCGAGGCAAAATTGGCAGATGTTAATGCCATTTTGAAATGCTTGGGAATAACAGTAAATCCTGCTTCTCATTCTTTTTATTTGATTGCTCCGCAATTTGCTCCGCAATTTGCTCGTCCTTTTCAACTTCTTAATGGTCCAGAAGATGATTTTAAATCTGTTGTTAATGACGATTTGTTTTAATTTTTCTATTCCTATATCAGAAGTTCAGACAGTTTTTGTTTATTGAAATGAAGAATAAAATTTCATACATAAATTGGTCTTTAGTAGGTACTTTATAAAACAAACTGTTGTTGATGGTATATTAATTTATGAGAGCTTTAGTATGTAATGAAAAAAAAAACCTTGATTTAGTACTTTATCGAAACAAACAATCAGTGGTGGTTAGTATGTTTTCATAGAAAATATGAATTTGAATCTTGATTTTCAGGGGTATCAAGTGGTTTTTTGTACATTTTGATAAAAGAATTGAATTCTGCACACTGAAATACATAAGAAAGCATCAAAACATGATTTTCCATTTTAGTGGCTTTTAGGATTTTTTCAAAATCCGCGAATCATTTATATATATGTATACACATATATGTGTGTGTATGTGTGGGTGTGTGTGTGTGTGTGTGTGTGTTATCCGGATAGAGGACAAAATTTCACTTCGATAGTGCGTGACTGTGGAATAGCTGTCATATATCAGTTGGCTGTATTCTGTAGCACATTTTTGGCCGCAATCGAATGCCAAAGAAAAAGAATGAACAAAAAAAAAAAAAAAAACCCTTAAATTATTTTTATGTTGCACCCAGAACTAATTAAAACGCTTTTCAATTCCGACGTACCTTGTCACTGGATGCACGAATTCGCGCATTACCCCGAGTGATCTTTTGACAAAACAAAGTAATTGTCGTCTCATCAGTTCGCGCGGTTGTTTTCCCCTTTTCTCCGTTTCTTCTTCGCAATTCGTCGTCGTTTTTTTTCTCTTTTCTTCGCGGCAGTTGATTTTCTCGTCGTCAAGGAGGCACCAGCAGAGAGGGTGCAGTGCATTTCAATTATTCACCGGCGGAATGTTCTCTTGCGACAACTTCGCGTGAATGTATGACAAATGTTCACGTGACAGGTGAAAAGAACGAGCATTCGCTTTCGTCGTATTCGTGTTTCGTGCGTACTTACCCAGCATTTTCCATCCGAATCAATCACCCATCGAGTGAATGAGAATCGTGAATTCGCACAAATAACTCCGCTGCAAATTTGCTCTACCTCCGTATATATATATATAGGTACCTACGTATACGCTACAATAACGTGTTTTGGCACAAAAGTAATAGTACCATTTTTTTGGCTAGTTTTTGGTTTTTTTTTTGTTTCATTTTTTCCACTTCCTTTTTATTCCTTTCGAAATTTCGTTGTCTGCATTGCGATTCATTCTATCGCTTATCGATTTATAGCGCCTAACCACATTTATTCGGTTTAGTCTACCTATGTATTTATATATACACGCCATGTTATTATATTTCATAAGCATAGATAGAAAAACAAAATTCGGAACGTAATATTTACAAAATCTACCATTTACCTGAATTCCTTTATTTGATATTGATAGGTTTTGTATTTTGACCCAAAAGCTATACCCTGGTAAGCACGTTAAATTCGGTCTTCGAGTAAATTTGGCTGATTTATTTTCTAGAAGTTGATTTTCGGCTGGACTTCAGTTTGGCCAAATTTCAACCTCGAAATGTTCGTTTTTGTTGTGCCAAAAAAAGGTTTTGAATTTTGAAGGACAATTTTTTTCTCGGAAACTAATGTTGTGAATTTCGTGGAATTGCAGTAGGTGTATTGTAGAAGTAGGTATACTTGAGATCTACGAGTAAGAATTTTTTGAAATCCTTAATCAGCAAATATATCGTGTGGAAAAAATCGATAAAATATTTTCAAAAATCAGAAACATTGTCTTACACTCCAGGGTCAATCTTCATTTTCTCGTTAAATATTCATTAGGTATATCGATAGTTCCTTAATCAGCAAATATATCGTGTGGAAAAAATCGATAAAATATTTTCAAAAATCAGAAACATTGTCTTACACTCCAGGGTCAACATGTTCTCGTAAAACATTCATTGGGTATATCGGTAGTATCATACAATATAAATGATCAAATCAATTATCAAGTTGAAACTCCGAAGAACTCGTGGGTAGCTAAATTCTGCTGAAAAAACAAGTCCTCAAAAATCATCTATGTTTCAACATTTTAGCGCAGCAAGCTGTGCGAGAAAAGAAAATTGTCAAAGGTCATAAAAATTTTGTTGATGATTTTCTTTTCCGGCAGAGTAGTCTCAATCAAAATGTTGGATGTATTACACCAATGGGATTATTTTGAGATTAATGTATATTTTATGGATCAGTGTAAGAAACATTTAACAAAAAAATTGGGATTGCACCTGGAGGTTCTATTTTTTTGATTTCTGAACATTTTTGATTCTCCATATTTCACGCATGGTACAAAAATTACAAAAAAATTTGTAGGTGTTGTAGGTCTGTAGTATTTCTATAACAGAACACAGTTCTATGAAATTCGCATCGGTATAAGTTTTCAAGAGAAAAAAAAAAATTTTTTTTAATTCAAAAACTTTTTTTTTAACAAGAATGACAATATTCTAGCTGATATTTGACAAAATTGAAAATCAGTCTACAAGCAACCTTGGAGAAAAAACCCAGCCAATTCGACTGAATTTATAGGTCGATTTTTAATGCTTACCCGACTGTTTTTAGATTATCCTGTTTTTAGATTATCGGAATCTCTCAGTTACAATAGATTAAAATGTCATTTTATAGCTTATTCAAACATTCAGTAACATATTTTGTGATTCTTTCTAAATATTTGATCCTTTATCTGCTTTTGGGGAGGGGCCCAAAATGGAACTTGGAGACCCAATCAGCATGCGTTATTTCCTTATATGTTGAATCTTGGATTATGATTGGTTATGTTGCTTTTTGTGTTGAGAAAATCCCCAAATTTAGAATTAAAATTGTGGGTCTTGTATGGGGAATTTTTCAATTTTTTTTTTGGCCAGTGTTACTCACCTTGAAAATACGAATTTTTTGAGACATATTTCATATTTGTACGATGAATATTGAATGCTGTGGAGTGGCACAAAATTTCGTTAGATTGCCAGGAACAGAGTCAAACACAATACCTCCTTCTGACGCAGTCGCTAAAAAGTAGAGTTGAGATTCTGATTCGATTAGCCTAAGCAGTTTCTGGTATGCTGGCAAAAAGGGTGAATCGTACATCGTCCCCGAAGAACTGAATTTCCATTGTGTGTCGAGTGTTGCTCTGACATTTTCTTTCCCTGTAGGCTACCATTTATAATGATTTTTATGGTTTTGAAAAATGACTTCGTGAACAAAGTAACGCGACTGTCTCCTGCATCCAGGCGAGCAACTATTTGACAGACCGAAAAATTGTGACGAAATGTGTTTTTTGTTTGTTTTTTTTTTTTTTTCGGCACCAAAATTAGTCTAATCATTTTTTTTTTTTTTGTAAATAGACGACCGCAATGCGTATGACGACAAAGCCTATGCATTGCGGCTTAAGACAAGAGAGCAGAGAGGAGTGCTTGTAGTCAAGATGAGGAGAAACTCTCTTCTCGCAGAAATAATGGCTGTCATGTTTGGAATATAGCGAGTCGAAACAATTGTTGCTGGGTTAAAATTCGAGAAAAAGGATGAAGATGGCGGTGAAAACGAATAAAAATGGAAAAAAAAAAAAAGGAGGTAGACGCGAAATGAACAGTTTTGAAAAATTATTTCGACTGTAATTTCGAAAAGTGGTAGGCGAAAAGACGACTAATTATTTGACGAATAAAATGTGTAAGCACATCGAGCAGAATGCCTTGTGAAGTGTGAAATTGATGATGGTGGCGGTTGATTTTTTTTTTTTTTGTTTCTTTCTTTTCCCCTCATTCTCGACGAGTGTTTGAATGGGTCGTTGTTTGTAATCTGCGAGAATTGAAGGGATCTTGAGAAGGTGGTGGAGGAGAAAGATGAGCAGGTTGAGGAAGTGGCGCGGTAGAAAACTGAGGTGAACGCCGAAAATGTGGCGTGGACTTGAAATGTAGAAAATATGTAGAAAGTATTTTTTACGGTGACGTATGCTTGCGGGGTTCCATAATTACGAACATTATGGATGCTGGTAGCGAGGTAGGGCTTCTATAGTTTGATGAAAAATCGAGGAAATCTGTAGTTTCGCTCCAAACATAATGGGATAAGTGGCGAGTAATTTTTGGTAAACTTTTACAGAGGTAATTAATTGTACGAAATTAAATCGCTTTAGTATACGTGCGTACCTACGCGCGCATCTTGTAGGTACAAATGGGATAAAAAATATCCATAATTTTATACGGTTGAGTGGGTGCTCCACGTTTGGACACTTGTAGTGTAATTGTAAATCGTAACTCAAGTAAATTTCGTTATTTGTCGCAAAATATGGTTAGTGTGTAGAAATTTAAAAAAAAAATTGAATTAGAAATGTTAAAATTTATATATTTGTATTTTATTATTTGGATTAAAATAAAATATATTCCAAGTATTATAAGTATAAATTATTATTTTTATTGATTTTTTTTTTGTTTTCTATGTTTAATTTTAATCTGATTATTATAGTTATTCGAATGATTTCGGTGCCAGCAACGGCTAAATTCTTTGTCGAGCAGCGTACTGCTAAGCAGTGTATCGAGGCAAAAAGTTTTCATTGTAGAAATGTAGATGAAAAAAATTTGGGTCTGCAAGTGGAAAGTAGTTGTCTGAAAGTAAGAAATTGGAACGTGAATGCAAGAAATTATGTCCGAAATGAAAGAAATCAAGGATTGGAGGCAATATTAAGAAGTGCAAAAAGAAGAGGTAAGTGTGTTTATCAAAAAATGAGGTACGTAGTGAAAAAATAAAAACTTAAGTGCAAACAATAAGTGCATAGGAGAATGAATAGAGACTGAAGAGTGGGAAAAAAAAGCTTAAAAGCAAGAAATAAGGGTCTGCAGTCGTTAAAATCGAGGTGAGAGTAAAAAAATTGGTACACGGTGGATGGATTTAGGGGTGGTAGGTATAAGTTTGAAGTAGGTATTGGAAAACAAAAATAAGAATTTCAATTGGATAATATCGGCTTGAAAGCCCTCTCTCTAAAAAAAAGGTTCCGGAGCAACGAGTAGGGACTGAGGAGGGATCAGCTATGAAGATGGTAGCCAGTTGGGGAGACAGTGAATGGAATTGGGCAAGATCAATGAGTTGTAGTACTGAAATTCTGGACTGTGTGTGACTGTTCAGTTGGTGTTTTTTCCTGTTCAATGAGTGAATTCACATTGATAAACTGGTGATTGTGAAATTCCAAAAATAACCCGTTCCTCTATTCGCTTTGTTTTATTTTAAGTATCTGGTTCACCGAGCTTTGCTTGGGTGGTGACGAATGAATAACTTCCTGGTTTTGGCAGTGTGGAATATTTTGTGAAAAGATATCCTCACCAGAAGGTAATCTACAGATTTTGCATGTTTAACCATTTCATATGTGAACATATAGGTAAGTCAAAACCTGGGCGAACACTGGAAATTTTAGAGTTAGTTTGGACAGTTTGTATATGGGCTTATTTACACACACACACACACCAACATACATACATAGTGATTACGTATGTTTGTGTGAATGGCTTGGTGCGTCATTTCTTGTAATGATAAGAAATGATGGGCCAGTTTGTGTATGGAATTGAGACATCATCGTTTTGTTGAGACTAGTCACAATTTGGTACTCGTATATTACTTGCATGTATGTGCAAGTAATTACGATCGAACGTAATTTGTCTAATTGGTTTAACGTCATAGAGACAAATATTTGTCAGCCTTGTGGCAGCGACTGTTGTTGGGGGTCCGAGCTCCTCAACTTCATACGAGATGAGTCCCCACAGGCAGCGTTAAAAAATGAATAAAAATTTTGAAATAGAGCAGGTGCTCATAATTACTGTGGTTTATTAAAACGTCAAAGCCTATTGATGCGACAAAAAAAAGCATCTTCAATTTATAGTTTAGATACGTATATATTATTCATAACCCGATCCACTCTTGTTTCCTTTGAAAATATTATGACAGTTAAATGGGATTCATACTTCGTACCATATTGCGTGGCCAAATAATTAAGCCTGCGAACAGTTCATTGTAAAAAGTTTTCAAGATGTGGCCTTTGAATAGGACAGACGTAGACCTTCAGAACCATCAGATTGAGATTTTCCGCAAAGTATCGTGAAATATGTCACGTTTTCAGGGAACATATTTTGGCGTACGCTTTGCTGCGGCATAACTGCTTCATCAAATGCGCTTATTTCGTGTTTCAGTCCACTAGGATTTTCTCTCCTTTGCGAGCAATTCGACGTTTTGTTCAGTCTTAGTTCGTGTGCGAGTACTCGCGTCGGCGGCAGAAGCCCCGATTTTTCTGTATCATGCATATTACTTGGGATGCATCTGGAACTTAGCGTGGCTCGTGCTTTCCACTTAAGATGTGGAAAATAAATTTTTCAGCTCTTATTTTTTGACGCACGAGTACAGTGTACTGCGAGTAATCTGAATTCCTCGCCATTACTATGCATCCAGTGTTCTACCTTCGACTTTTTATTTTATCTACGTGACTGCGTTAATAATGCATTTGGCTGGCTGGTCCGACTCTGTTGAAGAAATTCCAACTCGCATTACTTCTGCTCAATTATCGAGACGTTGATGCAATTTTTTTCCTCTAGTCTCGGGTACATCCTAAATTTGTCTCGAGAATTCATTTATTTATCTATTATTAACGCACATCCTACATTTCTATATACCTACATTTTTGTTTTTGCTATTTTTTGTGTGAAAAAGAACGTAGAAGGTGCGAAAACAGAAAACTTCAACCATCGTGCGAGTGGTTTACATTTTTTATTTTGATGCGTCATCATGTTCTTCCGTTTAACGGTATCGTCGAACTAAAAAAGATTTTCCGAAATAAAAGTGGGATTTTTTTTTTCTGTTTTTCCGAACTCTGTTTTCGTGTATTTTTTCGACGCGGTATCAAAAATATTATTTATCCGCATTGGTTTTTCGTCGATGTTACTTTCATAAACCGTGAGAAGCTCTCTCTCGGACATGCGGGAGTTAGCTTGCTGTTTTTAAGGAACTGAATTTTTCGCTGCTAACGAAATCTGGCATTGAATTCGAATATTCGTGTATCTACGTGAAAAATGTAATTAGGTACGTGACTTTAGTAACTTCCTTCTTTGGAAATAATGAAAGAGCTTCGAGACGGTGTGATTGAATTTTTCTATTTCTGCAAGAAGAAGAAAAAAAAAAAATTAGCGCGGCAATACTTTGCTAGAAAACACAATTTTCCAATTTTTATCCATAATTCAAAAAACCAATTCCCAATTTCCGAATAATTGAAAAATTTTCAAAAAACTATGGATAGTTATTTACATTTGTAAAACAGATCGATTTATTGATATTTCATTGTTAGTTTCAGGTAAAAGAATATAATGAAAAACCAGATAGTAATTGATATCTGTAACAAAAATATCGATCTATAGATATGTTATATTGTTGAGACCACCAATCCTTCTCCCCTCTCACTCCTGCGAACACTCGACTACATTCACAATATACATTTATATTATTACTCGCGGCTACACTGTAATACATCTCCGCCACTCACTCGTTTATCTCCGTACATCATCGTTTATCTCACTCAAACTGTACTTACTCTCATCATACATGATTGATGTAAATACGTACACACCCTTCTGAGATGTTACTTTGTGTAAATTTTTATTTCTCGTTATAATTCTTGTTCTTTCTCGATTCACAACCTTTATATATATTGCTAATAACCGATTTTCCTGAAATTTTTGATTTTCAAGTTTTCTTGCAAATTATTGAACTAATAGGTACCAAACTTGTTCCTATCAGACCAGCTTCCTCATAGGGAGTACCTTTCATGAAAATTTCAGCCTTGTATTTTTTGTAGTTTTCTCAAAATCGTGAACAATAAATTTTTTTCAGCAGGTTTTTTTTTTCCAGTTTTCTCAAAAATTACTGAACTAATAGGCACTAAACTTCAGTCAGACTGGCACCGACATGAGGATAATTTATCGTAAAAATTTCAGCCCGATCCCTTTTGTCGTTTTCTCAGAATCTTGGAAAAACTATTTTTTCAAAAAAATTTGTTTTCCTGTTTTCTCAGAAACTGTTGAATTGATAGAGGCACCAAACTTGTTTAAATTCTGCTCCCATATGAGACTATCGTGGAAATTTCAGCTCTTTTTTAATTTTTCTCTAAACCGCGAACCCAAAATTTTGGATGATTCATATATACACACATGTGTACAGTGGGTACCTATGTTATGTATAAAAGCCACTACTGTAACGCTACTTGGTGATAATAGTTATATATATATATATATATATGTATTTGCCTACATTTATTGTTCAGTTTCAGTCTAACTCTAAATAATTTTTTTTCTTCATTTTGCACCTGATTAACCGATAATTTTTAAACATTTATGGTTCATGTAGGTTTTTAAATTATTGCTGCGTAGTAGCATTGGGTACTCGCTAGTATGATTAGTATAAAAGCCACTTTTGTAAGGCTATCACGTGACCAGTTCTACAGGTATATTTAGCTGTGTGTATGTTTAAGTCTAACTTGAAATAATTTTTTTCTTCATAATATCATGTCAAGGCAAATGTCAGTTTGTGTGAATTATTGATATCTTGCAGCTTTCGGTACTCGTTTACACCTAATTTACTTTAAGAACGACGTGATGTTACACGCAGGGTGTTAGCAAGGGGGAAAGGAAAAAACAATAATTCACAATTATGTAGCGGAGAAAGTACAAATTTTCAATTCAATGATGTGTAGATTATGCTCAACTGTGCTGGATATAGACGATTAGGTTGGATACCAGTTGGGGTGAAAAGGATACTAGTCAATCGTGCTTTATAGGAACTTTGAAAAATCATAAAAAAAAAATCACAGGGAAAGAAGAGTTACCCATCTATAACATAAGACCATCACAGATATTTTCCATTTGTTTTAGGCGCTCCCCAAAAAATCAGAATGTTCACTTTCATTTTGGTTAAATTCTTTAATTTGTTATAAAGCTCATTGTAGTTCGTGAAAATAAAAAATTGTAGATTAGGTGAGTTTCATTAGAAAATATGCTTTCTTAGTCACAATTATATGGTTTGAATTAGTTCACAAGTTGATTGAGTCATCAGCATCAGCCAAATTAAAGATTTTAAAATTTTTGAGGGGTGAAAAGGATATATTTTTATTTTGCTCTGAACCTACAGTGTATGGTGAAATTGGATTTATTATCATGTGGAAACACATAAAAGTATCATTTTACCATGCGTGGTACAAATGAGTCATTTTCTCCTTCCTGGAAGACCTAAAAAATTCTAAAAATTAACTTTCTGTGCACATATGGTCTTTTTGAGTAAAAAGAAACAAAAAAGCAGAAAAAATATGAATTTTAAGAAAAAAGTTTATTCAATAAGTATTTCAATGTGTCTTCATGTGTAATTAAAGAAAATATACCTTCCTTAATTAAGCAGTTTATAAAGAGTTTAATAATAATTAGTGATGAGGATTCTGAAGAACTGTTGAAAGAAGTAGGGTATATTTTGACAGAACTGCGCAAACACATGTTGAAATACTTATACATTGAAATTTTTGCCCAACATTCTCATTTATTATCACGATATTTCCTTTTTTTCTTTTATGAGCGGAGCATATTTGCAAGAAAATCAATTTTTACTATTTTTCGATCTATTAAGTGGCAGAAAATGATAAAACTCAACTTTAATGAGGTTCCACTTTGATAAGAAGTCGGATTTCACCATTCACAGTATATTCAGAGTAAAATAAAAATGTATATGCGATTCAACCCCTTGATTGGATTGGTCAGATTGCACTTCAGAATTATTTGTAAAAAAGAGTAGTCAAGTTGAAATTTTTTTAAATATGTCATTTTATACCTTAAGGACAACAAAATTATTGTGAATTTTTCCAACATTTTCCCATAAATAATTCAAAAACATTGATTTTTGATTCTTATCATCCTAATTGACGGTGTAACTGCCTTAATGACGTCACGTGGTCGTTAAAGTGAATAGAGTATAGGACAAAAAATAACTTGTAAACTGGCGGACTTTTTTTTATTATTGTTTATATTTATTCAGCTGTGTCAGAATGGAAGTATATTTTGCTTCTTTGTTTTCTAACATGAATATTTCATTGAGAGTAGTTTACTTTTTCACTTTTAGATCGCTGTGTATTAGTTATATTAACTATTAACTTTAAAAAATAAATTTTTTTTCTGAAAATCTTGGAAAAGTATAATACAGAGTTTTGGTGTTTGATAGTGGACATTATGAAACATAAACATTTCCACCCCTCAAATTGATGCTATCAACTTTTACAGTCCCCTACAAACATGGCCCCTATGTTGAATGTGTAAATGATGTAAATTTTAGAAAATTTTCCTAAAAAATTTTTCACCAGAAATAAAAGTTTTTGTAAAACTGACCCCTAGGCGAGAAAATCAGGAAAACCCCCGTGAAATATGATTCAAAACATATTGGGGGTTGAGGGAGGGATATCATCTTGAAAGGCTATAAGTATAGGATTTTATGGTTGTCGAACAGTTCCACGCAAACAGATGAAAAACTTGACGGTTTCGCTCCAAGTGAATTTTTCTTATCATGCAGTTCCGTGCAGATGTTTCTTGACCATAATGACAGTTCCGCGCCGCAGGTCCTTTTCTTTTTGAAACATGATTGTTGGGTCTATTTCAAAGGGCGTGTATAGATCGATCATAAGGGGATCTACTTATTAATCTTAGTGTCATGGAATGACTCAGGGGTGGGGTTAAGTACGTTTTTCATTTCATAACATATGGAAAATTTTGGCTCCAAAAACTCAAATTCATATAATATGTATTATTATGAAAGTCAATTTCTCGTTATCACTGTACAAGTCGCAATTTTTGTCCATTAACGACGAAATTAAGAACGAACATTAGTAGTGAACCAAGGACCAGACCTCTGTTGATTTTAATACGGATCAGACGTATGGTACTTTCGGTATGGTTATTTTTGTTATTATTTTAGCTATAAAATTATAATTTTAGACCAATAGCTACGAAATTTTAAACTAATATTCATTATAATCTATTATAATTTGCTATCAATTTTGATGCAGATAGGCTGGGAGGTACTTTCAGTTACACAATTTTTGTTTTTATTTTAGATATAAAATCCCTAATTTTGGATCAATAGGAACATAATTCGGAACAAATATTCATTATGATTCATTCTATTTTGGCGCAGATCGGCTAGATGGCAGTTACAGTGCAGTTATTTTAGATGTAGCATGCATGAAGTAGATTATTTCTGCGCGGAACTGTGCCACGCAGAACTGCATAATGTTTGACTTTCAGTTGGTGCTGAACTGTTCTAGGCCCAAATTACTTTCTCTCAACTCCCGTGAAACTGTTGCAACCCCGATTTTGCATAGTTAGCCCGCTAAGACAAAACACCTCCAAGAGGAAAAATATTATCTTAATTTTTTCGTGCGAAAAAGGGATTGGTATTAGGGCAGACCAAAAAGTCCTCCACTTAGCAATGAAGTCCGCCACATAACGTGTAAATTTACGTACCTACTAGTATGTATATAATTTTACATTAAAAAGCAATTAGGTAAAAATGGGGTTAAAGTACCAATCGTTTTCTTTTCTCATGAAACTTATTCTCATCAGCCTCATCTCTAACCCTTTTTGAGGTCAATTTTAATACCCCGTTTACAAGGAAACTCGGTAAAAGTTGTTTTGTTTCTTACGGAGCAAAGGTGTGGTCGCGAATATGGATAACGATGGTGAAGTTCAGGCAAATTCGATTGAGTGTGTGAAGGTAATCTGTTAGTAGAACCTGAAGAATAATGGATCACGCACCTTATGTTTCCTTTGGACGCGAATTTATCTCGAATTTTTTCTTTTGCGGAAAAGCTGTAAGAGCTTTGCACGTTCTGAAATGCTTGAGAGAGAGAGAGAGAGAGAGAGAGAGAGAGAGTGAGAGAGAGGAGAGAGAAAGGGAGAGAGAGAGAAGGAGAGAGAGAGAAGGAGAGAGAGAGAGAGAGAGAGAGAGAGAGAGAGAATAAAATAAAAATAGAGAAAAAACTCACGCGTACAGACCTCCATGAGTTTACTGCTCGTTGAGACACAGGAATTGAATGGGAGTACTGCTTTTTGGGGTGGATTAATAATATGAGCTGCTATGGGTAAAGTAAGTTTCTGGTATTTTCGATTTACAACATTCTTCGTATGCTATCAACTAGATGAGGAAATACCGTATCGTGGTCTTTGAGGAGAGGAAGTAATTTACTATGGCTGTTCTTCGTTGTCGGTTTCGAATTTGAAATGTATGCAAGTACAACACGAAATGGAAAGTTCGCTGAAATTTGTGGAGCTTAGGAAATACATTATCCACCATTTATCGTCAAAAATGCGCGTAAAATTAATGAATTATTATAATGAGGACGGACGCGTTCAATGTGGAACGTAGGTAATTGTTGAAAGCCTTTTAAAAATGTACATTTAACGAAAAAACCGAGTGATTTTGTTTTATAAGTTTAGCGGTTATGGAATTTTGCGATCATGTAGCTTTGACGTAGTCACCTAAATTCGCTTTGGGATAAGGCTGCGGTTGAGGTTTTCAACGATGGTGGAGCCACATTGTGGACCAGAGATAGCCCAATATCGAAAACTATAGATACTATCAATGTCAGGTTCATTATTTTTTTCTCGATATTCTACTTGATAATTTAAAGGGCCTTTTCTTTTCTTTTAGTGTACTGAAAAATATAGCTCTTGCATTCAGTGCAATGGCGGGAGCTGGGTACGGGACCTGTGGAAAAGCGCTGATCCTAAGTCGTGGATCACGAATATATAGGTCACTCAAATTCTTCTGTACATAATGTATATTTCCACTTTTGGCTCATTTTGGCACGTTTTGGGAGTCTGTAGAGTCTCCGCTATTGAACCTATGGCAATATAACTTGGGTTATTGTTAGAAGCTTTTACGGGCTACACATTCGTGTTAAAATTTTTGAAATTCATTCGCTGATTTCGGAGAAAGATGTTCTCCAAGTGTTGCAAACCCACCATATTATCATCACGATAACTCCTGTAAATTAAAAGATTTTGACTTGAAATTTTTAGGACAGTTGGAAAATACTAGGGACTGGTTTGGTATTTAATTTGAGAAAAATCGGTCCTCTGGTTTTCGATTGACAGCCATTACAAAATTTGACACTTTTGGAAAATAAACTTACCACGGTTGATGTGCGGCAGAGATATTTATTTTTGTTTATAACGTACAAATTACTTGTTTGTAGCTCTGTTTTGTGTGTGTTTCATGGAAGCAGAGAAGGTGGAGTAAGCTGGTGCTCTTGCCTCATCTGCCAACTTTACCTGTCGCTTAATGAAGTAGAACCATAATGTATAAGCTGGTATGTGTGTTAGGACTCCAATAGAGAAAAAATGACAAAAATTATGAAAAGATTTTATTTCAAGGAATAAGGAATTTAAAAACCAGCTATAAAACCTCTTGTTTTTTCAGAACCTTTTACCCCAGATATCAATTTTACGATGTTGCGATTTTCACTTCGTGGCTTGAAAAGTAACCTCTTCACAAAACTATAAAACTGCTCCAAAACTGTGTCTAAATTAAAACTAAAAAATAATTTTTGATATATCTGTACCCTCTCTAAATTTTTATTGTTGTATTGTTTTACCACATCAACAGTGGCATAGTGAAAATTTTCTTCTAAAGATGGTTTTAGATTTTATTTTATAGTTTTCCTTTTAAATTTTTTTCTCGATTTGTCAATTTTCCCATAATTTCTTCACTTTTTATTCAGCGCTGGAAAACACTTTGACCTTTCATTTTGTTGGTACATTGGCAGTGGCCGTAAGTAATATTTGCTATCTTTCTAAAAAATTAATTCTCCTTAATTCATTTCATATACCTATTTTGTTTTAAATTTAACAGTTTGGACTTATTTTATACATTAGCCGATTTTTTCGTTAGTCATTGTACCCAAGGGACCGGTCAAAGTTCGAAATTGTACACATTGACGGACCTTTGATCAGATAAATCGGTCAGTGTATCAACTGATCGATTATTGTTTACAGCAACGGATTCATTTCATTAATAGTAATTGTGGCGGCCGCCACACTATACGTCGGCACATAAAACTATACTCACTCCCTCGATCACCGTCACCCGGCACCGTGGCCGAGTGAGTACGGTGCTGCCTTTTGTGACAGTGAGCGAGGGAGGGAGGGTTTTAGGTGTTTGGCAGGTACGGGTTCGAATCCCCGTACCACCTGAACACCTAAAGTGGTGACCCCGACGTGATCCGGGAGATGGAATATTTACGC
This sequence comes from Ericerus pela, assembly GCA_011428145.1. NCBI lineage: Eukaryota > Metazoa > Arthropoda > Insecta > Hemiptera > Coccidae > Ericerus > Ericerus pela. Next base: position 636,157 of record WOFM01000277.1, read on the forward strand.
ATCTCTCGGACACTAGGCGAACTACCGACTGTACTGTAGGTGCGTCACACCGCCGGTTCTCTGCGTGACGGCCGTGGTGAACGTATGCCACGGAGCGGTGATGTATGGGGGGGAGCATCGCACGTTCTGTGTGTACGCCTCTACCTAGGCGCCTCCGTATGGGAATTCGTATTACGCTCCGCTATACTGGGGGGAGTGGTGTGGGCGGCTGCCAAACTATGCGTCGGCACTATAAAACTATACTCACTCCCTCGATCACCGTCACCTGGCACCGGTGACGAGTGAGTAGCGTGTGCGTGCCTTTTGTGACGGTGAGCGAGGGGAGGTTTTAGGTGTTCGGCCGTACGGGTTCGAATCACCGTCGTACCGCCTGAACACCTAAAGTAATCATACATATATACATTACAGTGGACATCATGAAATTTGGTACACTTATTCGGATTTGTACAAGGATGAGGCCTATTCTTTTTGGTCCAGATTGGCTGGTGAATTCGTCCAGTACATCCTATTATGTTGCTTCTTTGTAGTTTTAATGCTTCTAAAATGCGTAAGTTTTGAGCAATAGTCAAGAAATTTGATACAGACATTGATTATATTGTATTCTAACATTCTGTGAAATTTGGTTTCAATCGGCTGAACGATTTATGCGTAAAATTGATTTAAAAAAATCTTAAACTATTGCTAAGAAGGGAAGATGAATTCCAGATGAACCAAAGAATAAAGAGAAAGCAGGTTTGCTGTTATTTTATTTTCTAAGTATCACTTAATAAGTTGCGTAGGCATTTTATAACTTTACTGTACAATATCATTATGAATTTGCTTGATACTTCATTTTAAATGTAATTTTTATTTTTACCCAGCATTCTGCCAAATAATTTCGAAATTTACATTTTTTGATTGAATTTATTTATTTATTTATTTACATTTTTTTTTTTTTTGAGAAAATTTACATTTTCTGGCGTGACTTACTGAGGTAGACTTTTTGTTTTTATTATTTGTTTCCTTTTTTATATACCTCTTTTTTTGGGTGGGTATTATAAATGGTGGGCTAGGCACCTATTTTTCGCATTTTTATCACAAATAACTTACCCTTTTGGCATTTGTTTTATCCTCAAATACTCTGTTTTTGCGCTCTATCTAATGTAGGCATTTTGTCCACATCAACTTCTTTCTGCTGCTCAATCAATAGCGCTGGGAAACACTTTGACCTTTCTTCATTCCATCTTCCCTTATGCCACTGCATGTTAAACATAGTTGATAGAACTCAAATAGATTTCCAAACGTTTCATGACAGAAACAGTTTTCTCTGGCATTGCAGTAGTATAGAGTTGAAAGAATTTTGAGTGTAATTTTTTTATTAGAGAACATTAAATGTGTTCTTTTCAAACTTGTTAAAACATTGTTTCGCCTATATTTTCTCTTCTGTTTTTAAATTTTTCCATTTTATCTTCCATAAATCTAAATTTCTACATCAAATTCATAGTAGCTACTTGGGTTTATATCATTTTCAAAAATACAGCATGAGTTTATTACTTTCATCTGATATAATTTTGGAGTAATAGACGAAAGAATGGAGAATGAAGAAAAATGATGGAAATTTCAGCTATTAAATTTTTGAGCTTATATTATTGGGAGTTAGTTTCATGTTATCCAAAACAAAATTGTGAAAAAAGAGAGGTGCGTGCTTGGGTACGTAGCTCTCTCAAGTTGACAGTGAATTCACACACTGTCCTATTCAAAAATGATCCAACTTACTGAATAAGTACTTTAATCAAGCTTTTGAAATAAGTATAACAGGTAGCATTTTTTCTGACTGTCATGGGTCAGAACTGAATTCTAATTAATTTTTAAGAAAGTCAAGAGAGCGGCCACTTGGCGCCCCTTTAGATCCACCACTGTATGGCAGTCCACAATTTTCGTTCTAATTCTCTTGAATGAAATTACATCTTTTCGTCATTCTACATGTCAAATTAAAGAGAAGATTCTTTGAAATAAAATAAGATGAAGAAAAAAAAGTGCAAATTCCCTGAAGTCAAGAAACAGATATAATTATGTGTCATACTTATGTTGTCATTGTGGTTATGTTCAATGATAATAGGCACTTAATACCACACTGTAACTGGAGTCATATTGCTAAAGAGATGTCCAACTCTCTATATGTTCTGTGGTACAAAAATGTGACTGATCTTTGACCATCATCATTATCAATGAAAAGTCAACTTTGTTCAACGTTCTGCGCAGATAAATCTACAAATATTTTGTAGTGAAAATGGATATCTTCATACCAATACACACACACACACTATCAAGCTACGACACATGCGCAGTAACAAATATCAGACTTCGAAACATTTTATAGCATTCTATCTTGGTCATGTTATTGATCGGTTGTTGAACATTTTCTTTTGCTATATGTCTCTGATTGCAACACACTTTCTGACAATTCACGGTACATACTGTATTGACATATTGGCTATAGTTTTACATAGAGTTGAGTGCCTCTTTTTTTTTTTTTTACCTATATGCTCATTTGTGCGTGAGTAAAAATCCATGCAAATTTAGAGAACTATTTTTTGGAAATTATAGCAGCACAAGTAATTTGTTCAGGATTCATTTTTTTGCAGCGCCCGTAAGTATATTTATTTTTGAAGTGCTTTTGGAATTGACGAAACGCTTCTGTTTTAATCAAAGCAGATCGAGCAAGAACCCACCAGTGAACTTCTTATACCTGTTTGAAGAGTTTAAATCAGCCTAAATACTACTTTCCTATGTATATTCTGGGCCTCATTTTCACCCATTTTGATTTGTAATCCAGGTAATTTAATGCTGGTTCACACCCCTTTCTCTTCTTGCAAAAAGAATCAACGAAAAAAACTCGAATATAAACAAATCAAAACTAATATAGCAGTGAGCGCGAAAAAACAGATTTATTATTATCCACTTTGCCACGTGCTCTTTTAACATCATTAAAGATGCGAGAAATCTCAATTTTACTATCCCTGTTTTGCAAAGTTTTGCTTTACATCTTGTGAATATTAATCGACAGAAACAAAATAAAGTTGACAATCATCGCAGTTTCGTCTTTTGAGTTTATTATGTATTCTCCTCGCCTCCTCCCCCTCCATATAATATACATTTCATAAAATAAGGGTTTTTTTTTAGGAGAAAGGAATCAATACATCTCCGCTAAAAATTTCCCTAAAGATGGTCGTCGATTATCAAAACGTGTTTTCTTTTCACACTATTTTTCTCCTCTTGCTTTTTTTTCTTTTTTTTTCTCCTTCAACGATGCATTATTTATACGAGCACTTCAAAAAGTTTCCATAATAAAATTCACAACCTTCTCTCGAGAGTGTGTTAATTCAATAACTCGTTCTTAGATTTAATTTGCGTGACAATTATTCGTATGGTTGAAGTGTAAAAGAGAAAAAAAATAAAATGTAAATTTAAATCTCCTCACGTTAATGAAATCAAATGCAACGACGCGATAAAGAAAAACAAATTCTAAATGTTGATGTTCCGTCCCATTTTTGCAGACGATTCAGTTTGTCTACAAAAACGTGTCGAACAAATTATATACAACTATTATTCCTAATTCTCAGAATAATAGCTATCTATATTTTACCTAGCTTCCCACAAACAAACACCACCAGATATGCTGACAATGAAGTGTCATCATATTTGGCGGATGTTCCATGTCACGTCACCTTTTTGGTCGGCCATCTTTTGATTGGAACAAAGAAAACAAAAGTGATGTCATATCTTCATTTCGAAGACATGGTCATTCCTAAACCTACAGTCGAGTAGAGACGTTAGGGTCCATGCTAGTTGCTATGGACATTAGGTATCACTAGTATTAAGAAATAGTAATAAGTATAATTCTAAAGTGTTTGTAATAATTGAAGTGAAATATTAATAAAAGATAATATTCAGAAATTATCTTATTTGTTGAGGTAATTTAAAAGTATTGAATTACTCTCGCAACAAATTGGCGCCCGAACAAAAAAACCTTCGGAAGTAAAATTTAAAAATAATAATTCTGTTCAAATAAAAATTTAATTTTTTTGTAAAGTAAAAACATTTTCCACTCGTGTGAAAAATATTTTAAACCACTCGTAAATAATTAATTTAATTTTGCTGGAGCAAATATTTTTGTGTAATTATTAAATAAATCGTGGCTAAAATAATTCAAATATTAAAAACAAAATTAAACAAACGTCTACGAAATCAAATCTTTATTGCAGAGGACTGCAAACATCTGATTAAGACAAATAATAATAAAACATTTAAAAATAAATTAATAACAAAAAACAGTTCTAAAAATAAACTTAAAAATAGATCAAAGATCCAGATCCTGTTCCTGAAATTAAAAGAGAATAGAATTAGCCCAATCGGTATCCAAAACCAAAATGTAGAGAACGAGAAGTCACTCACCAACAGCGTCGATCCAAACGAAACTAACTATAAACTACGGAAGGCTACAGCACACCATTCGCCATTTAACTGTAAGCAAATTATAAATTTATCTTCCGTTACTTCGGAAAAATTTGAAACCGTTATTGATATTGTGAATAATATTGTAAAATGTAAAATCTCCCAACCCTCGCGAATGTCTGAATCCAAAAACAATATTTTAGAAATTGAAAATCACTCTAAAAATTTGTATGAGAATTTGTCTGAAGAAGAAAATTACCCACTCCTTGGTAATCATTGGGGAAGTCGAGTATCTACCGCCTTTATCTATCGCGTACTAAAAGTGGCAAAGGTAAAGAGGATAGAAGGGAGAACACGAATCAAATTACAGAAAAAACTATATAAAGGTAGACATCCTAAACACTGGTTGTTAAATATTTTATACTCAAACCCCAACACTGAGAAATTCGAAAGAACAAGTAATTTTGATAGATTAATCGAAGAAAGCAAAAGTTATCGTAGAGTAACAAGAAGTATAAAAAATAAATACCCTAACGAAGCAGAGGAAATCTTCTCCAGTACAGAAGAAGAAGATCTAGAAAGTAAAGGAAAGAAATTAGAAACAGAGAAGAGAAAAAAGGAAGAAACAGAAAGAAGACTAGCGAGACCAAGTCTCAGCTCCAGTTTCCAAAAACTCCTGTCTAAAGTATCACACCACATATCACCTAAGAAATCGATTTCGGTTACATCCGATTTCTCTCTCCCAAACGACAAAGACGAAATCTTCCTCGGAGAGGAATCAATTCTGAATCAAACTTTTGTCGACAAACCCTCACAGTTTAGTGCTGATTTATCGCCATTAGTCCCTCAAGGACAGGGAAAGTCCTCACAGACAGAAATCCAACATTCAATTCAAATTCACGTAAAAAGCCCAGAAAATTTAGAAAAACCAATAAATAAAAATCAAAATTCAACTGCTGAAAATATTTTCGACCCTATTCATTTATTACCCCCAGAAATACACGTGGAGATTCTTGATCAAAAAGGACCCGCATACGTCAACATAGTAAATGTTGAAAATAAAAATAACCCATTTCTAAAATCAGAAAATAAAAATATGACCCTGGAAGACATCGCTGAAAATAACGCACACTTGCTTTTGCAACAACAACAACAAGCAAGATTTGCAGCAGCGAATGATGCCTACACACAACACAACCTAGCGATGAACAATTTTTGGAAAAGGTCAGAAAGATGGACTCCGAGCCATTTTTCAAATGGCCCAGATGAGGACATCCTTGAATTCCTTTTTGAATACGAAACTCAGGCAAAAACATTCGAAGCAACTGAGTATGAAATGATACGAAACCTAAATATAGCCCTTTGTAGTACAGCTCTCAAACTGTTTGCAGCAGAAACTGAGATAACCCCAGAAACCTCATGGTTAGAAGTAAAATGAATCTTAACACGTATCTTTAAAACAGATAAAGATACGGTAAAAAAACGTATCAAATCATTGAAATTTGACGATTCATATTTTAATACAAATGTACCAAAATTTTTCCGACTCTATAAACAACTAGATGCAACAATTAGCGAGAAAAAGATTTGTGACCTCTTACTACCAAGGCTAACAGGAGAAATGAGGAAATTCTTTGCGTCTAAAAATCTCCAGACACAAAGTGAGATTTCAAAAACATTTACGGATTGGAAAGAATTCAAAGAAAAAGCATTGGACTTAACCGATGTCCAAAAAATGGAAGAAATGCTAAATAAAGCAACAGAAACAATCGCTAAATTAACAAAACAGATGGAAGAGATTATGAAGGGAAAAGCTCCCAAGAAAAAAGAACCTGCAAAACCCATAACTCCGCCCATCTCTCCAACTGACCCTGTTATTGTAGCATTAGTAGAGGCAGGATGGAAACCCTCTAATGCCAATAAACGAAACCAAAACGAAACCAGAAATCAAACGACGGAAAATGAAAACGCAGAATCTAGACCTTGTAGAGAAAGAAATTCAAATAATAATAATAACAATAATGAAACAAATGATAGTAACCCAAGAAGAAGGCAGTCTAGAGACAGAGAATCCAATAGACCACAAAATAACCAAAATTCCTATAGATCACCAATGAGAGAATCCTATCGTCAACAAAACAACGATAGATATCCTCGGAGAGAAATAAATTGCTTTAATTACGGAAGAAAGGGACATCTCTCAAGAGATTGTCAACTACGTAATTGTGTTACGCCTCAATTCCCACAAAGAAACTTTAGACCTCAAAGATTCAACAACAATTTTGCATCAAACATCAATCAACCATTCAACATCTTTGGAAAACTGCAACAGAATGGCTACGCACACGCATATAGTGCCCCAATTCTAAACCCGCAACCATGGGCAAATGCAGCAAATTATGCATTACCCTCTTACAACTTGCGAACTCCTGATGTAGTTCCAAGTATCCAACAACAAAATTTCCCTCAACAACCAAAAAACTTGCAGTAGAGCCCGTTTGCTCTATACCATACAATGGCAATGACTTTTGGGCTTGTAATGGCAACGTCCATCATCCGGACTGCGCTGCTCTCTTAGTGTTAGACCCACACACGCCACATAATCGGGAAATTCATATCCGTAGTGCATCAATGAAATTAGTCAGGGCAAGACGTAAACTAATTGTCCCCTGCAACATTGTGAGCCGTGAAGAGTATGAAACACAGGGAACAGTCGACAGCGGCTTTGAAGTTAAGCTTGCACAATACAACCTTGTAAAGGATAATGTGATCAGACCTGCAAGAGTGTGTATGGTAGCCGCTAACGATAGTGCAATAATCGTTAAAGGAGTTGTAGAAATCACCATAAAAATGGGTGACCTCCTCCTCGATGCGAAAGCATATGTAACCTCTGAGGTAACCACACCTTTACTACTTGGATACGACTTTTAAGATCGACATAATGCCGACATATTATTTAGTAAGAAATTATTTAAAATAGGACCGCCATGGAAGCGTGAAACGTTTCGTATAATTAAGTTTAAGGAAGAAAATTGCGAAGGATTTATTAGAGCAGACAAAGATTTCTGCATAGAAGTAAATAATGAATATTGTGTAAAACTGGATCCAAAAATGGGAAAAGCAGATCCAGATGAGTGGTTTTTAACAAGTTATGGTTTAGAAGGCGAATATATTGTTGATGATTTAGGATGGCCAGCCTTGAGATTCTACAGTCCGCACTTCAACACCCAGATCGCACAAGGGACAGTTTTAGGATGCTATAGGCTTCGACAGCCGACTATGTGGGACCGTCAGACCAATTCCATCTGCTGTGGCCAACCCAACATCCAACGCATTATGTCGGGGGATACTGTGGGTAACCAGGGTGAGGAGGTTGATATGCTAAAACTTGTCCGTATAACACGATCTGATGACAGCGTTATCCATGACAATGAAGGAACACAAGTGAAAATTAATAAGAATTTAACGAAGGAACAAAAACAGGTAGTAGTAAGCGTTCTAAAAAAATATATCCATATATTTACGGAAGAACCTGCCAAGGTAAAACCTACGAAATTAAAACCAGCACATGTCTACTTGAGAACAGACGAGCCGGTTCAACGTAGAAATTACCATATGGGAATTTTTGAAAAAAGATAAATTAGAAAGAAAATTAAAGAATTTGAAGAATGTGGTATTATTAAGAGAGCAAGCTCTAGATATGAGAGCCCGGTATTTGTTAAGAAGAAATCAAACGGAGTTTATAGATTATTAGTAGATTATAGAGGTGTAAATGAAATAGTAAAAAAAGATACGAGCAGAGTCCTTCGTCTCCCCAAAATTTGGGATGCGTTACGTGATAAGAAATACTTTGTAACAATTGATCTCAATCAGGGATATTACCAAATTTCCCTTGATGAAGAATCAAAAGCAGTAACAGGAATAAATGTTGGAGGAGTAAGTTACGTATTTAACTCCATCCCTATGGGATTAAGTGCGATCCCGAACATTTTTCAAAAAACCATGACCGATTTATTCAACCATATCCTAGAAGACAAAGTTCTAGTCTATCTAGATGATATTTGTGTTTTTGGCGAAACGTTTGAAGAAACACTAGAAAATTTAGAAGAAGTCCTAAAAGTACTAGTTGAAACAGGTTTACTAATTAAAACCAGTAAAAGTAGCTTCTTCAATGAAAGTATCGAATACTTAGGACATAAAATTTCATATAATAAATTAGAACCATTAGATAAAAACATTAAACCAATTTGTGAAGCTCAACCACCTAAAACATTACGTCAACTACGAAGATTTATTGGTTTAGCAAATTATTATCGGAAAATGATTAAAAATTTTTCGCAAATCACAGCACCATTAACAGACCTAACAAGAAAAGAAAATGTTAAAGTAAATAATAAAATAGTATGGAATGACGAAGCGCAAAAAGCATTCGATAAAATAAAAGAATTAATCACTTCAGATCCAATTCTTACAATCTACGATCCTGATGCTGAAACATACGTCGAGGTAGACGCATCAAAAACAGCCATAGGAGCAGTAATAATGCAAGTAGACAGAAAAACTAAAGAGCCACACCCTATAAGATATTTCTCAAAGAAAATTCCTAAGAATCAACAATATTTATGTTCTTTTGATTTAGAAATGTTGGCTATGAAACTTGCGAATATTTCAGAGAATTTTTAGTCTACAAAGAATTTAATATTTTTACAGATCATGAACCTTTAACATACCAAAGTTCAATGAAAAAACCAAATGCAAGATAAAATAGACTAATCTCAAAATTAGGAGAATTTACGTTTAAAATCAGACACATTAAAGGTGAAAATAACAAAATTGCTGATTATCTATCCCATCTAGAAGAAGAAGAAGAGGTCAATTATGCAGAGTTTCGAAATGGTCAATTCATAATACCAGAAGGAACACCTGATCCTCCTAATATTATTAAACAAGAGAAGAAAATCAAAGCAATAACACGTAGTATGAAAAAGAAAGAAAAAGATTCAGACGTAGAAAGTGACAATTTGGAAGACGATCGAAGTTTCATCCTATCCGATAATTCTGAAAAATCTGGAAACTCCGATGCATCCACAAATTCTCAACTTTCCGAAATTTCAGAAAATTTCGAAATAGAAATCCCAATTAACATCACAGACCAAGAAATGCACAACTTATGGGATTTACAACGTGAAGACAAATATTGGGGAATCATATTAAAAATTTTAGAAGGTGGCAACGAAAAAGAGTTAAGGAAAAGCTTAAAAATGAGAAGATCACGCAATCTAAACCCATTTTTTCTTGATGAAAATGGAATTTTATGGAAAAGAAATGATCACTCTGAATATCACTATGCCGTACCAGTAATTCCTGACTCCCTCATACCTCAGATACTAAATATATATCATGAGAGTCAAAATGGGGGAGGACATTTTGGAATTTGTAAAACTCTTGCCAAAATGCGTTCTTGATACTACTTTAAGCAAATGCCTAAAATAGTCTCGAGGCATGTACGTTCGTGCCATCAGTGCCAAATTAATAAAAACATTAACGAAAAATATGGACACTTGAAACCAATTAATCCAGAAGAATGCATACCACTTGCACATATCCAAATTGATTTTATAGGAAAATTTAACACAAACAATGAAAAGAAATTTGTCATAGTGGGAATAGATAAGGCAACAAAATATTGTTGGACCAAAGCAGTAACCCAACCAAACGCACATTCAGTAATTAAATTTTTAAAAGAAATAATACGTCATTACGGAAAACCGACGAAGATTACGTGTGTTAACGGAAATCATTTTTCAAACGAATACATACAAAATTATTGTAAAAATAACGGTATTAAAATATTCTACTCTACATCATATTCACCACCAACTCAAGGACAAGTAGAAAAAATGAATGGAACGATAAAAAACATGTTAGCAAAATATGAAAGTACCGATAGTGAAGAATGGCCAGATCACGTGCACAACGTAGCCTTGACCTATAATATGACACCTATCGAAGGATTAAATAATCACGATCCATTTTTCCTAATGCACAGTTATAAAGGAGAACCCCCTATAAATTTAAACATTCCGTCACCACTTATCAGTAAAACCAGAGAAGAACAGATAAGTGAAGCAGACAGAATTAGAAAAACAATTCCAAATTTTGATAAAAAGAATGCAATTAAATATTCAGAACACTATAATAAAGGAAGAAAAGAAATTTCTTATGAAACTAATGATTTAATTCTCTTGAAAGCACCGATAAATTACGGAAGAGAAAGTCAAAATTTTTAGGACCATACAGAATAGTAAGAAAAATTTCAGACTTAAACTATGTAATTCGCATAACTTCTGAAGATGGAAATAGCATTGACGATACAGTTCATATAAGAAGACTTACGCCTTATAATGCTCGTTCTAATGCTAATTTACCATCGAACATTAAAAATATTACATCCGATAAATCGGAAAATGAAGAAAATATTCCCGAGTCTAATCCAAAAAGAAAAAGAGGTAGACCAAAGAAAGAAAAGAGCTCTGAAAAAAATGAATCAGAGGACGAAATTAAGATCATTATCAAATGTCCAAGAGGAAGACCACGAAAAGGAATTTTAAAGAAACCTGGCAATAAAAATAAAAACAATAAAAAGGTAAAATTTAATGACGAAGCTTTATTAAAAGGGAAAGATTGTTCAGAATGGAGAAATAAATTTGAATTAAAAGACCCAGAAAAGAGAAGGATAACCTTACGAAAGATTCAGTCGATTACCCAAAAACAACGTTTGGAAGAAATCAAATTGTTCAATAGGTGTGATGAGGAAAAAAGTATAACACAACCTTTATCTCTACCTATTCTACCTTCTCCCCAAGATATTAAAAAACCAAGTGAGTTAAGTTTGGAGGAATATGTAAAAAGATACTCCGAAGCACCACCCAAACCACGGTATTATAACCCTTGTAATTTAATTCGTAATAACTATAGATAATATATATATTGTAAGGACCATTTACGTACATATTTTCTCCCCCTCAAAAATAAAATTTTTTTTTAACTCACCAACTACCAATCATCCTATGCATCCTGGGTAAAGGCCTCTCCAGCATCAGGCTTGACCTCGCCTTGCTCCGCAGCTTCGGGATGATCGGCAGGCTCGGGCTCAGGAGAAACTGAATGACGCCTAAACTGCTGATGCCGAGGAACCAAGAATATGGGCCGATTGGACACAATCATCTTACTTGGTCCAGCAGTCAGCTCGCTTCTCGGACTGGCTCCTCACAAAACACGACGATCATGAGAAATAGTCATTTTCTCTGATGGCTCCAAAACACGAATAACCTCGATGAAATGAGGAGTGTTGTTGATTATGATTTTTCGCCAATAAAAGCGAACAAGATAGTCCACCAAATATTGAAATTGGGACTTGTCCATAATCGTGTTGGCATAAGCTGAGTTAGTAATAGCAAAACGAACTTTTGCGCTGAAATTTAGAGGCTGCAACGCCATTATAACAGCAGTCAGAAGATTCAAACCAACAGCATATCCAGTAATATCAGACGGATTCACGTCGAACGTTGAAAAGCAGACCACGGATCCTTCCCATCTCCATAAGCTTGCCTCTGGAAAGAGGAAGCTAAATTGTGAGGCGAGTTGTACCATGGATTGTAAACAACACTCGCATAAACTCTGAGGCATCACATGCCTCCATGAGCCAAATTAAGTATTCAGCAAATCGCCAGGGAAATTTTTTCGATATAGATCCACTCCTGTTTGACCATAATCCGCTGCCAGAAATGAGTGAATGGCTTTGAAAATCTTCCAAAGTCCAATCACACCAGTGAACAAGAATGGGCAATGTGGCGACCAACGTAAATAAGGAAGGGACACCTGCGTCAACATGAAACTTTCCAAAGTTTCAACAATCACTGTATCAGGAACCATAAATTTGGGTAAAGAACGCAATTCAGCCGGAGACGGATACATAGGAGTATCCTGGAGAACATCCTCACTAGCACAATCCGTACCCAAACTCATCATTTTATCGAATTTGTAAAACAAATCCTTATTAAGTTTCATAAAAAATAATAATAAATCTACACAAAAAAAAAAACCAATTATAACTAATAGGAACATGAATTATAAAACTAAAGAAGGACAAGGACGGAGAAAATCAAATCGAATCAACATATCGAACACACTGAGAAGACTGCGATACCTCCATATATATCCGACTTGTAAAGCAAGATGAATTCTTGCTGAACAATCGAAATATACTGGAGTTTGCCATCTTCCAAGGCCTACTCTTGATGGTAACAGCGCAAATCAAATTCCAGAGTCCCACACTAACACAGATGGTGTAATTTCCGCACATATGTATATTTTTATGAGAAAGAAATAAAAATCGAGAAAATATTGTGCATCAATATACATTTTTGCACCTTGTAAAAATTTTTTTTTCCCTCGCGTCGAAAGATAACAACTAAATAACTTACCGACAAATGTAATACTGCATCTAACAGCAAAATTTCAAGTGATTTGTAATGATTTCAGACCATAAGATGATAAAACACGCCGTTATCGTTTTTATCATAATTACCACACTTATAAACAAAACGAAGAACACAAGCTTAAAAACGAAAATTAGTGCATCGTCAGGAGCATATTTCGAATTAAATAAATTCAGTAAGGCTTATGAGAAAACAATTCCCATAGTCTACAGCCTGAAAATTCCAAGAAGACAGAACATAGAAACACCCGAATGGCTTGAAGAAATAAAAAAACTGCAAAATTGCGCATCTACAGAAAACACATGGTGTATACAGAGATTGAAAAACATGTTGAAGATCATAGATTTAATCACGGATATTCAACTAATAAACGAAGCAATAATCAAGGAATTTGACAGAGAACCTTCAAAACGAAGCAAACGTGGAATACAAATCCTTGGTGACTTTGACACATGGTGTTGCAATGTCATGACACTTTCCCAAGACAACAATTTTATAGAAAATGAGAAAAATCTAAAATCTCGATACGAAAAACTCCGAGAATCAGTAATAAAAAGCCATGCAGAATTATTAAACGTCACAAATGACATTAAAAACTTTGAAAAGATAAAAGTCGATAACTCTAATATTTTAAAAGAAAACATCCAAGCATTAAAAAATGCCATTCCTAACCAAAATAACGAGATAATCATTGAAGCTAGAAGAGAACTCATCTTCGACACAGCTCGAACTCTTCACGCTAGTTTAGTCACCAAAAATGCTAAACTCAGCCAGTTATTCCTTTCTTGCAAAAATAACCATCTTCCAGCAGCAATAATCAACGAAACAACTTTAAAAGATAACTTATTAAAAATTAATAAAATCACAGAAAAATCGAATTTTGCAGTAGTGCTAGATGAGAAATCAATCCAATCCTACTACAGAACAAAATTAGTAAATTGTTATGTAACAGGAAATGAAATAGAAATCAAAATTCTACTTCAGAACCTTCATGCTAAATATGAGCTATACAACTTTATTCCATTAGCATTTCGAACGCACGACAATAAAATTTGCTCTTGGATCAAGAACCTTCGATCTTATTCCACAACAAATTGATAAGAATCATAACGGGAACAGATATTGATCTTTGCAGCAAACATACCTTATTATGTTTTCTCCCACAAGACCACACAACCAATAATAAAGGTAATTGTGCGAGGGCATTATTATAAGGAATGAAATTTGAAGAAATAATAAAGAAATGTACCTTCAAATGCGAAATAAATCATGAAGAGATCGTAGTCAAACAAATTGAAATGAACCTCTTTGCTATAACAAACGCTAAAAACCCATTAATAGCAGTTAACACCATAACTAAAACAAGTACTAGTATAACCATAAATGACTCATGGCCTGGAGCAACTCTAATAACAGTTCCTTGTGTAGTAGAAATCCAACAGTTACAAAAAGAAAACAATGCAGAAACAATCATTCCAGCAGGTTTCCCATGTATAGATGAACCTGAAAAGGACATACTCATTGAACATCATCTACTGCTAGTTTGGACGAAATATCAATTTATGGAACTTGATTTTGGTCTTCATCAATCATTCAAATTTCCAAATATGTCTATAGCCTACAATAATAAATGGCATGACAACATACCTTACCTTTTACCAATAACTCCAGTTCATAAGCTCGAAGAAAGATTAAAATCAGCAGAACTGAAAATCCCTGATCTAGGATACCAAGACACAATAAACACGGTTCATTTACTACTAATTGGTTGGTGCAGTTTATTAACATTCATAGTAGCCATATTGGTCTATGTAAATTTAAAAATAAATTGTGTTGCTATCAATGCGCACAATCAAATAAATGATTTGGCATTGGGAGCAATACATCGTTAATGGTCGATAATTTTAAGTCCATTTTTGTAGTAAAATATAATAAATTGGCATTAAAAAAGCATAATAAATTTAATTATGCCAAATTATTTCAATTAAGTCCATTTGGAAAAATAAATTTTTATGCTCAAATGACAAAATTTATATTTTTAGGCGATGATCAATTCCACAAAGTAAAATTAAGAGACATTTGTAAAAAAAATAGTATTGTATTATGACTAAGATTAGTGATATAGTAAATTTAAACAATAAACTTTCAGGAACACAAAATTTAACGAAGCAGGAGCTTCGGGCTTTCTTTTGCCCGGGGACCTTTGTTCCGTCCCATTTTTGCAGACGATTCAGTTTGTCTACAAAAACGTGTCAAACAAATTATAGACAACTATTATTCCTAATTCTCGGAATAATAGCTGTCTATATTTTACCTAGCTTCCCACAGACGAACACCACCAGATATGCTGACAATGAAGTGTCATCATATTTGGCGGATGTTCCATGTCACGCCACCTTTTTGGTCGGCCATCTTTTGATTGGAACAAAGAAAACAAAAGTGATGTCATATCTTCATTTCGAAGACATGGTCATTCCTAAACCTACAGTTGAGTAGAGACATTAGGGTCCATGCTAGTTGCTATGGACATTAGGTATCACTAGTATTAAGAAATAGTAATAAGTATAATTCTAAAGTGTTTGTAATAATTTTTAAAAGTATTGAATTACTCTTGCAACAGTTGAAAAATAATAAACTAAATAAATGAAAAAAACTCTGAAGCAGCAAGCCACTCTGGAAAATGTAGGTTTTCTTGGCCAAAAAATCTAAATAAATAAATAAAGTACGTACCAAATGATTGTTTAGAAAATAAAATAACAGCAGGCCTGCTTTCCACTCAGCTTTTAACATTGGAAATGTTTAACCTGCGGTACATAGCAAAAAATTGATGTCATATGCAATAAAAAGTGAAAAAAAAGTTTACAAGGCAAAGAAAACAAATTTTGCTGCAAAAAGTGAAAGTTTGCAACAAAAAGTAATAAAAATAAAGTTTGCAACAAAAATTGATGAAAATTTCAGAAACCTCACAAAAAAATTGTGTAAATATTGAGGCGTCCAAAATCAAATGGCTCATAATGTTTGACCTATATGTATGTTGGCGTTTAAATGCTAATGATGTCATAATGCCCTAAGAATAAGACATCATGCTGCTGAAACACTGATATCGAGTTTATCTAATTTAAGACTTTTTTTTTTTAACTTTGAAGTGTCCTACAACTGAATTCTTTTTGACTGAAATTAAGTCTCTAAACACGGTGGAACGTAGCTTACCTTATCTTTATATATTTAGTCAGCAAATTAATATGTCTTGAACAAATCAGCAAAAAGTGTATAGTGTTGACAGAAGAACTTAATGAGGTTTCAATCCCTACAAGGGTTGAAACCTAAAAAAATGAACAGCAGAATTATTTTGTCAAAGGCATATAATTATGAAAGAATTATAGTGTTGACAAAGCAGATAAAACAAAGTATAAAGCAAAAAAAAAAAAAAAAAAAACTATTGTAGACAACAATTATGGGAAACCATCAGAGAATTCTTTTGTCTTCACCTATTTGTTTATCTTCATAAGAGATGGTAATTTTGTTGTATGAAAGACTCCTATAAGAAACATGAGGCTTAGGAGTTTTTGTGTGTAAAATGTAGATGAATGAGTGAAAAAAAATATTACTGACACAGATGAAGATGGATCAAAACCAAGACATCACTGCATCACTGTGTGAAAGGAAGGCTCTACAGGGCCTTTATTAACAGAGAAATGCATTCATCTTGAACAAAGCTTGTTAAAAAAGTTTGTCAGCATCACATCAAATTTCCCTCTTAAATAATGACAAGAACTCCATTCGATCGTATTGTCAATGGTTGATACAAGGTGTCGAATTATGTATCTGGTGAGTTTGTAATATAAACTTGACAAAACATTAATTGTCTAAAAGAGAATTTCTGTTGGTTATTGTCTTCATACATTTTCATCTTCATATTACATTTGCTTTGGACATTATATTGTCTTGACTTGAGTTTTACAATCTGCATGATGTTGTCATATTATGTCGTCATTATGAGTTCAAAACTATTTTTATTTTGACATAAAAAAATCTCGGACTTCTCAGTGTTTATCCTACGTAATTAATCAAAATCAAATACCCCAAATCCAAGAGGTTTTTGAAATATGCTGCTGCGTACCTACAAATAGAAAAACTAGGTAATCCATTTTTAAGCCCCAATCGTAAGCTTAACAAATAATGAAAATAAAGTTTATGAAAAAATCATGGTTATGAAATACTTTCAAGTGGGGATAATGTTCATTTAACAAAATGCAGATTAAATACAAAAATCATTTCCAATGCATCCTCAACCTTACAAGAATTGCAAATCTTGTAAATTTTTTGTTTCATCTGGAATTATCTCGGCTATAATTGAACATTTTTTCAAATCCCTTCTGCCCATGAACGATTCAGCCAACTGAAACCAAATTTTTCAGAATATTAGAATATAATATATTCAATGTCTATCTTAAATTTCGTGATTATTGCTTGAAAATTACACATTTTAGAACCATTTAAGCTCGAAGAATGCGACATAATATTTTGTACAGAACGTGGCCTATCTGGACAAAAAACAATAGGGTTCATTGTCGTGTAGATCTAAAAAAGTGTACTAAATTTCGTGATTATCAGATGAAAATTGCAACCTGTAACGAGTTAAATTGAAATGTGTATGTTTATGTATACTATATAAAAAAGCCTTAAAGCGCCGCTTCTGGTTCAGGATTTCTGATGACTTGATTGGTTTTAACATTTCAACATTTGTTGAAAGAAATATTTTGTTGCCTAATAGTTGACCATGTGCATTGTGTTTAAAGAACAGATTAAAGCAAAATAATTTTTCGAATTAATTTCAATCTAAAATTTCTTTCCTTTACGTATCTATATTGAATTAACGTTTTTCTTGGAAATTAACAAACAAAATCGATAATAAGTCAAAATCTATAATATCTAAATTTAAATTAATTCCTATAGTCAAATGCGTAGATGGCAAATGCAAATAATTTACCAAATTATCCTATTTGACCGTGATTGTTTAGTCAATTACATAAATTATTCCCGAAATTTACTGCTTCAGTCTTTTGGTGTAGTGAGAGTGTTGGGTGAAATGGATTTTTTTTTTTTTACAAAAGAGGAATATATCTTATGTCTTCGAGTATCGTGGGTGGTTAGGTAAGGTGGATTATTTAAAAAGCAAAAGCGTGAGTTCCTCTGCTATACTCATGAAGGATTGATGTGTAAACATAAAAATATTTGAACCTAATTCTCGTTGTGCGTGTGGTTGTGTGCGTGCACAATGCGCACTCACGCAAATAAGAGTTACAACTGAAAAGTTAGAATTACGCAAATCTGATAATCCTAATTCTCATTTTCAGCCCATACCATAGATCAAGCTCTTTGATGTTTACACATTAAAAAAATATTTATATTATGCCTTTTAAGGTATAGTGAGAAGTTTGAAATTTTATATATCTGTACTTCAAAGGTACTTATCCCAGTTATTTTTGTTTTTCACTCGATATTTACAAAAATGACTAAAATTATTCAATTATCGTCAATAATCCCTATATTCTTTTCAGTCATAAATAATAACTGTTTAAAAAATGTGCATTTGCAATTAATTTTCTTTTTTGCTTAGTTATTTTTGTGAACTCAGCTATTTTCAATATTGACTGATTCACCGTTTTTGCCTAAATAAGTAAATAAAAACTAGTAAAAAACGTTAATTTCATAATTCCCTAACTCTCAAAAAAATTAAAATTTTTGACTGAATTTGCCTAAGCATTTAGATGGAATTCGGGTAAGTGGAGGACATCAAGTATTTTTTCTCGCTTTGTTCCTTTTTCCAAAGAATTCTTGTAAAAACCTGATTTAGGTACCTTGACTGCAACATGTATATACAGACGCATAAATTTCATTAAATGGTGCCAAAAGTTTCCTGGGGTCATGAGACGGACAATAAAACTACCTCCGGCCTTGGGTCTCAATACAAAATTGATTTTAATACTTATGTAGATTTTTTTGAAGACCTGCTTTTAGGAAAGAAAAGGGTAAAACAAGGGAATATGATAATTACGTGCAATTTACCCTACTTTTCACGTTTCAACGGCATGTTGGAACGTTGAAACAAGCTTCTGTACGAAAATTCCAAAAATCGTTTTTGCCCATGACGATGACGTCGGTGACGACTAGACATAGCTTTCTCCATTAAAAATTAATTTTGTCTTCACCGCAGGGCTTCACTCTACATCTACGTAGTAATGACGTATAATTATTTTGACGACGAAAAAATTCAGAAACTAACAAAATTACGGTGGTTACTTTTCTGAATTTTTGTTGTGGAAATATAGTATATATTTTTGTTTTGGAAACTTTATAGCTTTCAATTTTAGCCGAAAGAGGATTGACTCGAGCGTGAAATCTTTCGAACGCTTGTTTGCAGGTGATATTGAGTTTGTAAATAGGCTTATAGGGTCATAGGGGCTCATTCATCTAGTTCTAGAGTAGACGATCTGTAATCGTGCCCCAATCATGGATGAGTGGAGAAATTATGAAACCAGAAATTTGGCTTATTTTATCTGTATTTTCCTTTATTGGACCAATAAAGAAATATGATTTCTGGTTAGACATGCCTGCGCTAAAAAGACAACCAGAGCCTACCTTTTGACGTATTTTGCTTTGTGATTATGTGCCCTGTCCTTGTGAATTTAAGGGATCTCTTTAACAGATGTATTCGAAATTGGTGAACTCAAGCAAAACGTCGAAAATACGCAGAAGGTACGCTAGGTTTGTCTACTTTTTCGCCGGTATGTTTTGACATTAAAAAGTTCATAGGTCGTATGGAGCTTTACTGGTGCAGTACTACACATATTAGTCAAAGATATTTTTTTCTGTAAATGAATGTGGAATCCAAGGAAAGTAGATAAGCAAATGTCGATTTTGAACTGCTTAATTCCTTTTTGTAACCAAGGTGAGTAAAACTCTGTTGCCACATCTTTTCTCTTTGACTGTAATTGCAGGCTAATATACATGAATATTATAACTACTCGCGTATTTTTAACTGCAGTTGTAGTGCTATAACTAAATACTTGCCTTGAATATGGAAGGTGGAAGATTTGAATCTCTCAAGTGCCATTGAATTTTGTAGAATTTTCTCCAATTTTTTTTAATAATTTCATTTCGTTTTTTTATTTTTTCATTCTGTCATGTAGCTTAATGGGTTCGATAAAGAAAAAAAAAATTGATAAAGACAGAAAATTAACATTTATTATATACGATTTTCATAATATCCAAGCACAAACGCACCTGACAACGTAGGAGATATCACTCATCTCAATTATAAAAAAATATGCTTTTGAACCTTCCCCAAAATCGATTTCTAATATTATTGTTTATTTTTTTTTTTGCATTAACCACCTTCATAATTGAAGGATGAAACTGAAAAGACCTATATAAATTAAATTTAGAAAATTACTGTTTGTGATACAATTGAGATAAATGACTGATTACTGTTGAATCATTTGCCTTCAGCTGGTGCTGCAGTTGTCGCCATCATAGAAATCACCAACATTGAAGATGTATCAGTTACTACATTTCTTCACAGCTGATCCATAAAAAATGTATTATGAAAGGGAAACGATTTCAACAAAATAAGAAGCCTATTCTTCTATACGAGTAAGATGTGTCTAAAAACTAATGTGTAAAATAAGTGAAATCAAAAGTGCTCATACAGAGCCTAGCTGATGGCTGCATAAAACAGAATGAATTTCTTACTTTTCTGTACCATTTAGGAATTTGCCTCTTTACGTACACTGGACGCACCTA
The DNA here is from genome assembly GCA_011428145.1 of Ericerus pela. Lineage (NCBI taxonomy): Eukaryota > Metazoa > Arthropoda > Insecta > Hemiptera > Coccidae > Ericerus > Ericerus pela. The sequence continues at coordinate 656,898 of WOFM01000277.1, forward strand.
TACGTATATTTTTGCAACACCTGTTGATAAACTTCATTTTTATACGGGCCTTGATTCTTTACGATGTACAAACTTGGCGGTCTTAGAACCATTTAAGACTGATGTATAAAGTATGATGTATGAAGTAATACTTTATACATTGATTTTTACTTCATACATTTTCTTGGGCGCATGCGTCATTTTATACACGGGTCCTGCTTACTTCTCATCATAGCCTACACCATTTGTTTTGGTTATATATTTATTAAAAAAATTTTCTTTCATAAAAGTTTCTCTGCTGCAGGGATTCAGATCTCTGACATTGCCATTGGATGGCTGGCACCTTTAACTACTATGCCACAAGGTCTGGCTAGAAGCAGGGGTATAATTTACCCTTGTATGTTTCCCAATAGAAGAAATATGTATCTAGAATATATATTTTTTTAGGGGAGGGAGTGTTGCAAAAAATAGTGTGTGACACAGGTGTATATAGTAGATGATTGATATTCGTGTGATTTACATAACTTGCCTTTGGGTCGTACTGCAAAAATTACACCTGGATCAAAATCACCTACTTTATACATTTGTATCGCAAATAACTATTTTAGTATTGGGAGGTATTATAAAATGAGTTATTTGTGTTTTTAGTTCAGCTCGTGCTGCAAATCACACTTACTTCACAGCTGTATCGCACATTGTTTTTCATAATACCTGTTTGAAAAAAAACAAATATTTGGAGAAACAAAAGAAAAAAAAGTAGCCTATTTTTTTCCTCGGCTAAGGGATGCGTAAAAAGTAGTGCGTGAAGTAGATGAAATCAAAACTGCGCATGTCCGGAGTGTAAAATGTGCATGAATTCTTACTCTTCAGAACATTGTAGAAATTTGCTTCTTTATGTACACATTGGAGATAGGTCCATGAAAACAAATATTTTTTGGGGGGATATCATAAAAAAAATTTCTAATCTGACGGACTAATGTGGGCTATACTTTTCAGGCTGTGCCTAAGAATAATTCTATCGAAAGTTTTGAAAATGTTTAAGCATGTTGATAATTTCAGAGATTTTTACCTTTGGAAAGAAAAAAGGATTCAGACTTGAGAAACTCGTTGTGATCAGTTTGTGACCTCAAATAAAAATTTAATTTCACAAGTAAATGTTGAAAATTCATTTGTTTTGCTTTTGAGATTTCTTGTATCTGCCATTGTGAACATCAGCGAAGGATATAGGCTTCGTATTCAGTACTTGGAAATCCTCTAGACGATATTCCTTGTTAAAGCTAGACTTAGGCGATTTATTTTCCTTCCGAGATCCAGAATTAACGTGTGAAAACTCAGGTGTTCATTACCAAAATGTTAATTGGGTGTGTTTACTCATCAAGATCCCAGGCTCAAAATGAAACAAGGTGTTTGCACCAAAGTTAAAATAATAAGTAATTAGAATAATGTGTAACATATCTTCATGTACCAAAGTCTGGCTATTATTTTGGAGAGTGCACTGAGAAAATTATTATGAAAATTAATGTGAAATTATCAACCTAAAAAAAATGATATTTGATGTATAAACACGCAAGCTACGTCGGGGTCATGATTGTATCAAATATGTCATTTTCTGCCTCACCCAGTGTTTTACTTCTCAAGTAGTGCAATTTTATCGTCTAGAAATGGAGCAGTATAGATTTCTCAAAAACTCAGTAAGTGTAACCCCACGTAATGTATCTAATGCGATCCTTGTTTCGTAAAATTAGTGCTGGGGAAAATATAATTAGATCTATTTTGATTTTCAGTTCTTCCAGTGATTGATCTAATGGCATAGGCGCGGACTTCGGTTTTTTTCAGTGTAACCAAGTTTTGAAAAGATTAGAGCTCTGTTTGGTAGGACTACACCAACTTACACCAACCTACACCAGGAGGGCGATTCCACATGTAGAAATGTTATATGACTTTTCGCCATGTTTTACTTGAATATTTGTGGAATATCCCTACAGGTGTAGGTTGGTGTAAGTTAGTGTAATCCTATCTAATAGAGCTTATGATATTGTAATTTTTGAAGTCGATTAGAATGCGAAAAGTAATTTTAGGGTTGGGAGAACGAATTTTCAGTGTGGCAAAATCACTTCTGTGTTGGCGTTGTACTTCTTGTATCCGGAAGTCGACGCTTATGCTTCTAATGGTATTTTATTGTTTCAAGCCCAGTATTCATTCCTACATCAGTGGTGTTTTAGTAGACTCAGTCTGCTCTCATTTAGTGTACCTCTTGTGTAGAAAAACACAACCTTTGGTTATAATAGAGAGCCAGGGTTGGACAAAATTACGAAGTAGTTATTTGTGATACAAGTGTAAATAAGTTAGGTTAAAAACAGGTTTTTAAAAAATACGCTCTTATAATTTGAAGAAGAAAATAATGGCGAAAGATAAAATAAAATTTCTCACTTTTTTTTTTTCGAGACAGAAACAAACAAAAATTGAGAAAACAACTGATAAAAACGGATATAGTAAGTGTATGCGTGTGTGTGTGGCGCAACACGTGAAAGCAGTGCTGAAGTTGGTCACCCCGTGTACACCAACAAATTGAGTGAGTAGAATAAAAGCATATAAAATATCAAAATCACCTACTTTGCACGTGTGTCACAAACTATTTTTTCATCAGATCCAAATATTAATTCATAATTTTATTTTTTTAAACCAAAATATTGTTTTTGAATTTTTTACAGTTTGCTTGTTTCTAGATAGTTTTTGAAAAATATGGTATTTAGTTCCCAATGGAAATAATAAAAACTGAGAAAGTATCCAACCCATGTGAGAAATTAATCAACCCATGCGAGAAATTCATCGAAATGTGTGAGAAATTCAAGTTGCTTGTGCGCTAATTTTTTGACTTCGTATTGTAATTTGCAACTTTTTATTTCAACAAGGCACATTAAAATAATGTAATTTTGGAAAGGGTGTCGCAAAAAATTTTATTTGAATCATTCATGTAGCTATGCTGTTTATTGTGAAATTTCTCGTTTCACTTGATAATACCTTGGAACTGGAAACCTTCATAAACTTCAATAAATTTCTGTAATTCACTGATTTTTATCAAATTTTATAGACACCAAAGGAGGTGTCTATAAAACAAAATCTTGTGAATATTATCTTTAAACAGGAATTTTTGGTAGTTGTTTTTAATCATAATCATGGCATTAATTTGTTTCATAAATCATTATTCATTCATGATGTTCATAATATTCGTTATTAATTTGTACATTAATTGATTTTTATTGAAATTTATGACCAAGTATTTTATCAAGGAATCTTATTTTTATCGCCAGTCTGTTGAATTCACCAAGTCTCCTATGTACATTCATAAAATTTATAGAATGTTTGTAAACATCTAAATAGGTGTTCATAAACTTTGATAAACTTTATAGACACGTCGTAAACGCTTCCTTGGATCTAGCAAAATTACAAACTTCTTCTTTTTTTTCTTTTTTTTTTTTGAAAATGATTGGAATCATGACTAACCTTAGTTTTCAATGCTATAGTAGTTCGAGTAGATGGGATAAAAAACTAATTTTTGAAGAATTTCGCTGTAAAACCCCTTTAACATACTTATTATATACCTTTAGACTTTAATTGGTGAATCTGAAACGAAATTTCTCAAATACAGCAGTGCTGTCCTCACTCTATTACATGCATTACCTGATTCTGTTTACTAAAATTAAAATCGTTTCTATTGTTTCGTGGTTAAAACTGATTTTAATAAAATTTTTATGTCTCACTGATGTGAAAAATTATTTTTTCCTATTTAGAAAAACCGAGCAACGTATTTAGGCATTATGCTGTATCCTTGCAATGGCCGAATAAAAATTTTCGTTTCAATAGAAACGTATTTCCTTACTACTTCTTTTTTTCGCTCCTATTTGTTTTAATCTCCGTATCACCATCTCGATTCCCCTGAGAATTGTTTTGAAACGATAAAAGCCAAACGATAGGTTTCCTTAATACACAAAAATGCAGACGAAAAAAGAAAGGTGGCTTGTTTTTAAAGCCCATGAACTGGTGAATGGTGAGCTGTTTTCTGGTAAACGTGCTCAAAAAAAAAAAAAAAAAATAACCAACAGAAATGAAGAAAAGAATTTGTAGGTATTTTTGAAAAATGATGCATCTTTACTTACGTCGCTTTTATTCGATCAGATTGTTTGTATTTAGCGACAAAATTCTCTTTTTTTAAAATCGACGTAAATTTTCTCGCATTAAAATTAGTTTGGTATCTTTGTTTTTTTTTTTCTTTCCGTAACTGCACTCTGAAAGTATTGAGGAAAAAAAGTTCTCAAGTATTAATGAAAACCAGAATTGCTAACTAGTAATAATGAATAAAATTTGAAAAAATTCAGCATCTTAGGTTGTTAGCGGGATTCTCGAAGGATATTGCTGCATGACTTATGCAAATTTTTCGCATGTACTACTTCCAACGTGAACTATGCGTGGGTGAGAAAAAGTGGTAATCGGGTGGTAAAATTTGTGTTGTATTAATTTCCTCGGGGAAGAAAGTAATTCAAAATGAATTACTTTTCTGTTGAATTTGTATGAATTTTAGATGAATGTAGCATTTCCATAATTTTTTATTTCGAAAAAATTGTCGCTGGTTTTAGTTGGAATTAAGCTCGCCAGTGTTGTGCCTGAGACAGACTTCGGGATATATGCCTTTTGCTCGAAAAAATTCACTGACGTTTATGACTATTGAAAAGTTTTATTTGGCCGCTTACGTCGACTATTTGATGTTTTGAAATTTTTTATATTTTTATTTCATTTTCGTCTTTGTACTCGTATTTCATATCTACGGCACGTTTTATGCTTCAGTTTCATCTGTATTTTATATTACGGAGTATAATTCTGCAAATAGAGTGAGGTCAAAATTTGGTAAAGTCCTTTTGTTAACTTGTTTTGCATGCGTGCCCTGATTTTTAACGAAGTCAGGCGCACCAATACTTCTGAGATGACGTCAGCGACTGCGCAAAATGTTGGTGTCTCACGTCAGAGGTCTCGAGTATGGCTGGAGTTTCTTTTAATGATTTTTTTTTCTCGTCGTCTTTGTATCTCTCTCGCTCTCTTTTTCTCTCATTCTCTTTCGACATCTCATTAGACGATGTGCATAATATAAGCTAGTGAATTCTTGACGAGAATTATGAGGAGGTATTTTCGAAGATGCTTGAAGTAAACATTAGCTGCGAATTGCCCGCCTAAAATCGAAATATGTACTCGTATACTAGAATTTTAGTGTTCTCCGCGACATTTTGTACTCTCTCAACGCGAATATCACTAAAGGTACAATCTTTTTCATTAGCGCGCTCACGACCGCATTCTCGAAAAAAATCTCATGTTACAGCGTGTTAATTAAATTTTTATTTGCCAGCCTTGCAATAACCATTAATTATTCTTTAATTCGGTTTACTAAATAACTTAATCAGTTTTAAGAAACAGAAAAAAAAAATTCATTCACGCGGAGATATGGATATCCATGCATAAAATGGCGAGATATACACAGGATATTGTATCCTCTAGTTTGGTAACATATAGTATATTACATACCAATGTTGAGAAGTGAGCGTTCGCATATAGGGGAAAGTCTGAAAAACGAACGCAGCGATTGAGTATTCCCGGGTTATGTAAACTCTCTTTTGAACCTTGTTTAGGGAGATGTTTTATACAATTTATGATCAGAAAGTGCCAAAACTTTGAAATTTTGTCATAAATCATAGTGACGAGTCTTGTATGAAAATTAAAAAAAAAATGGAACAAAATATCAACCTCCTTTTTGTGGCAGATTTAACATTTCATTCAGAAAGGGTAACCCATACTTCAATGTAAACTGAACGTACCTCCATGTAAAAAGATGCTTCACGTTTTTACATTGAAGCACGTTCACTTTACATCTAGGTTCCATAGATTAATAATAAGAGCTACTTTTCACTTGCAAAATACCAACTTAACTTTGACTATATATGTATATATTACATATGCACTGCTCTAACTGTGTTCAAACATCTTTCAAATTACATTCATACATTTGGGTTCACTGACCAATCAACAACTTGAAACAACCTCTTCAATATAAACTGTTGGGTGTACCAATACTTTTTCTCCACACTGATGAACAACGCTTAATATTTTCTTAAACTTTCTCATTCATGGTAACACTTTCTTTTCCACGCATTCAACTTTATTCACTCTAATTGTACTTTATCGGGAGCCTTCGTCTAACTCTTTATCACTCGTTGAACTATCATACAGATTGTTATACCTACTCTTTTTACATAAAATATAATGTACTTCTACAGCTGGATTGAGTTTAAGCATATTTTTATTGTCATCCAAGGTCCTTGATTCATCATAAACAAGCTCAGCCCTCTTATAAAAGAACAACAAAACCATTGATACAGTACCTGGAGTTTTGGATTTTGAGCATTTTGTAGTTTTGAAAAATTTTTGGATGCCTAGTTCTCTCTATTTTCTTATCAGTAAGAGCAGTTCATATGACAAGCATCTCCCATCAGCATACCCATATTGTCATTATGAGGTTATTACTAATTGTAAAGTCGTTTTTTGTCAGTATGGTATTGTAATTGGCATAATTTTGTCCAACTGCCATGGTGCTATAGTAGAAGCTTGGCTTATCACCTAAATAGTTCTTGGTTCAAATCCCAAAAAGATGACAATATTTGTAAAATGGTTTGTTAGGTTCCTCAATTTTTTAAAAATAATTATTTCTAGGTTAGACAAGTTTTTTGGTTACAATAAGTTCAGATACTATAGTTTCACTCTAGTACTAGGTTAATTCATTGCATAGGTGGTATGAATTTTTGGGTAGACAGGGGGTTGTCCATAGTATGTCACTTTGGGAGTAACAATAATGGGGAGATGAAGTGGATGGGGTAAAACCCATACTCCTTGGAGCTCGACCTGCCATTGCCAATATACAAAGTAACATACCTTGGCCAAGGCCCCCTCATCATCCGAAAGATCTCTCCACTGGTATTGTACTGGCATCTGCTGTGCTCACTAATTCATGTGAAAAACTGTAAAAAAAAATATTTTAAATGACAATTTGATCAAGTTGGCCTTAGATGGTTGTTCCATATTTAGTAATATCCTATCCTATACTATAATACGAACAATAATTGTGTGGGTATGTGTTTATGTAAACGCATTATGAAGAACTAGATCTACTATGTTGCTGAAAATTACTGTATAGATGTATTTGGGTATGAAAAAACGATCTAGATAGGTCTCAAGTTTGAGAAAATTTGTTGAACGGATATATGAGCATCTCAGTCTATTCATCAGCAGCTAGTTTTAACAACGAACGATGAAAAATTGATTAACCCTAAAAGTAACGATAAGAAATGTTTTATTAGCGAATTTTGCTAGGCCTGAACTGCGTTATGACTATTATGATTTATGACTAATGTAGTATGAATTGAATATTGCGATTTTAATTCTTGAGATTTACGAATACGATAGTACTGAAGGATATACCTTATAAATATATTGCTGAAATTCTCTAGCTTGATTAAAATTAACAAAATGTTCTCATTTTTTACATCCGAGCGGTGAATCAGGTACTTTAGTTGAAGTAGGGTTAACGTTGTCTTTTTGATCATGTATTATATCCTTCATGATATTTCTGCAGTTGAAAGCATTTTAGATCATTTTTGTCAGATTCTGCAGTAACAGAAACTGACGAAGGTTTTAAGATAGGTATCTATTACTTGTATTTGTGTATAATTATTCTGTATTAGGTCGTTCCCCACGGTTATAAACATAGAAAAACACAGGGGAAACAACGACGACTGGAAATGATTTATCATTAATTTTCCATCGACGAAATACAACGGCGTAGGTATGCGAAATGATTAAAATGTAATCGACCAAACTTCATCAAACCAGGTAGTATATTTTCCTGCATTTTTTCTCGTTACAGACATGCAATAAATTTTAAAACGACCAGATAAGTACATTAAAAAAGTTTAAAAAAGTTTTTACCTCAAACATTGCAGATATTTTAGATTTTCTCTCTTTTTTTTCTTTTTTCCTTTTTTTTTGTTCGCCACCAAATACGACGTAACGTTACGCTCCATTAAATGTTTATGGAGTAAAGTTGGTAAAAAAAAGAGTAAAATGTCACTACTGTAAGCAACGAGTGAAATGGTTTAAAAATAATCGAGCTGAAGTGATTGTGTTTAAACGTTGATCTAGCAGCGTCATTCAACAATCTGCCTCCAGGTCCTGTGAGAAAAGTGAGAACTTTAAAAATGCAAATCGATTTCTCGTATTTCTCACTGGCATGAGTGATATTTTTCATTTCACACAATGCTACGTTGGTATACCGCAGGTGTTTGTCCTAATTTTGCTTGTAAAAAAATGGCGAAGAAAGGTCCCTAAAATTGTGATTATTTGCGTGATTGTACTCAGTGAGGCTGAAAAAAAAAAAAAAAAATTAGATGTAAAAATTTTTCATCTCAAGTCGAACTTTAATTCAATTTTTGCTCTTCTCACGAACAGTTAAAACATGACCTGTAGAACTAATTAGAAAATTTTGGAACGTAAGAAATATTTTTAATTATTTTTTAAATTCAAGAAACTTAAAAAAAATTGAAACAGTCGGAGAGTTTTATAATACGCATGAAAACGTCTGTTTTTGGGGTGGGTATTGCATAAAATACGTTTTGTAATGATCCTGAACTAAATAAATTTTAATACAACGTGAAAAAATATTGTTGGGCGCATGCGCACTTTCGAGTTGACTTTCTCACAGGAGGGTAGTGTTGCAAAAAATAGTGTGTGACACGTGTGCGAAGTAGATGATTGATATTCGTGTGAAAATCATCTACTTTTTGCCATTGTATCACAAATAACGATTTTGAGCTGTTTATTGTAATTCGAAATATGTAGCGATGTAAGTTTTTGGGTGTGTGTTGCAAAAATTTTATTTTCGTCCTTATTTTTTGTTCGCATGTATAACTTCTAACCATTAATTGAACGTTTTTGATTGCCATTATAGTAAACATATGTATATCAAAAACATCGCGGATACAAGAATGAATTAGTGGAAGTTGAAAGTTTTCTTCGCTGTTTCTTTTGATTTTATTTTAACTTCAAATTGAATTCAACCCCTAAGCCTCGTTCGTAAGTTGTATTTTTTTATGACTCGACATAACGTGTGGAATGCAAACGTGACCAAAATTTCGTACGACAAATTAATCCGCATTATGCCTTGTTTACAGCTTGGCGCGTGAAATTTCCCCCTTCCCTTCGAAAAAAATCACGAGTTCTTCACCCAGAATTTTTCTTCTTTTCAATTGGTGCAGTATATAACGCGTCTCTCATTTTTATCCCCATTTGAGCTTACATCCAAACATTCAGAGTTCATTGATTTTTACGATAGAATTCATGGTTCAGTTGTTCTAAATTTTTGTTGGTAGGTATTTGGTCTAAGTGCCCTTTTAAATGCATCCTGTGCGTGTTTTCTATTTCTTGTGAAGGAACCATATTGTGGATAGGCGCAAAAAAATTTAAGGAACGCAGCGAATACGATTTTACTCGTTTTCTAGCTTAATCGTACCGATGTTATACGATGTTACGTCTTAAAAAAAAAGGTGAAGAAAATCCTATCTTTATTGAGTGGCATATTAAAATAGTTCGTAGGTTTTCATTAAGTTATCATCCTTAAAATAATCAACATTAAAATCATAATTGGTAGAATATCGACAAATATGATGAAATAAAATGCGAATGCAGAATGCAAAATTTCTTCATAGGGTTATCTCAAATTTTTCTTCAACCTAAACAGGGACATTGCAATGGGTGATAGGGAAGTTTTCCCCAAAATCTTTTTACAGTTGGTACAAAAAATCGTGCCAGTTGATAACTTGTTTTTTGAGATGGTGATTTCAAAAATTTCGTCTGGTAATTTTTATTTTTTTCCCCTAACAAAAAAAAAAAAAGTCTTGCTATGTTCCTAAATCTAAGTGGGCCAAATAAGGAGTCATGGTAAAATTTAAAACTTTGTTTTGTAATCCTGACACCAGTGCTCAATTTCTGATTAGGAAAATTTAGGCAATTGCCCCCTGCAGAAAATTTTTGAAAAGGTAAAATTAAAAAAAAAAAAGTAAATATCACTGCTGTGCATCAACCGCGGTTAGTATGTATTTTCCAAATGTGTCAAATTTTGTAATGGCTAACATTTAAAAACCAGTCGACCGATTTAGCTCAAATTCAATACCAAACAAGTCCCTATAGTCCCTAATTGCCATAAAAATTTCAAGCCAAAATCCTCAAATTTACGGGAGTTATCGTGATGACAACATGGTGGGTTTACAACACTTTCAGAAGCTCTTTCTCCAGAACTAATGGATAAATTTCAAAACTTCTAACACTATCTCAAGTTTCATTGTCATAGGTCAAACAGCGGAGGCTCCACAGACTCCCAAAATATACCAAAATGAGCAGAAAGTTGAAAAAAAAAATAAAAAAAATATTGTGTACAGAAGAATTTGATTTACCTATATATTCGTGATCTGCGACTCAGGATCGGCGATTTTCCACAGGTCCCACCTCCAGGTGCCGCCATTGCACTGAATGCAATAGTTGTATTTTTCAAAATTTTCCTTTGGAAAATATACTAAAACGACGGTGCGTTTACCCAGTTTGCTGATAAATAGAATTGTAAAATTGACCTCAAAATAGGATGGAGATGATGACAATTATCCGTTTCATGAGAAAAAAAAATTATTTGTATCATTTTTCATTTTCACCTGTTTCATTTTGTTTTTATTTTGGTAGGTATATGTGTATCATGTATGTATGTTTATGAAATAGTTATTATAAATATGTATCGTCAAAAATTCAAGTTTTTTGAGATATCAAAATTTTTTTAGAAAAGTTGTTTTTTTTGAATTGTGAAGAAACTATGAAAGGGATCGGGCTGAAATTTTCACGATGCATCGTTCTTATGTAAGTGCCAGCCTGATAGAAAATTTGGTGACTATTAGATTTAGTGGTTTTTGAGGAAACTGAAAAAAAAATTGCAGGAAAAAAGGTTTTTCCAGGATTTTGAAGAAATAGTGAAAGGGATTGGGATGAAATTTTTACGAAATGTAATTCTTATGTCGGATCAGATCTAATAGGAGTTTTGGTGCCTGTTTATTCTGTAATTTCTTAGAAAAATGTAAAATAAAAACTAATAGCTGGTTAAAAGCAATTTACAGGCATTGCTTGAAGTATCTTTGTTGTATTTACGGTTCCAGGGGTTACGAGTGTTTTTTTTTGCATTGCATTAATTTAGGTTATTGCTTCTTTATATAATTTTTATTTTTGAACTATGATGAAAATTGGCAAAACGCGTTTTCTAGCGAAATATTGCTGCGCTAGAGTTTTTTCTCCCAGTATTGTACTCTGATTTTGATTTTGATGGAGGGGGTTCACTTAAAATATTTTGTTTGATCGCTGCGCTCGCAAAATTTAGGACTTACATGTTGAATAATTTTTTCATACTCCTAAATATTATCTACACTATCTAACTTCTACCTATAGGTATCTTCTTATATTATTTTCTCAAATTTACTTGAAACTGAAGAACAACCTCCCCTCGATGGTTACATCTCTGTTTTCTTCCATGAATGACATAGAGAAGGCGGAAAAAGTAATTCTGCCTACAATTGCAAAGAGCTAAATCCGGTACTGCCTGACATGTTACTCGAAAATCAGCAAGACTCATTACTTTATAGAGAGACATTTTCTGAGTTAGTTCGCCACAGCTTTTTGAACTGTGGAAATTGAGTCAAATAGGTTCCTTTTGCATTTCTAGTAGGGTTTAGTGAATGAAAAATGGACTGGAAGAGACAAATATGGTGAGTAGCGAATGATTCGATATTACAACTTATTTTTTGCCAAAAATTGACCAAAAGTGTCTGTCAAATGGGTGAAGTCATTGTGCGAGAGGAAAAAAGTTCAAGAAGCCAACTGGTTACCACGAATATGTTTTTATTAGGTGATTCATGATACCATTATAGTATTCTGTGTTTACTGTGTTATCACTGGCAAAAATTGAGAGCAAAATAAACTGCATAAAAAAAGAATTTGGTAAATTGCTGCTTTTTTTTTGAGGAATGAAACAATTTCGTATATTAACACACAGTTTTATACGCATATTTGTATTATAAACTGAAGTTGCTTTTTTTTTTGTGGCAGCATCACGTTTCTCTCACTTGACAAATTTTCACAAAATTTTAACCTCGTGTAGCCACCTATGCATATCCTTCGACGGTTTCTGCTAGGTTTCATTTCGAAAGCTCAATTCTGGGAGCTGTAATTGAGTTCGATTTCAAAAGTTGAAGTTTGGAACCTGTCCTTTTCAAAGTTAATTGTTAATTCTACTACCCAATAGTTTTTGTGTCGTTTTTATACTAACACCTTAAATTTTCATAATTTTTTTTATCGTATTCTTCGCTGATTTTGCTTTAGTATTTTCAAAATATTTTTTTTATTTTTAATGCCTAGCAGTGTATCTTTGTTTACTCATATTGTGGATTGTTGATGTTGGAAAATTCTAACTCTGTTTTAAAAGGTACACTAAATAGCGTGGAGTTGAACATTTTGAATGTTAATAGGTATGTGAGAAGTTCTTGTCTTTTTATTCTCTTTTATTACAGTTACTAACGTGACGAAATGTGAAATAGTTCTTGTACTAACATCTGGGAGTGCAAAAATCATGTTTGTTTTTTTCACTTGTTAGTTATTTTCTTGCATCAGCATTCTCATAAACTATGGCTCATATTCACAAACGTCACTTTAAGCTCCCTTCACTTAAACTTCACTTTAAAAAAGTTTTTTGCACAATTTTGTACTTAAAAATGTGGGAATATTGCATCTCATATGAGAGTTCCAATGTGAAAATAAAATATTACCACACTCTTAAATACAAAATTGTGCTAAAAGTCATTTTTAAGTAAAATTTAAGTGAAGAGAGGTTAAAGTGACATTTGTGAATATGGGCCTATGACTGACTAAGGCGTCATGGTAGGGAAGTAGCTTTACATCTGCGGGAAGTAATGTGGTCAAATCCCAACTATAACATGATCTTCCTGTTATTTTTCTTTTGGTCTTTTTAATGTTTATTTCATAGTTTTGGACTTGGACTTTGGTGGGTGATGTTTTACACGTATAAAATAATAAAAGTGTTGTGGAATACCTTGTTGTGAGAGATATTCACACAAGAAGGTCTTCAACAGTAATTGCGTGTTCTGCCACTTCATACAATTAAGTATGGGAGAGCCAAATCCTCGACGAACACTGGCAATTTTTGAGCCAGTTCTGAGAGTTTATATACAGGATTTGGTACACGCACACAGACACACATGCATACGTACATGTACGTCATTATGTCATGCGTTACGTCATTTCTTGCCTCTGTCAAGGTGATAAGAAATGACGCAGCGCATTTGGTACTGGGCTGTGACATCACCGAGATAGTTATCAGATAATTGATCTCGGCCTGTGCAATGTATCTTACCTATACGTACATACAGGTACGAACATACAAACGCACCAGTGTATATTTGTTTAACGTCATAAAGACGATTATTGCCAGCCTTTGGGCAGCGACTGTCGTTGAGGGGTGCGAGCCCCTATTACCTCATACAAGTAATGTCCCCACAGCTACTCCCCCCAGTTTTCATGCCGCAAAAATGATAAGTCGCGCGTCTGGGGGGACTTATCAAGTCTACTGCTGTTGCTGGTCCTTCTCCCATTTAGCAAGGGCTGAGCCAACCACAGCCCCTACGCACTCGTAAGAATATTTGCGTGCATTGAACCAGGCTTGGTATGCCTCCCTGCTAGCCTGTCCCTTTCATCTAGGTGGTCAATTTGGTGGAGCTGGATGGGTATAGGGATGGGGATGGTAGTATGTTAGAGGACCAGAGGGGTTTGGTGGTCTTGGCCATTTAAACATCGGGGAGTTTGAATTCCCCGATGGTTTGTAGGCTAGACCAAAGGTGGGAGGAGGGCATGTTTGTGGCACCTCTTCCGCCAGGAGTTGCCTCTTCACCTCCAATGTCGTCAGGGTTGAGGACTTCTGGGGGAGGTTCTCCACTCTCGGTGTCATCTCAGGCGACTTTGGTGGTGTGATGAGGGCAGGAAGGGGTGTGGACATCATCTTTACAATGTCCACAGCCAAGGTCGTGTACATAAGCAATTCATTCTCGAGTCTTTCAATCTCCTTTTTGTGCTCCATCTGTTCCTGGGTCTTTACAGGTTCAGGAACTGGTGGCGCAATGAATTGGAAATTTGGAGTCAGGAATGGAGTGTTTGTTGGAGACGACATAATACAAGGAAAAAAAATTAGGAAAGGAAGAAAAATGGTAGAAAAATTTTTGGCTTGCTTAGTGAACAGCAGAAAGGCGAGTGAAAAACGTTGCGAGAATATTTTTTGATCGCAGCTTTATTCCAAGTTGTTATCTAGTTTCAGACATGTTTGGAGGGGATAGTGCATCAAATATTCTTTAGCTGAAAAGTTTTCCAATCGAAATCTGTTAAGTAGAAGCAGAGGTAAGCGTGTTTGAATTTTCGTGTTTTTGAAATTTTGTATCTCACAAAGGAATGCACTCTTCATTTGTGATATCATGATCTATTGACTATTTTGTTATCTGAATGTTTGTCAATAGAAACACGTTGTGATGTTTTCTTCCGTATTGCACGTGGATTTGTTTATTCGTGTCGTATTTTATTTGCACGCATTTTTTTTTCTTATTTGCGGAATTTCTTTTGTTATAAAAACTTCCCAGATTCTCACATATTTTGTGTGGGTTTGCAGATTTCATAGCGGATATTAATTTTTGTAAATATTTTTAGTTTCTCCGTGCCAATCTCTCGGCTTTTTGAGTTGGAATTTTTTTCCCGCTTTTTACTGCCAAGGGGCCTGCCTCTTTTTCATGGGCATAAGGGGGCTGATGGATCATAGTGTATTTTGACGATCTCATTACTAAACTTCACCGTTTTCTTTATTTTTGTTTTTTCTACTGGTGATTTTTGTGATTTATCACCTTTTTTGACCAGTTAGTCCTCAACTTTTTGTGGTTGTGTGATATTGGACTGTGGGGTCTGTTTTTCTTCTTTGACTTTCTGTTCTGTAATCTTCCTTGTTGCTCTTTGGAGCATTTTTCTGTCGTCATTTATAAGGTATGCTGGTTCCAATCTGTCAATTGAAATCGTTTTTTCTTCCCCTGCGATTATTCCTAAAAAATCATAATTAATCGTAAATAATTTGGACGTTGCATTTTTTCTGTTTCAGAAAATGTATACGAATCTACTTTTCTTTTTCGCAATAACTATTTCTTCGATTACTATTGCGCAAAGAACATCGTCTGACCCATATAGGATTACAACGGCGTCAACTGGTGCTTATTTTCAAGAAATAAGCAATATTTTCGTATACTCTAAATCTGCCCCAATAATTTATTCTATTAAGCTAGATTTGCATGAATCAGCAGATAGGCTATTAGCAACAAATTTTAAACACCGGTTGTGCAATGAAACAACCTGGAAAAATTGCAAATATGCAGAAATGGCAAAACGTCTAAAAAACGCTATAAAAAACCTTAAAGAACAAAATACCGCAATGATTCAACACTTCTACTCAACGCCATCCTCCATTCGAAGCAAACAAAGCGTATTCACCCCAATTAGATCCTTCTTCGGAGATGCGCTACGCTTTTGCTGTCGAGTGCTAAACTTTAGAGATGGACAAAATTTTCTGGCTAACAAAATTTCATTGAAAGAAGAATACGATATTATAAAAAATCAACTGTTGACCGAACATGCAGCGTTAGTAAATACGTCCACTAATCTGCATAGTTTTATTGATCATACAAACAATTTTATGACACAATTTGTCTCAGATACAAACTCTTTTATGGAAAATTCACTAGAAGAACATGAACTCTTAATCTCTCTAAATTATATACAAGGATTTTATGATAACTACCTTATAAACACGTTAAGATTATCAAACATCCTAACGTCTTGTAAGTCTCATATGATCCCCTCTTCAATCATTTCGAAAGAAATA
This sequence comes from Ericerus pela, assembly GCA_011428145.1. Classification (NCBI taxonomy): domain Eukaryota; kingdom Metazoa; phylum Arthropoda; class Insecta; order Hemiptera; family Coccidae; genus Ericerus; species Ericerus pela. The sequence goes on from WOFM01000277.1 coordinate 672,982, forward strand.
TTAGGAAAAGACATACTAAAACCTTTGGAAATTACAAAAAATCTAGACCTTGATCTAGCCATTCCCATTAAGGATATTCAAAACTACTATCATGCTGAACTTGTAAATTGCAATTTCTTTAAAAATACGTTAGAATTAGAAATCAAAATTCCCCTAAAACAATTAGATTCTAAATACGAAATTTACGACTTCATTCCGCTCACATTCAAAAGTCATTCTAATGAACTGTGCAGCTGGGATCAAGAATCATCCCTGATTATTCACAAAATCAGAACAAACTCCGTATGTTATATTAGTGGAACTAATCTCCACTACTGTAACTCTGATAAACCATTATGCTTCCTTCCGTCTAATAGAGGAAGTGATAAATTGTCTTCTTGTGCAAAGAATATTTTCTTTCAAGATTTAAATCAAAATTTACTGCAATCCTGCTCGTTTAAGTGTAATCCTAATAATAACCAAACATTAGTGCATCCTATTGGACACACCAAATTTGCTATTGTAAACTTCAATTCCCTAGTAGCAACTAATTCTATTACGAAAAAATCAGAAAAACTAAAAATCAATAATAATTCCCCCGGAACCTTTATTCTGGATGTACCTTGTCATATCCAAATCAAAATCATTGACAAAAACAATAAAAATACAGTAATTATCCCAATAGAAATCCCCTGTCTCTCTGAATCATGGGAAGAGACTATTAAAATCGAAAATCATTTACCACTCCTGTGGACATATTTTTCCGACTCCATGGAACCTTTTGATCTTGCCATAGACTTAGTAACAACGAAGGTCTATAACCCCAAATGGAAAAATTTTGTTCCCCACACTGTTCCCATTAACGACTTGGAGAACAAAATTAAATCCATTGAACTACAAATACCCGACTAAAACTTTAATGAGTATCTAACCTTTGTCAATGGGATATTCGTATTGCGGTTAATTACAATCTAGTTTATTTTAATTTTTATTATTGTATATTTAAAATTAACCTCCCATTGAAATTGTGCTAATTTAACAAAAAGCACAGCATTGTAAAAAAATTACGCAAAATAATGCGATATATTAATTTCCTATATATATCTAAGAAAAAATTTGTTACTCATAATCAATATTTGTAAAATATTTTATTCTAAGTATATATTCTCGCATTATATGACATAATTTTAACCATGCATAGTTAATAAGAAATTTTTTTTTCTCATACTTGTTGGATAGACTTTGGAAAATTTTTTTTTCCTGATTTTTTTTGTTCCCCCCGGAGAATTGTGTAACGTATATTTTCATCTATTTTTAGAATTGACGAACATATTCGTCTACACATTTTCAAATACCAAAAATGTAGATATTTATCAACAATAATCATCCTATAACTCTTTGTAAACAACCACTAAATTTCCCGTATTCGATTTTATGAATATAGATATACCACCTGTATATTCATGACCTACTTGTGCCTGTCCCTCGAGTACTCGAGTCAGCACAACCCTATAATAACAACACCCTACCTCACTTAACCTATCCGACACGTACGTTTTCATACCCTGAACGAGTATATAATCCCTCGATTCAGTGGAGAAACACACAGTTCCTCAACAGCTACTTCTAAGTACCTGGAACCTCTCTAGTAGAAGTCTCTGGTGAACAGATAGTCTTGCTTGTTGAATTGTGATAATATATGTATAAATATTAATGTATGTTTATGTACTGTGATGTACAAATTATTATTTTATTAAATGTGTAAACTCACTCGTGTGTTTTAAAATACTACTGAGTCTCTAACATATGTTAAGGTCCACTATAGTTTGTGGATGATAAACTTGAATTTATTCTAGAAGTATTACTGCTTTTAAAGTACGTAATATTTCGTGTATGGTGTAACACTGAAAGTGGTTCTAACTAGGTACATTACCACCGCTTTTGGCCGTTACACGTTTTTGATCTTCTTGACGAACCAGGCATATTTATCCTCTTCTGTCAAAGGGCATTCCATAATATCTGGAATGTGGCGGATTATCTGTGGGGGCATGCCTCCACAGATGTGGAGATACCACTGGTTCCGCGTTATATTTTCTGCCTTCCAAGAGTGTCAACCATAAGTCTACCTCATTGGGCAGAAATTCCGGGATCTATATCCTCCGTCTATAGAAGTTGGGGTTCTGCCCTGGCTGTAATTGCAAGAGTTGCATAATTTGCGCCAAGACTTCGGGTGTCAGCTGTGGCTGAGCACTACCTCCCTGCGATGGTTGTGAGTTTTCATTTCCATTTGGTGGTGGGACCATTGCTGTGTCTTTCTGATGACAAGCGTATTCCACAGAACTATTTCCTTCCTTGCTAGTCAAAAACACTGGCTCCTGTGTTTGTAGGACAGGTGTTTTTGGGTCAGAACTTTGGCTTAAAGTTCGACCACTTCTCAACGTTTTTACTGCTAATTGTTCTTTATTTATTGCAGTTCCCAGTCGTGCTAATTCTGGGTGTTGAGGGCCTTCTTCCAGATTTGGTAAATTCTTAGAGTGTTGAGTCTAAGTTGGGGGGGGGGTTGGGGGATGAGTCCAACCTTCTTCCTTCAGGTCTACTGTCTGGTTTCTCTTTGTTTATATATTTTAAAGAGAGGGGTGTAAATTCCCACTTCAGCAGACTCTACTTCGACAACATAAAAGGTGTCTTAGTCTGCAAAAAAATATTTTTTATTTGCTGAGCAAGCGAGTTTCTCGCCAGCGCACCACGCCAAATTTTTGTAAAAGCGTAACATGCCTCAAGACACCTCACGATGTAGCCAAAAATCACGTCGAGGTCACCACTGTGGAATACCTTGTTGTGAGAGATATTCTCACCAGAAGGAAATTCTACAGAATTTAAGCTTGTTCAGCCACTTTGTACACAAGTACGGGTAAGCCAAAACCAATGTGAACACTGGTGATTTTAGAGCCAGTTAAGGTGGTTTATAAACACACGTATGTAGGATAATACGTACGTTGGTGAGGACAGCCAGGTCGCATCATCCCCTATCGAGATAAGAGATGGCTGGCCAGTTTGTGTACGAATTGTGACATCATCTTATTGTGTCACAATTTGGTCCTCGTACATTACCTGCAAGTACATACAGGTAATTACGATCGAACGTATTTTGTGTTGTTTAACGTCGCAAGGACGATTATTTGCCTGCCCTTTGGGGCGGCGACTGTTGTCAAGGGGTCCAAGCCCCTTTTCCTCATACCGGTGAGTCCCCACAATTAGTATTACTTCCATTATGGTTGTAGAATACCTTACATTGTGGAAGATATTTTAATATATTTTAATAGCAGTAGGTTTTCTGCAGTTTTGTATGATCACTATAAATCATGCACAAGGTATGCGGGAGCCAAGACTTTGGCAAACACTGGCAATTTTGTAGTCACTTTTGTGAGCTTATATATCGGTTCCTTACACACACACATAGACACATACATAAGGAATACATATGTGTGTGTGTTGACTAATTGTGACATATTTTGTCATTATCATGGGGTAAATATGGCATATGCACTGATAAGCAAGATTGTGACATCATCTGAGATGTGATCTATCGATTCATCACAGTCTGTATGTTGCATCATATGGCATAGTTTTACAAGTACATACAAAAACAAAATGTGTTTAATGTGCAGTGCACAAAATTATGATGTTGACTGTTGTCAAGAGGCTGAGCCTCTAATCTCTTACGAGTAGTCTAATCCCCACAATGGCCCAAATACACAATTTTTCAACTCAACCGCTAATACAAGGGAGTAGAGGTACCTACTTTTCAGCCATAACAAATACTATGTCAGATAGAGGAATACTTTAACTACCAATAGAAATCATCCACATGCATGTACCTTGTATAGAAACCCTATGCTAAATTTTAGCAATTTTTCTTAAAATGAAAATTTTTCAGTTAGGCTGGTTTGGAAGTATCCTTCTATAAAAATAAAATAAATAATTTTAAATTTTTTTGAAATTGAAACAAAATTTATTTAGAGTACTATGCTCGATTACTTATTTAGCTTAGATTCTTGCTATACAAATTCTCCCTCCAATTTAAACCCTTTTGATAATTTTTTCTCTCTTTTTATTTTAAAATAAATTTCCCACGACATCATTGCATTGTTGCTTTCTTCCATACCACTGTAGCTTCGTTCATTATTTTGTACTATCAGTACCAGTCACTAAAACTGGTTTTCACATTACCTCTCTCTTAAATTTATTTCTAAAAAACTGTTTTCATTAGGCTAACACAATGTTGAAATTTTTTCTTCGTATCATCCGACATTCTGCTATCTGTTTATAAACATCAATTCATTTTTGTCTCACTTTTTTCATTTAGGCCTTATACATGATATTTGGTTTTTGTGATATAGACTAATTTTTTTTATTGGAAATGGGTCAGTCCTTGGTGAAATTCATGGTAATTTATTGACTAACATTACTCTCAACAAAATGTTGCTGGAGTGCATAAGTTATTTCAGTAAATTTTTAATTTCAATTGCATGGTTAAAAGCATGGTCAAACCAATACTTGGCTGTCTGTGAAGGTTTAGGCTGGATTTCCATTAGATTCTACTAATGAATGACGTCCTCGGACTTATATAATCGAGTGTGTTGTAAAATTGTATAATGGTCTTGTGATTTGTTTCTCTGGAATGTCCCCCGGGGTTGCACACTATAATTAATATTTATTGAAAAAAATTTTTTTCTTGGGGTTAATTTCTTGGGGTTAATTATTTTCTTAGTTTGGTGTAGTTTACTTGTACAAATATTTACCAAAATAATTTGTTAAGTGAGTTATCTTTCCATTGAGGAACATTTCAAAAACTATAATTATTGAGAAAATTTCGACGTAAGGTATATGATTCCAAATTTCTGATTCAGAGTCAAGAATTTATTCAGAAAGACTGTGATATTTTTATTAAACATTCAAGATCGTGTAGTATTTATTGCGTAATGATTTTTTTTGTATTTGTACGAAAGTAATGGTGAATGGTAGATTAAAATTATTCGACAACGTAAATTTTCTTGTAATCAGTATTTTCTCCCTCTTTTTTTTTCCTTGTTTAATATGCACGCGAATTCAAAAGGAGAATTATCTGCATAATCGAATTAAAGAGAGAGAGGAAGAAAAAGGAAAAGATAATGAAAAATGGAAAAGGCGAAATAAAGGTCTTATATCATACGTTCAATCAACGAATATTATTCTCGACGAGTAGAAATTTGTAGTAATAACGAGTCTTGCTACTAATGAGGCATCAGGGCTGAAAGTTCGTCATCCAATTAACGCCGCCGTATCGACGATAAAAGAAAAATATATTTCACATCATCTCCTGATGGAACGAAAATTTAAATCTTTCGTGTCGATGATAATCGGCAAAGAGCTAACGCACTTTATTTGTGGTCTTTTTGGCAGAGGTAGAGTGGATGATATTTCATATGATCATATCTGTGTGCGTGGAACAATATGGATTTCAACAGATGGAATATCTGCTTTTCGTGATTTCAATTTATAGTATTTGGTATCCTATTTACTACTGTGAGACTGTCTTTCCACGCACCTCAGTAAACTTTCAAAACGCATACGAGAGAACGTGTATTTTCTTTTTTGAAATTTATTGAAATTGATAACTTGAAGACTGCCTAATTGTCAAGGAGATAGCTTGGATGGAATTGTCATCTAAGGCGTTAATTTTCATTTCTTAAACTGAATGTCAGTAACGCTATACGTAAAGCAATCTGTTAAAAATGCCGTTACGTCCGCTTCCAAATGTAGGTATTTATTATTAATATGAATTTATCAAATGAAAATTGTTTAGGCTAAAAATTATCTTGAAAGATCAATTTTTTCTGTGACAAAAGAAATTTTCAAACATGTTTTCGGATCAAATTCATTTCTATGGGGTATGAAAATTGTTGAGGTACTTTTGCTCGTATCACTCTTTCTTATTAATTATATGATCAGGTTTACAGTAGGTATGCAGTTAGTCGTTTTTAAATGTTCGGTGGATTTTTTTATGTAGGTTTTTGAAGAGAATTTGTTTATGAAAATTGATCTTGTATTGAGACCCAGGGGTGAGGGTTGGTTCGTTTTTCATCTTATCACCCTAGGTAAATTTTGGCATTGTTAGCCGAAATTCATATATTTATAGTGTTATTTGTGTTATTACGCACCCTAGAAAATTGAAATTGTGGTGCGTGATAAAATGAATTAGTCTGGTAAATGTTATGTGATCCGTCATTTATAGTACGCCAAAATTCAAAAGTAAAATAGTTACACAAATAAAATAAAATACACGATTAAGTAATCAAGATAATGTAATTAATAAGTAAAACGAAGATTTTCTAATAAATCATTCAAAATGACCACCAGTAGCCATGACGTAATACCATGGGCAATCAGTAAATTTATATTGAACATGCTCTAACTGAGCATAAGTAATTTTGGGCCAGCAGTTATTTACCACATTGCCTAGTCCTTCTACCGGGTGATTCAGTTTAATAGGCACTATAGGAAAATCCCCTATGGTACGTGTTAAAATGACTCACAGAGGTTAAATGATACAGATGAGGTGAAAATAAATGCACCATTGAGAAAATAATGGAAATAAATGATAGGACTGAATAATTTTCAATTAATAGTCTTGAAATTTGATACATACATCAAATATATTGTATTCTTCCATCATTCTGCAAAAATTTTTTACCAATTGCTTAATTATTCATGCGTATTGCTAAGAAAAGAATAACTTGCAGGGTTGATATTACAATCACAGCTTAAACCATTGCTCAACTGTACTCAACTCAAGTGGATAACTATTAGGAATTATTTGGCTATTCTACTAATTTTTACAACGTAACATATCTAATTGACGTAAACAATAATAGAATAGCTCTTCAATTGAGCTGAGTTAAGTTGAGCATTAGTTTAAGCTGTGATTATAATATCCCATTCATTTAGTTCATTATGAATTTCATTGACACTTCATTTTAAATGTAATATTTACCCACTATCAAAGGGTCTTCAAGCATGGGGTGTGGGGGATGTTTCATACCCCGGCTATATGGCAGTTGGAAAAATCGTATAACTGATGACCAACTTTTTTCTTTTTTTTTTAATTTATCAATTTTTTGGAAGTTGGCAATTTTCTAGGAAAATAGTTGACTAAATTGGGAATTTCATTCATTGGGTTTGAACTGCTTTCAATACACTCTACCCACCATTCTTCAGAATGATTTACATTTTCTCATTTTTTTATTGTATTTAATTTCACCACATTATATTATTTTCCAACACAATGCAAAATATATTAAAAACCAACTTAAAACTTTTCGTATAAAAATGATTTTAAATTTTTTCTAACAAGAGAAGATAATATATTCTAGGTAGAAGGAGAAAAAATTTGTCATCGAAGCACTCTTGCTGTTATTTTATTCGATAAGCAATCAGTCATTAATTTGCATATAATTCAATTTCATCAAATATTCAATGATTTGTTATTTAGTTGTTTGTTTCGTTAGGAAAACCTATATTTTCTAGCTTTATTTGCTGGCGCTAGATTTTCTTTCTTTTACTTCAATTTTTGACTTACATGGACGATCAAATGACAAAGTGCATATTTGTAATTAGTCCTATTCACGCTCTTTTCCTTGATTTTTGTAATATTTTCAATGTTTTAATAGTTCGGATTGATCATTTTTCGAGCTTTTGGGAAAATTCTGATGAGAGATTGGTATAAGGATAAATCGGGATGATTTGAAAAGTTTCTGGTTATACCAGGAATTCACTCTAAATGAACCAAATAGCTGAACTTCTGAAGCAGTTGAGATATCCGAAAAGTGTGACAATCGTTTTGTTGAAGTTCTTCTGGTTAACATTGGTGTAGTTAGCTTATAAATTTTCCTCGAGAAGTTGGCATTTTTTAACCGACTACGCACGGAGGAGGAGGTAATTGAAAAACAGATGTTGAGATATATTGTAGGATAAGAGCATGTTTTATTGTTCTAATAACTTTTTTGAAATTGCAAAAATTCGTTGAGAAAATTTTGAAATCCGTTTCTCGATGTATTTTTTGAACGCTGAGATATGGGATGGAAAACTTTTGAGTTTTGAAAATTAATTTTTTAATCTGGCCGAAACATACACTTATCAGGACTGAGTTACACTCATTTTTCACAAAATACCTCTGTAAAACTAATCTCATTAATGTAAACCAGAGTAAGAACTTTCACAAAATGGTACTTCAATTTTTGTGATATTGGTGTTATAGCCGTTTGATCCATTTTTAAGGGATCACCGTGTACACTTTGCTAATAAATGGAGAATGAAGTTGGTTGTGCGCAAAAAAAAAAAAACAGCCGTACGAAGTAACACAGATGTGCACTTACTGTGAAAAATCATTGATCACAGTGTTGAAGGAAAAAAACGCATGGAAAGCGTTTTACGTATTGAAATGGATGTGTCCACAGATCCACCTAGTTGTATAGAGATTTTGGGTCTCTCAAAATAATCTATTGGTAGGAAAAACATTTTCTCTCGTCATGTGGGATGATACCTTTCAATTTCTAGGTCTGGTCCAGGGGCAATTAACATTATTCTCCGTCCATATTGTCGTCATCGAGCTCAGATTTAGAACAGAATATTGACTGCTCGTTAAAAAGAATTATTATGGTTTTTTCGTTCACTGAAAAACTGCTGATCGTAGAAAAACTGCTGTATGTATGTGATTAACGTTTTCGTTTGATCAATTAGTTAATCAAACAAGCGAACGAAAAACTAGAGGACTAAAGGAGCCTTAAGGGGAAAAAAATATATATCTATCTGTCCGTATGTGAAAAGACTGATTAGTTGGTTTTTGTTGATGATTTTTTTTTTTTTTTTTCATAATTAAAAAGGTTTGTTTTTAATTTGTAAAGTAGTAAAAGTATCGCATCAGTGGGAGATGAAAAAATAAAAAATGTTTTCTCGATGCGGCTAGAAAAAAGAGTTTTCATGTTTAAATTTAATACAAAACCAGAAAAAATAAGGTGAAGGAAAATGAAAACCGCGATGAAAACATTTTTTGAGTTCTGGTATTTCGTTCTCCCATGTTATCTAAATTACAAAAAATTTCGTATTTTATCTGACTCGTAAGCTGGTTCAACTAGAAACTCTCTTCGTGGAAACATCTTTTGGTACTTCGTCGAAAAGAAAGATCAATTGTACGTTTATGGTCTCCGAATTCGTCGTTATGGTTGGCGAAAAAAAAATTTCAGATAACACGTAAAGAAGTGAAATGATGAGAAAAAAACAAAAGTATTGATTAGGGACAATTATCCCAGTGTAAACAAACAAAAACCTAAAAGAGGGAAACTGATGACGTTTCTTGATCTTTTCCCATTTTTTCCAATGTTTTTTCTTTCTTCAAAAAAAATAAATGAAATTAACGTCAAACACGATAACAGATTTTGTTTTCCCACACGTTGATATTTGATTCGTTTGTCGGAGGAAAAACAGGCTTCATTTTTTTTCCTTTCACTTTCAGACTTGCCCAACAAAATGGGAGGATAAGTTCAACGTTTACATTCCTTATTGTTTTATTATTAAAATTCAGCTCATTGAGAGTAACAGTTTCAAACTTTTCATTTTTCTGTTGTCAAAACATTTGGGTAAATTAAAGTTAGTCGAAAAGTGAAAAAACTGTTGAATTTTTCGTTTCTGGTAATATATAGTTATTTATTTTTATCGATATTTTGTCGCCAAATAAGATGGCATTTTGTGGAAAAAATGTCTCCATTCAACTTGAAATGAATTTGAAATTCAAGTCATTCCAACTAATGAACATTTATTTCAATCAGATTACTTGAAACAAACTTTTTAAATGCGAAACCCGGCACTAAGAGAATAGAACCGTAGATTTTAAATGAACTTCATGCTTGACGTTCAGCTCATTTTTGTAAATTTTCTATGAAATATGTATAAAAAATGTTGAATTTCGTTGAGAATTACATTATTTTTTATATACGTTTTCAAAAAAATCTAACTAATAAAATTGATCTGGTATAAAAATCCATGGATGGGGGTAAGTTCGTTTTTCTTTTTATGACCACAAGAAACTTTTGCCACTATTAGCTGAAATTCAAATGTGAGTATAGTATATTGCAATTATTAATTTTCACATAATTCGGTTTCTTCAAATATTCAATAATTTATTTATTTGTTTGTTTCTTTTGGAAAACCTACATTTTCTGGCGTTGCTTACTGCGCTAGATTTTCATTCTTTTACTTCAATGTTTCACTTAGATGGACGATCAAATGACATAAAGTGCTTATTGGTAATTAGTTCTATTGACGCTCTTTTCTTTGATTTCTGTATTATTTTCAGTGTTTTAATTGTTCGGATTAATCATTTTTCAAGTTTTTGAAGAAACTCTGATGTGAGATTGCCTGAAGATACCTTAAGACAACTTGAAAAGTTTCTCATTATGCCGAGAGTTCATTCTAAATGAACCAAATAGCTGAACTCCGGAAGCAGTTGAGATATCCGCTCCTGCCCCATGTTGGCTATGCTCTTGCCTCCCTTAACGCTTGCGTGAGGTCAGTTTTAAAAACCAGTTTGCAAGCAAACTGAATAAAAATTGCAGAAAGAAGCGAGCGTCTTGGGATTGTAAATTATGAACAGATATCTACACTCCCAAATTTTTGGTCTTCCATACTGTGGCTTGTTTAGTGTAAATAGATGCTACCTACACGTGGTTCATGGAACCAGGTAAAAAGAGGTTTGTGTGTAGGGCAACCAAATTTTATCTCAGTACCAGTAGCCAGCTGGTTTAATGCCTAACTGTGCACAAAGTGTACTAACTGCTTAAGGCAATCATCCAAAGGCACTGCGGTACTATATACAAACCGCGATACGCTCTGTATCAGCAAGTACATACTAATTTACGTACTCGCTTTTTCCATTTGCCATTTACAGGCAAAGGTAGAAACATATCGTCAATATGAGTGCATAGAGATGACATATTTATTTAAAGTGCAAAGCGCTAATAATTTTGGTCACGGACTTTGGTCTGCGACGCAAGGCTGAGCCCTATACGGAGGAGGTGAGGGAAATGTCCCCAAACATACGTTTAACTGAAGCTAGGATTTTCTGGCAGATGATAGGACGAGAATGGCTTATTGCTATATTTGAATGAAATTCGCTGGGCTTTGGTGTTGTTTTCTATACTCTCCTCATGGTGGCGCTTTTATCTTTTGTGGACATTTTACATTTCCCTTTCGAAATCATCATTCAACGAAGCTTGAAATACGTTGCGTTCACGCTGCACTATCCATCCCCCGCCCATGCGGCCGCTACCCCTCCAACGATCATCTTTCTTGGCGTACGAGCGCACAAAAGTTGGTGGTGTTGCCTACTTAATTCGCCGTAAATTACGTAATTCGAGAGGATATCAACGGGCGGGAAGGAGAGGAGTGGGTATAACAAGCGTAAAGTTTGATTTTGCGGGCGGACACATATATGTGTGCATAAATATAGAAATAGAGCGTATATTTCGTAGTGGGGGGATGGTGGTGGGGTTGAATCAGAGGGTTGTACATAATTATATAAGACGTCGCGTCGGTGCGATAAAACGTCGTCAACTTGAGCGCAGTTTTGCTCGACGACAATTCGAACGCGTCTTGGCGGAAATATGTTAAAATATTAAAATTGGAGTTGTAAATTTCGCTCTAAATACAAAACAGTTTTTTCTTTTTTTTTCTTTCTTTTTTTTTTTTTTTTTTTGGAGGGTCTTCTGTTTCCCTTTCCTCTTCATTTCTTTTAGGGTGTTTGCTTTTCTGCAACCGTCCCCTTTCCGCTACATTTCTCGTTGAAACTTTATAAATAACTTCGAATATTTCGTTCGTTATCTGCTACTCTACATGTACGACTGTGTGTATGTGTTACGTTTAATACCCATAATCTGGACAAAGAGTTTGCTGTCTTGCACGTTGTTTGGTGGGTTGTATGAGAGTTTTGTGGCTTTTCTATGTGTACACTTTTTTTTTTTTTTTTTTTTTTTTTTTAGTGGTTCTTTCCTTAACACGCTCATTTTGTATTCTCGATGCGGAAGTTTGTAAAAAGTATAAAAAATTGTACCTATACTTATGGTATACTTCGGATGATACAGTCGCTTATTGAGTTGACATTTACGAAGAAAGTATGTGGTCAGAAGGAAAAGATTTGGAGGGGTTGGCGGGTGAGGAAGGACGGTCTGGCAAATATCGTGTTCGATAATTTTATTGCACCGACCTGACAAGAATATGTATCAACTGTGTGGCTTAGTCATCAGCTAATGGAATATTGGGTCTTTTAAAGAATATGATTTTACTTGCGGTCATTATGTTGGTTTTCGAAGAGAATCTACATATTAAAATAATAGATTTGTATTGAGATTTAAGACACCTAAGGTGGAGAGTAGGTTTGTTTTTCGTCTCATGACTCCAGGAAATCTTCGACTTTATTGGCTGAAATTCATATATATATGTTACTGGCAAAGTGTGAAAATACTGAAAAATTGTGTAATATTGGCCTAGGCATTTCCTATATTGCTTGGCAATAGTTAGTCAGGGTGTGAAATGATGAGAAATTTAAGTACTTTATACATAAAATGAACATGTCACTGTGATAATAAAGGGAAATAATTATGTAGATAGTATGCATTGAACAGCTGTTTTGTTTTTTGGCTTCTCTTGAAATTTTTTTTTTCAGTATCTAAAGCATTTCACTCACTCGGACATTGCCGCACAGTGGTGCTTGGAGTGAATATTCTTCGTCAATATTTTCGAAATTTAAGTTGTGAGAAGGAATCAACTTGTGTTTCAGAAACTAGATTAGGAAGACATGTGGTGCCAATTCATTGTATTCAACTTTAGTTAGTATCAATGAATTAGAAACCAACATTTTTACATTAAAAATTACACATCTTGCATCTTCTAGTTTCACTTTTCACAAACATTTACTGTAGGTTCATTGAAATGACTACTGATATAAATAATACTTTCATCTTACCTGGTAGAATTAAGACAATATCTGTTATTTCTGCCTGTTCGGGTAGGAAAACAGCTTTATTTCACACTTTGCTTAAGTTGAGTTCGTCACTTCATGGAATACCTGATTTTACCTGTAACATATTATATGTACACACACATATACGTTTCTATCAAACATGGTACAAGTCACAATTTTTATCCCATAGTCATGAAATTTGGTACCTACATTTATTCCTATATAAACAAAGATGAACCCTATTGTTTTTGGTTCAGATCAGCCATATGCTGCGTCTTGTACATCCTATTAATATGTTGAATTATTATGGCTCTAGTGCTTATAAAAAGCGTAATTTTTAACTAATAATTACGAAATTTGGTACAATCGTAGAACATATTATATTTCAACATCCTGAGAAATTTGGTTTTACTTGGCTTTCCATTTCATCCCTAGAAGTGATTTGAAAAAATCTCAAATTATTACTAAGAAGAGAAGATAAATTCAGATGAACTAAAAAAGCAGGTTGGAAAGGAAACTTGTTATTTTTTATTTTATTTGCCAAGCAATCATTTATTAACTTGCGCACGTTTTTTGTAAATTTAAATACAATTTATTCATTACGAATTTCCTTGAAACTTCATTTTATATGTACATACTTAATTTTCAGCCATTGCCAAATAATTTTTATGTTTTGATTTGATTTTTGTATTCATTTATTTATTTATATGTTTTTTGTTTATTTATTTATGTACGTATTTATTTTTTTTTTGTTTGAGAATACCTACATTTTCTAACATGACTTGCTGGGTTAGAATTTTTTTTTTAATTTAAGCATTTCATTTTGCCAGTCTAAGAGTGAAATCTGAGTTACAATAATGTGAGTTACTGATGTCTTTTCCTGAAAAGACACTTTCATGTAGCCTACAGTCCATGTCATATAACTATGTAATTTTCACTAAATTTTTATAATTAGAGTTACTATCAGACCCAGATGGTGTTTTTGAGAAATGAAATGAATCTGTTTTGCACATTACTATATTATGTATACATATATACGAATATATAGATACATACGTAATTTTCTTCCCCAAAACACTATGGTTTAAGAATGGAACTAGGAGAATCACCCCTCCATTACATGCATATTCAAAGCCTAACCCTCAATTACAATTTTAATGCTTAGGTAATGTTCTGGCGTCAAACGTGGTAATTATTTAGCGTCCTTATATGAACTTAAAGTCCAAATTCTGTTCGCAAACAGATTTAAATAATAGTATATTACATACCAAAGTTCAGAAGTGAGCATTTACATTGAAGGAAGTGTTTGCCAAAGGAGTAGTGAGAGTAATTCCCAAGCTATATAAACTCACTTTTGAACCTTGTTAAGGAAGATGTTTTGTATAATTAATGATCAGAAAGCAACAAAACTTCAAAATTTTATCATAATGTGATGAATTATGTATGAAAATTATAAAAAACTGAACAAAATATCATTCTCCTATACTTGACGTTTCATTCAGAAAGTGTAACCTCTACCCAGAGCCGGCCGCAGGATTTCACAAAGGGTTTTTTTTTAGTTGTTTGCTACCTAAGTGTAAATTTAAATTCTTATTTTATGAGCTCCCTGAAAGTCACAACTTGTGATTTTTTTTAAATATTTCCTTCTCAGATATAAACCCCCCCACTTGTCAGACAAATTATTCAAAAAAGTTTGAAAATGAAAATTGAACAAGTTAATTTAAAATTATAATTTTTATACATTTTTTAAAATAGTAAACGACGAGATTTTTCTGAAAATAAATGGAATGATGGTTGAATTGCAGCGGAAAACCTGGTGTGGTTGCATTATTCATAATTAAAAATATTATGTGAGATTTTTTTGGGCCATGGAGTAGTATTTGTACTCCCAAACTCTCCCTGTGCGTCCAGGCCTGCCTCTGCCTCAATATAAACTGAATGTACCTCGATGTAAAGTGAATGTTCCTCCATGTGAAAACGTGAAGTATCTTTCTACATGGTGGAACTTTCACTTTACATTGAGGTTACATTCATCAATAATAAGAGTTACTTTTCACTCACAAAATACCAGCGTAAACATTGTAAACATTGCCTTTCCGATCATGTATCATATAAAAGCATATGAAAACATACGTAATCATTCGTTGTTCATACCTTGAGGTGAATACTGAATGCTTTCAATCATTCAGCACTGTAGGCATAGCTGTTCTAGATGTGCTTGCTGGCAAGTAGGTAGTTCTGTCAACACCATGTTTACCGTGTAATTGTTTCGCCATTATTCGACGTTCTCAAGCACAGTTTGCGTAGAAAGTAACACCTAACACCAGTCATCAATTCACTCGGTGACTGCTACCAGTTTGCATTTCTAGACAAACAGCTTGCTAAAAATTTTGAAGCATTTATAAACCCACCGAATGTACGAAAACTTACAAAACAATCTAATTAACATTAAATTCGAATGAAAAATAATTTTTTTCTCGTTCGTTCGTCTTTCTCGGCGAGTTTTTGCGGTAGATTGTAACTAAAAATTACATCGAGCTCGACCAGACGTAAAGGAAAATGAACAAATGAGACGAAAAGAGAAAGCTGCAGGGATCGTTAAGGAGGAGAAACGGTTTTTGTTAAATTGGTGCGAGAGAATGGTGAAGTATCCAGCAGATGTAAACAGAAAACGAGTAATATTTAAAGTAAACACGAGGAAAACGAACGCCTCAGCCAAAATGAAAAAGGCGAAGAGACGGCGACGAGGGTTAACGAAGTAATCGTATGCTCCAGCTCCAAAATGTTCGGCTCCCTTTTGTCTGTAGGTAGGTAGGTACCTTAAGCGTGCATTCCGTGTGCGGTATAAGGTTTAAGTGTGCTGGAGGTAATTTAGACCAGCCGTTCCACACCATTTTTCTTGAACATTGTTCATCGAAAGTGCCATTCGCGAGTGTTGAAAATTGGCAATACGAGATTCTGGCTCATGAATCGAATGATCTATCGCTCGATTGGTGGAAGGGGGAAGTGGGAGTTTGCTGTGAACTGATGTAAATCAGATCAACTGCTGAATTATTAATGGCTGCTTGGGCCTCGGAAAGGTTTGTGAGGCACGTTGTTTTGGAAAAAAAAAAAGAAGAAAATGAAGATGACGATGCTCTGGATTAGATTATGTGAAATCCGTTGGAATTTCGATCGAATTAGGTAGGTATTATCTTTATCGGAATAAGTACGTCCGCAGGCTCAAAGATGATCCAGTTTTTTGAACCTAATGTTTGTACTGAAATATATCTACTCGACTGATTTAAAAGATTTTTAATTCTCGAAACTGTGATCGTTATCTGGTATACAAAGTTATGAAAATGTAGAAAATCGGGGACTATAAAGAATGTAATACTTTGAAATAGGCTACGCATCTTTCTTTTTTCAAATCTTAATCGATGGAAAATACTCACGCACTTGTCCTAGCAACCGGACAAGTTACTAAACTTTCATCTTTCGCACGCTTCAAAATTGATATAAATGATCGAAGTGGCATAGATCGCATGAGGCTATTATAATTTCAACTTTTCTAAAATAACATTTTGGCACTTGAAAATAAGTTTAAAGAAGTTGGCATTTCAGAATGATTCAGATTTCTAATTAATCACTAATATATGAGGGGCGTTCAAAAAATAACTTTCTCTATTTCTTTTCTGCTGTGGAGAAGGCGTGAGCGCTTTTTGTGTGTAGGAGGGCTGTGAAAATTTAGAATTTTTCTTTTTTACCTAACATTGGGTGCTAACATCTCCTTTCTCACGCAGCTAAATGTGAAGTGACCCTTCTGCAGAACAATGATCGACCCCACAGTTTTGGCATCACACAGTGGCTCCTAAAATCCTTAAAATAAGATGTTTCTCCTCCCACAAGACTCCTCACCCTCGTTCCTTTCGACTTCCACCTTCATTGGCATGAAACGTTCCTGTCAAATTTTCTGAATACTTTTCAGCTGCCGCTCAAACTTGAATTTTGTTTTCTAACTTTCTTCCTCCTAAATTTTTCTGGAGCCTTGGGAAACTGAAGAAATGTGAAAATTTGAAATAGAAAGGGTGGAAAAGTCTTGTGGGAGGGAGAAAAGTATCGGTTAATGATTTGAGGAGATATTGTGCAATACCAGAATAGTGGGGTCGGTCATTTTCCTGCAGAAAGGTCACTTCACATTTGTTGGCACGAAAAAGGAGAATTTCACATTCCAGCCGATGAAATGAAACATACAATGGTGTTATGTTTGAAAAATATATGTATTCTAAATTTTTCTAATCCTTCTACGCATGAAAGCCGCAAGCGCCAACTCAATTGTTGCCTGATGCGGGGGAAAAAAAATAGGGAAACTTACTTTTTGAACGCTCATTGTACCACAAAGGCAAATGTTTTCAAATGTTTCAAGTTAATTTTTTTCTAATTTTTAGTATCGGTATTGAATTTTCAAAATGTTACCAAGTGAATGCTGTAGCGACATTTAAAATTAAAAGCTATTTTTGAAAATTCAAACATAGTTTTCGTGAGCTGCACCAGCACAGTTTAGTTGTGCGAAGTAGCTAGTCAGCTAAAGACGGAGGTCCATTGTTAAAAAGATAAAGGCCCAAAGGAAAAAATGCTAGAGCTTGACTGTTTTTTTAAGGAGACAATCGTGACTGTGGTTGATGTTTGTGATCGGTAGCCATAGTTGTTGTTGGCTGATCATCTGATTGTGGTTACATTAGCCATTGCCTTCGGTGTGTTTGTCAGCTTTTGTTTAAGGTAAATTAGGCACCACAACTCGATTCCAGATCCGGGTGTTTTCCATCACCCAACTCAGTAGCGTATTAGGTCTTCCGGTGAATTTCCATTCTCTCCATGTAGAATTTCACGGTATTACTTTTTTTTCGAAAAACTTCCAGGTCTCATTCAGACTACGTAAAATGTGGTCTGCATTGTATACGACGAGTGTTGTGAAATTAGATAAATTTTACCGTCCCGAGTTTTTTCTTCTCTTTAAATCAGACCATTAAACTTGCAACCCATTTTATTGATGTGAACGAACTCCCTTTTTATCTTAATGAACCAATTTTGGGGGGAAAAAATCATCGTCCAGGGATTTAACCGGGTGACAACCGAATTCGGTTTTTAAAAAAAGTAGGGAAGAAAAACGAAACTGAAGAAACGAGAAAAATTAGTCATCAGGTTTATTCCAAAGCGTAAAACTTCTCAGGCGAAGAATTTTTTCTGTTCCTATTTGAGATTAATGCTCATTTAATGAGAAAAACAAATTTCTGTTTAGGTACCTAATTCGTTCACAGGTTTGTGGGGATGAGTGTCGAACTGGCAACTTCAGTCGAAAGGCTAAAAATAATTCATAACTTTAATTTAAACAGAATCAAAACGTGTATTGCCGTGCAGCACTGCCGGTGGCGGCAATGGTAATGAGGTTCATTCGTAAAATTGAAAATTTTATAACATTTACAGCGTAATGAAAATAAGTTTCGTAAAACTTCCGAGTGAGAATTTCGGAATGAGCTTGAAAAGCTTAAAATTGAAATTCGACTTCGGTGCTCGAAATATTTCGCCTTTGAAGTGGTTATTTCAACATTGGAAAAAGTCTGAAAGGAATTTTAATTTTGCTATTGTAAAAAGTTGAAATTATGAGAAAAAACGAAGCAATAAAATTGTGAGTTATTTATTAATTTAGGTTAGAATTCTATCGGAATGAAGTTGGGTGAGTTATTCAGAAATTCAAAAATTAGAGATGAATATAAATTGAGGGCTACAACCTATATGCCTTATAAAAGAGTCTCATTTAACGAATGTTATGGTTTCGCTCCCTGTTACGCTCTCTTTTTGTGATAAAGGCTCTTATCAAAATACTTGAAAATTTGACTTTCTTATTTTTAATCCTGATTCGTGTTAACAATGCTCAAGTACTACTGTATCAACTGATATCACTTTTTGGTATTATTAGCCGCACACGTTTTGTTTTATGCACCTATCTATCAAGATTCAAGAATTCAATGAAAAATAGTTTATTAATTGTGATAATATACTCTTTACTTTGTCTCGTATACGCATTGTTAATCTCCTACTTCGAACCCTGAAGGTTGAAAAGTGGTCAAATTGAAGACAATATAACCAAGTATGAAATCAGCATCTCAAAATACATGGATCTATGGTTAGTAGTTACTAAAATCTCACATTTTGAGTCACTGGTAGCTGAAAAGTGATCAGTGAAAAAAATTGATGCTAGATTTGAAATCAGTTAATCAAAAAATATGAGTGGAAATGTAGGTATTATAATTATAGCATGAGAAATTTGTAAAATATCATTGTATATCACCATTTGAGGATTTATTAGGGCTAGAAAAGGGATTTAGTGGAAAATTGAATACCAAATTCGACCCTGACGTTTCAAAAACCGTGTGATTTGACCCATCAGCTTTTAACATCTAACAAAAATGATGTATCCAATACCTATATGATTACTGCATTCCATAAAATTTGGTATTAACAAAAAGAAACAGAATTACGAGAAAATTTTTATGGCAACAAAATTCGAATAGTTATGAAAAATTGAAATAATTCAAGAGAAAGACTCACTCGCCGATGTTTCTGAAACAATCGGGAGTGTCCACTTTTTTATACGTATGGCCACAACTACATGTCCAATGAAAACAAACTTGAAGGATAAAAAAATTCAATACAATGAACAAAAACAAAGCCTTATATAATGGTCAAAGCAAATTAGCATTGCCAAACCACTTGAAAGCCCCAAGTGAGATAAGTAAGATTTTCCTGGGAGGGTCAAAAGTATGGCATAAAGCAGTTTTTTTATGTTCATTTTGCTGAATTTTCATCTGATGTAAGCAAAAGCTACCCTTACCCAACTGATTTTTCATTGGATATTCACAAAAGTAGAAACACCAAACTTGGAGAATGAGAAAATTCAAAAGAATGAACAAAATCAAACCCAAACATAGGTATTTGCTATTGCAACAACTCCAAAGTTTAAGAATCAGAGAAATGAAAGGGAACGAATAAAATTACCTCCACATATGTTTGCAGCTGTTCATGCACGTCACACAATCTACTTGAGGAATTATTTTTCTTGAATTGACTCAATTTCTATCAGATAGATTTTTAAATTTATTGATTTTTAACCAGCAGAGGGTCAGTAGGTACTATTAATTTAGTAAAAGATTCATTCAATTGACTTCACATGTTCTGAAGTTAACTTGCGACATTGAAAACCGTTTCATTCTTACAGAGAATAGACATGTTTGATTAGGAACCTTCAGATATTTTCATATTAATTATCGTAATTGCTTTTAGAAAAGTAAAGAACTTTTCGAAACAATATCATTTTCGTATATCACTTCGTGAAAGAATTTTCTCAATTGAGCTGCTTAAAGGTAAATTTTTATAGTCTTTGTAGAATGTTTTTTCTTCTTTCCGCTTTTTGATTAAAACACAAAAGAGAAAGAATTTCATAAGTTTCGCTGGAATATATCGAAACAGTTAATTCTTTGTTTTTGTTGGAAAAATAAATGCACGTAAAAACTGATTTTGATATTCGAATAGTGCGCCTTTATTTTGAAAATGACCACTCTTTTTTACGAAAAAGTAAGAAATTAAATGAGTACCCTGCTTGAAAAGAAGCTGAAAAATGTACGCGATGTCTCTTAACTGTTTGCAGAATTTTCAATAGATGAATCATCCACTCAAAAAAATAGGTCAAAATTTAAGCATACCTACACATGATTTATACCATCTAAACTATAAGTTCCGGATTCCAGAGCTACAATATAAGAAAAAAACTTGCGCAGCAAGCTTTGCAAAAAAAAAGTAGATTTTCTTTGTTTAAAAATTACCTATATCACCAACATTTTTCTAATAAAGTGATATATAAAATATTTATATATTTTTCAAAAAATTACCAATAATCCTACAAATACGATGCATGCGATAAAATATAACGAATACGTATCATGTTTTCAAAATATTTTAAGAATGTGTCAAAAATTATTATTTTTTTATGAAATGAAAAATTATTCCAAGTTCTAACTAGTACGATTTTAGGAAATAATTCGATGGTTTTTTTTCTGCAGTGAAGAGAATTGTGGATTATATATATAAAAACAAAAAAAAAAAAATACACATATGACAAAAAAATATTCGTCATTGCAAAACGAAGTATAGTACGTAAAATTACGCCTGGAAATGGACTTAACGCAAAAGCGGGTACATAAAAAAAAGTTTTTTTTAAATAATGCCAAAATGTTCAAAAATCATGAAACGAAAAACGTATTTACTCTCACTGTTAGGTCTAAATACTCAGCCAACTTTAATAAGTAGATTTTTTTTTAAATCTACTTAAAAAAACAGAATGAAACAAACGCAAACGAAAATTGAAGAAACGACAACGCACTGACAATTAAAATTAACTACCAAAAGTATTCTCAAGAACGTACTACATCAAATAAATGCAAAGACAAAGCAAAATATTATGATGAACCAAAAAATAAATAAAAATAAAAGAAGGGAGAAAAAAAATGGGTTTGTTTATTCTCCGCCAAATAAGTCGAGCTCTAATTTTTAAGGCGTACTAATGCAACGTAGTTTCTCATTAGCCTTTCAACATTTTTACGTCGTCTTCATTGGTCATGAAGTGAAACGTTTATATATCATATTACCATCTTCTTCAAATCCCAACTTATTTGGCACCGAGTGTAACATAACTCATATTTGAAACGTCCTAGTTTCAAATCAATATTTGATGGCTACAATAACTTTTCTTAAATTTGCATTGTCTTTGTAAACAATGAAACATTATAGTACCTTTATTAACAATAAGACGTAAAAAATTCCAACCTCAAATAGTAAACTACTTTAACTTTGTATATTGATATTTAAAGATGGAAAATGTACCTCCAAAAGCAGCTCACAAAAATAAATGAAAAAATTCCTAGTTATTTATCGATTGTGGTTTTTTAAATCCTATTTAAAATTTTTGGCTGAATCGGTCGGAGATGAGTTACCGATAGCAGGTAGGAGCAGTGCTAGAAACTTGAAAATTGGCTGCGGAATGTGCCCTAAAAAGTAGTCAAGTATTAATTGCTTTTTCGTGTTTACTTAAAACTTCGTATTTCTTATAAAACTTATACTTTATAAAAGTAGCATTCACGGAATGCACTAAACTTTCGTCGTGGTAGTGGCAAAACTACTGAAAAACTTTAATGAAATTGAGAGAAAAGAGGAAAATTAATTTTTTAAATTCAAATATCTGAGAAAAAATAAGAATGTTGATTGAATGGGGGGGGGGGATGAAAATGAGAATTAAGTCGCCATTTGGTTCAACGTTGTAAAATTTCAAACGTAACTGTTTTTTCAATCCTATCCTAAGGAAAAATAGTCAAAATGAAGTATATAAGTTAAGGCTGTGTTGATAACGCCTTTTTTGAAAATTTGTGTGGAGTAGTTAGAGGTAAATACCATTTAAATTGAAAAGGAGGAAAAAACAGAAGTTATTCAGCTATCGAGCCTTAATTTTAAGGAACATGTCACATGTGAATTCATAAAGATAGTTATTTTTTGACGGAAAACGTCATTCAAAGATGGACATAGGTACCTCGTAAAAAAATGTAACAGCTAAAATTATGAAGTCATCGGTCCCTGCTGCCAAAGTTTCCAAGTACAAAATTATGACATCCCTTTCAGCTGCCAAAATTTTCACACAATCGATCAAAATTGTGACGTCATCAATCTCTCCTGCAGCTAAACTTTTTAAGTCCAAATAACGTAATCAGCCTCTCCTCCTGTCAAAGTTTTCAAGTTCAAAATTATGACGTCATCATCCCTACCAGCTGCTCAAATTTCCAAATACAAAATGTCCGTGCTACGCCAAAAAAGACCCGTACTGCGTCTGCAGTGCCTGCGTGGTTCGTGATAAACAGTTGGCTGTCTGCCTTATAATATTAAGGCTACCGGACACGCACATGTGGAACTTGATCACCTATCCTGTTCGAAAAAAAGAATTTTTATTTTCACCGGGTCATACCTGAAAATATTTCTATATCATCGTTATCAGAAAGGCAGGCCCGTAGCCAGACAGTTTTATCAGCAGGGGCTATTGAAATTGTGGGGGGGCACACTTTCACTCATGGCAGTTGCGTAGGTACCCCCCCCCCATTGATAAATAGTTGCTAAGAAAAACAAAAAATTTCTTCACTCCTTTCGTTTTCTTCGAAGATGAAAAAAAAAACCATATGGCGCCTTTACCTCTGTGCATGCAAATATGCCCAAAAAATGTCAGGACAAGCTGGAACTGTCCAGATCGGGCTTCGCCTGGTCTAGCCCATACGAAGCTATGGGCCTGCAGAAAGGTAATGTTTACGATGGTGTTTTGAAAGTAAAAAGTAGTTTAATTTTATCCTCGATGCAAAGTGAATGCGCCTCCATGTAAAAACGTGAAGCATCGTTTTACATGGAGGCACGTTCACTTTATATCGGAATAGAGGTTACACTTTCTAAATGAAACGTTGAATTTGCCACCGTCAGTGGAGGTTGATATTTTATTCCATCTTTTGTAATTCTCATGTAAGACTCATCATGTGATTGAATTTTTATGTTTTATCGCTTTTTGATCATTAATTATACAAAATATCTTTTTGAACAAAGTTTAAAAGTGAGTTTATATAAGTTGGGCATTGCTAACTCGCTGCTCTCGTTTCTTAAACTCCCTCATATGTAAATGCTTACTTTTGAACCTCGATGAGTAATATACGATTTTTTTTTTTACGGAAGGTGGGGTCATTTTGGTTAACCAATTTTTCTTCAGTTATGGTTCTGGGGTTTGCATTGCAACCCGCGAATTCTACCAAGTCAATATGTTTCATTGTTCCCTTTTGCAGTCGAACGAATACCTCAAAAGTGCATTCTGCGATCACTCGATCACTCATCCGAAAGTTCTGTCACTCTAGAGTGGACAAAACATACTCATTTTACGTTTGAAAAAGGTTTTATAGTTTATGAGCTTTCAAAGTTTCACTTAAAAACTGGAAGACACCTTCAAGTTTGATTGCTGCTAAAACCTATAAATCTGTGGCAAGTTAATCCCTGATTATTTATGAGCTACTAACATATCATTACGAGTTGCAATATGGCCCAATAAGCCAAATGGCTAACGTTTTGTGAGTCTCGCAACACAAATGCATCTTATAATTTGTAATGAATAAAACTGATTTCATAGGTATATTATGTTGCGACAGGTAGGCAAAAAATTTGAAAAATTACCTGGCATCCCACATCTATATGTATTAAAAATCAATTTCTTGAATCGCTAACGCAATGAAGCAACCTTCAAGCATTGTAATTTTAGAAATTATCGGCTGATGCACTTCCTATTTTTACCTGCGCCAAAAATGCGTTTGATTAATAAAAATTTATTGGTTGGTGAAAATTCACAAAAGTTGAATTTCTTATATCACAAAGAGAAATTAACGAATTTACGATCATCCCTCGGCAAAAAATCTTGGATACATTAAGGCTTTTGTTGACTTCTAACTTAATTACCTACTACACTGGTATTCTTTCAGAGAAGGTAGCGTCTTCGACTATATAGCCTTTATGTCAAAGTTCTTTTAAAACCTTGGTCTCGACAACTCAAAACATTTTCTTCTGATTTCTTGTGAGACCTTCTCATGGTTACGTCTACTTTATGCAAATGAAGTTTTCTGCTTATTACCCGTATGAAACTTTCGAAAAGATTTCATTCGAACGAAAATTAATGGGATATGATACAGCAGGCCCATCTCGGGTCCCTTTAAATAATACCGTGCCATATTTTATCCAAAAATTTTCATATTTGTGTGGGTATTTTTCGTTGAGAAACTTGGGAAACTAATTTACGAACTAAAATACGGTTATGGGCATTATACTTTCAGCAAAAAGTATCCAAAGTCGAGGTAAATTTAGCGTTTAAGCGTTGTGTAGACGAAGAATACGTCTTGTTCCTGCTTATATGTGTAGTTTACCGCATTTTCGTTATGTTAAAGAGGATTATTTACGGTTTGGTGTGCATCACAATTCATCCTACCTTTCTTCTTATATCCTTTCAGATTAGATTAAATGTGGTTATGAGAATGCGAACTAATATGGCAATGCCAAAAATAAAACTAGATTATGCGAAACCCAGACCGAACGTTGAACAGAAAGCAATAAAAAGAACCAATCGTAACATTTTCGGAATTTCGTTACGTAAATAATTTACAATATGGGCAGTGTGACTTTTAATGTTTTTCATTTTTCTTATTTGAACATTTTCGGGTATTTGTGTTGGATTTCGTGCATATCTGGGAAAAACACAAATGTAATATTAATTCAGCCATCTATAATGGTAAAAATCTTTCAGGCAATGTTGAAACCAAAATCGAGACTTAACTGTGCGAGGACAATACATAACTAATCCATTGTACAAAGCAGGGGTCACAATGTGGCAAATTGCCATAAGAGAAAAATTACCAAAATTTTTAACACAATAAGGCAAATTTCAACCAGTCAGAGAACAGAACAAAACTAACACAATGTGGCAAAAGTATAATTCACAAATCAATCGAATTTCTACAACAATGTGGCAGAAATTTTTACCTCTTTGTGGTATTTTTGATGTCGTTTTTTGTATATTATTTTTGCCATATTCTGGCAATATTTTTAAATCAAAATAATATTTTCTTCTTTCTTGCGTCAATTTTTATGTTTCATTGTACATATTATTTGCTACACTGTCGCAGTATTTTCACCTCAAAGTGACAATATTTTTTTTTTCGTATTTTTAATACCACTCTACACACTTTATTTTTTACCACTACCCTGTTGCTCCTTGCTGTTTCTGTATTGCTCCTTGTTTGTTCCTTACTTTTTCCTCGATTCCTACAATATTTTTACCAAATTGTGATCTTACTGGAACTCTTTTGTTCCTTTCTTGCTACCTGCTTTCTACCCATTTTTTCTCCTTTCTTACTACCTATTTGCTATCAATTTTTTACCATTTTACTGCAGGTTTGACCTCTATTTGCAATTATGTTGTGGAATTTTATGATTTTAAATTATAATTCTGTTGAACTTTTTCTACAATTTTTGGAAATTGAGATATTGCATTTGATTACTTCAGTTGTGTTTAGGTTCATTAAAGCTCATTTTTGATTATTTTAATATTTGCAAGTTATAAGTAGATGTAGAAAGCTGAAATTTTCCCAAGACATTAGCATACATTATTTGAAGATTCTCCGAAAATTTGGTTAAAATTAAACAATTGGTTCAGGAGATATTGCAGAAAATTCTCAACTATGAACTGAATTCATATATAGGTAATTTTAATCATTCAAAACAGAATTTCAGTGATGTCTCAAACAATAAATGTAAGATTTAAACCAAATTTTCACAGATTCATTATCTAATATACATCAATGTTTGACAAAAATTTCATACCTTTACGACTAACTGTTCTCTCGCAATTGCATTTGATAACTTCAATTGTATGGAGGTAATGGTTCATCTTAATAATGGAAGGTATGAACTCACAACTCCATAAATCACTGACTGCTTTGATTTGCCCATATAATTCTAACTGTAAGTTGAATAAACTTGTGTGTAACAACTGTACCGTGCATTCTTCACTTAACATAAAGATAAATTTCTCTTTGAACTTTGATGAACTGAAATCAGAAAACAAGACTACAAAGTATCACCACCTCAATCAGTTTTTACAAATAAATAATTGAAAAAATACTTCCCGTCAGTTGATCACAAAAATGGAGTTTGTTTTAGTAGCACATTGTCTTACTAATTAAGGATCCAACAAGGGAATCTGTAGATAACTTGTGATGTAGAACTGTGGGTACTGATGATAGTAACTGAAGAAACTGACAAAAATGAATGCGAAGATGTAGGTACAACAAAACACACGTTTGTCATATATATATATATCACGTTTCCAAACATCCCATTTCTTATAACTTTCACCACTAGGTGGCGCTCTGGGAAGTGCTTACCTACCATATTGTAATGCTATTTTTGCTATATTCTGTTGAAAATATTTGTCATAATGTGGCATTTTGTTTAACCAATTGTCACAAGCCTAAAAATTAGTTAATTTTGACACCATGTGACAGTTTTTTGCAAAATAGACACTTTGTAATAAAAAAAATTGCCACACAGACCACTGTTTTGCACCCTGGGAACTTGACTGCGTGAGACCAAATTTGGTACTGATTGTGTGAGACTACGATTGAAATTAGAAAATTTTTCAGACAACTACAAACTTCTAATTAGAAACAACACTGAGTGAGTGACGATTTGTTTTTACTTCTTAGTACTTCTACCGTATACCCCAAAAATTTAATTTGTGTTAAGAATGCTTGTGCCAAAAGTTATAGTTCAGTTTTCTATTTGAGGTAAAACTTTTTTGAAAATATTCGATAAAACAATCGAATAATTTATAAAAAGGTATATCACCGTTTAATATTGTTATAGTTTGTTTTACTTGGAGTACCTACTTGGAAAGAAAATTTTTGTGTATTTTGATTTAGGATATCAAACATTTTTGAATGAATGTGTAAATGACGAATGATGTTATTTCTTCTTATTTCAGATGGTAAAGTCTTTCTTCAAGAACCATAGGAGATTGGAATTTTTCTTCCACATGAAACAAATATGAATTCGGATCCGTTGGGGCAGGCTTTTTCCTTCTAGTGAAGAATGTTCTGGTACGTAAGAATATATTTTTATAATACTGTGAATGAATACATTTTAAATCAACTATTACCCGCAGATTCCGTGCAAGTTGTCTTTATTTTTTGTTTTGATCTCCTTTTTATGGTTCTAAAGGGTCCAACAATTGAAAATTTTAATTCAGCCCCCTTAAAAACAAATTCTACTATGTATCGCACTTAACAGCGTAAAGCCAGTTGCAACTAAATTTGATAGCATGTTAGAACAGTACAAAATTAATATCTGTTTCAGATTTTGTGACTATTGCTTAAAAGTTACTCATTTTAGAGCCATTAAACTTCCAAAATCAGTACAAAACCGGTTGTACCAGATACATCTTCAGTCCAGTCCGCACTGAATTCAAATTGTCTGATCCTAATCATATTACTAATATTTGGTTCAAATGTCGTGATTATTGAACTAAAATTAAGACCTAGGTATACTGTGTTAACAAAAATCATATATACATCATTATAATAAATATACATCTCTCCCAAAATTCAGTCCAAATTCGTTTTGGTATTCAGTCAAAATAATTTGGTCCAATCGTTCTTTTTGTTTGTGTGAGTGAGTAACGTGTATTTGATTTACTTTGTGTTGGTGAATCTGAATGAAGTACACGCAGCGCATGCACACTTCAGAAAACAAAAAAAAATAATAATTTCATCAGAAATGTCAATGGCATTGTCCTTTACGCAGTGCTTACCTTGACTTGTGCCTGAAAAAGTCCTATGCTGACAAAAAACCTGTGCTGGCAAAAGTCTTGGGCTTGTATACATAATATCTTATTCATATGACTTTGACATTTGATGTCTTAAGTTTCCCTGAGTCAATGAACAAAAAACATACCTTCCGGGCACTCGTAAGTCTTCTCATGAGGTTGATTTTAATAAGAAAATTAAGAAAACCTGCTTAAAAATTATCTCATTCCCCTTTTACCTTTAGATACCAGGACTCACATACTTGTGTGTAAAATATTATGTGGAAATTGATGTTGCGCGCCCACATACACACACATAGATGTATAAAATACCCATACTGTGAACTTTTACTTATTGCTGACGAGCCCCTCTCAAAGTTTTCAAAATATGATGAGCCCGTATGTTGATTTGGTACAAAAACCATCTTTGTGCCAAATTTTTAATAAATTCGTGTAGCAGTTATGGTGTGATGAAGTACCAAATATCCAAGAATAGTTTCACATTTGTAATATACTTACCTACTGTATGGATGTAAATGTTTCTAGTTCGCTAACAGGGCTGGAGAAAGGGGTGAAAGGGGTGATTCCCCTGGACCAAGACTTTCTGAGAGAGCGTGGTCAAAATACCTGCTTGAAAAATTGAATTATTATTTTCTAAAATACTCTTGAATATGCAAGGTGTATGTAGTGTACTCCAAAAACAATTTTGAAAAACAAAAAACTGTCATAAATATAAATGTTCTAGAATACGAAAAACTTCTGAAAAAATTTTTTCGTTCTATCAGTACCTTTAAACAAAGTCAAATTCCTACTCAAAAATGTTTTTGGAACTTCGCTATTTACATGACCCCTGGGCCCAGATTGTCTCTCGGCGGCTAAGTTAATTTCATTCTTCGTTCTTGTATGTAACCATATTGTTCTGCATTGCAATTCCATTGCAGTACCTATGATAATTTTTTTGCAAATTTTGGTTTTAAGTATCCTTTTCTTGTTTCCTAGTGCATTTAGTGTCCATTACAGTTTTTATGCGAGTTCTGAAATGGGTGCGTAGTTGGAAAAAAGTTCGTCTATGTCTGAGTCTTGAGAACTACTACAGGTTGGTCAACTTCCCAGGTGTAATTAGTTTCATTTGACGTTAATGGTTCCATGAATTGAAACTAGCCAATAATAGTGCAATTTCGGACATAGGAACTTGTCCATCACTGGTAGTACCAAATATTTATCTAAATATAATTTAATTTAAATTGATTGAATCAACAACCACGGATGGTAATCTATGTGTAGAATTTGATATTCTACATTTTTGATGTAGAAATTATAGAATATGGGAATATGTTGAATATAAACAAATTGATAAGTGATAACTCTTACCATGGTGGGCAGGATCCAAACTATCCGGATCATGGATCCTTTTTATGATCCGTGGTCTGAAACTAGAATAATTTTTATTTGATAGATCTGTGACCTATGATTAGAATCACTTTCTGAGAAAGGATCCAAAGTTGTAGTGGGTAGAAGCTTATAGTTAATGGTTTAAAGTTCAGTGGACCATGTAAAGTTGGTTGGAGTCACACACCTGCATCGCACGCCTTGTAACTCACAACCGTCTTGCCTCAATACCAGTATCCCCACGTAGCTCTGTTAGGAGCATAGTGGGGGATCCAGCGCAAAGGCTATGCACTGTACCCTGTGAGCGGGGCCATGACAGAAGTATCTGTTCGGATCCCTTTCTCTGAATCCCTTCTTTTAGATATTCCAAAAAACAAAAAAAATATTGAAAATACAGAATGTCCTTGAGAATTATTCATTTATTTTACAAAATTGATGAAACAACTTTTGTTTTTAAATCATCTGCAGGATCAGTGCAAATGATCCCAATGGATTCTTTTTTTTTTTTTCACAGATGATCTGTGATACGGATTTGGATCATTCTTTGGAGAGTAATTTGTGATCTGGACTCAAATCACTTCTTTAAATATTGAAAATGATCCACGATCTGATTCTTCTTTTATTAGTGATCTTGCCCATTCCTGCTCTTATCAGTGTTATCATTTCTTTGTTTATCAGTATTATTTTTTATATATTCCACATATTTTACATAATATACACAAAATTTGATTTTTTTTGACATATTCTACATGTGGAATATGCATGTATGTGTAGAATTCAATTGTACATCGCCATTTTGGTCAAGAACCTATAGAGATTGAGATAAAGGCAATATGGAACCCAATATATGATGTCATTTGTCTCGAGGGTTGTATTTTTGTTGATATTGAAGTTGACCAACCTGTAGATTGAAGACTTTGCATACCTATACATTCTCTTTCAACACAACTGGACTTTTCAATCAACTGATAAGAGGCCAATTATTTTCAATATTACTCCTTATAGGTAATTACAAATAGTTGTTCAATGTCTGTGAAGAAGGAAAGCGAGTTAAATTCATAAAATTTTTTATTATGGTGGAAAAAATTTTCAATTGGGGGTGGTTGCAATTTGTGTCGAAGAACGTGGTTCTTATTTCCTCACAAATTTATGGGATACTTTTTAGGTCAATTTTATTAGATAAGCCAAAAAACCCTCCTTTGGTTTTCTGAGAAGGAGTAATAATATATAACATCCAAGGTTCAAAAGTGAACAATTACCTGGAGTTGGCAAAACAAGCGCAGCGAGTGAGCAATTCCCGAGTCATGTAAACTCACTTTTGAATCTTGTGTAAGATATTTCATATAATTAATGATCAGAAAGCAATGAAACGTTAAAATTCTATCATCATGATAAGTTTTTCATAAGAATTATAAGAAACTGATTAAAATATCAGCCTCCTCATTGTGGCAGATTTAATGTTTGATTTTAAAGTGTAACTTCTATCTCGATATAAACTGAACATGCTTCCATGTAAAAAGATAATTCACATTTTTACATGGAAGCGCGTTCACTCTATATCGAGATTATATTCATCAATGAACTTTTTTCTCGAAAAATACCAGCGTAAATATTGCCTTTTTGATCATGTATTATATACAAAAAATTACTTCCTTTTTATAAAATCTTTATAAATTTCGAAAAACTTAGCCGTCTCAAAGAATTTTTGATTATTTTAAAATGTCGATGTTTCGAACTTTGCCTCGAAGAAAAATAATTTCTGCGCGAGTTGAAGAAATGGAAAATTTTTGTGGAGAAAATAATTTGTTCATTATTTTAGTCGATTAAAAGATAACAGTTTTGCTTAAGTTATTTATTTACTTCGTGAACAAATTCTTTCTTCCCTGTTTCGTGTAACTACTTCTCGTACGAAGCAGTAAAGTAATAAGTAGACAATAGATGAACGAAAAAGAACGGTTATGTATTTCTTTTTTGTGTATGCGAACAATATATTCTGCCATCTTTTCGATTCTTGTATAGTAAGTGAAAATTTGTTTTGTAGCTCGCAAATTGAAAAACGTTTTCGTGCAGAGAGAGAAAAAATGGGCCTTTTTTTTATTACCTCAGCGAATAGAATTAGGAATTTTATTTATTTATTGACGTATTTTTCTTCTTTTTTTTTTTCTTTTTCCTTCGTTTTACCTATACTTACGTAGGTACTCAAAGAATTTACTTTTATTTTCGCTTTACATTTATTTCCTTTTGGTTTTGCCTCATTCCCGAAGCATTGTTTAAAATTGTTTTGTGGTCGTGGCGGGCCTCGGTAGGGTTAGTTTTTGTACAAATTGTAAACGTTATGTTGTTTCAGTCGATTTGAATCGAATAACTGGAGTGTTGATATTCGAAAATCGAAAAAGCATTAGCTAACAGTGATTTTCCAGTCAAAGAAGATAATGTGAACGATGTTTGCCACCACAAATGACGACTGAGCAATTTTTATGCAGAATTTATTACCTTTCAGTTTTTTTTTTTATTTTCACGAGGCCAGAGGCATCGAAGGAGGACTAAGGAGTATAGGTTTTTTAACGCGATAGACGAGGAAATTGTTGGCTACGTAGAGATAAATTAGTGATTCATAATTTGGGTTTGGATTGTAATGGTAGTAGGATTTTTATCTAAAAATTCGGGTATAGAGCCGAATATTTGATGGCTACGTGCGCTACACAGACCTTCGTGGCTAGATTTTGACCGATATGCCGTTTTTTTATCTTATTATCTTGCTGAGCAATACTCTGCACGTTCAATTAATTTTATTTTATTATCGTGTAGGGGCCTGCGTTGCAGAGTTGCAAAAATCCGGCTTTTGTTTTCCGTGTCGCTGTAGCAGTTGGGGTGCAGATTTCCTGATCCAAGTGATTCTTCAACTGTCATATCGTCGTCAACACTTTATTTGATTTTGACGTTTGACTAGTCGAATCTTCTTGACATTTTCTCTACATTTAAAATTGAAAGAGAAAAGTGAGGGTTCTAGATTAAAATAAAAAACGAAGATGGGTCCAGTTTTTGGTATTTGCAGAGTTGCAAATAATATTTCAAGATGAATTCAAAATCTACTATAAAAAATAAGGGGGGAGTCACCTTGGACGACCTTGTCTATCTTCAAAAAACGAAATGAAACGCAAAAGTATATCTTCGTAGAAAATTGGGTTAAAAAGGGGCTTTGCGTAATAAATTGGCCATCCTATATATTGAAGGCATGTAAAGAGATACAGGAATGATTCTTGAAATCTTGGCGGATGTTCTCTGTTTGCTAAATGATCGAGAATTATATTACTTGAATTTTTTATTTGATAGCCGTGCTTATGAACGAAATCGGCGCGAATGAAAATCGCAGCTGTTGGTTGTAGCTGTGGTAAAGAAAGATTGGTATATTTACATTGTATGTAGGTAATACATCCTGACAATTAATCAATGACTTTAACGATTGTGGTTATTTTTAGATTTTTTGGCATATTTTAAGCTCTGTTTCCAGATATTTGTGTTAAGTGTGTGATTTTCTTTTTACATTTGTAAGTAAATTTTTTTCAAATATCTACTCATTAAAATTGCCCCTATATTTAGACCTAGGGGTGAGAGTGGGGTTTTTTGTTTCATGACCTCCTGAGCATTTTGGCACTGTTTTTAAGAATTCATTTTTTTTTATATGTACCCCCTTTTGCGTTGAGTGAATTTCCGGGCGTAATTTTGATCGGATGGTTTCAAAATTTGAAATACTTGGATCCACCTTGGGAAGAATCCTGTTGTTTTTGGTCCGGATCGGGCGCATAGTCCGTCTGGTTGGTCAGTTTATATGAATTTTTTACTGAACAGTACAGATTGCAATTTTCTATCGATAGGCCTGAAATTTAATATACATATGTGCTTTAGTTTGAGGACAATACTTATCAATTTTGGTGCGGAAAGGCCTAACGGTACGTCTTGTAGGAGCGATTTTGTCGCATTTTTGACGGACTGATTGCTCTAGAAGGAGTAATTTTCAAGCTATAGTCACAAAATTTGGTACAAGTGTTGATTTAAAATATATTCAAAATTATTTCAAATTTAGTTTTTATTGGTATCTTAGTTCATTCCCTGGGGCTGTTGGAGTTGCTAATTTTTCATATTATCTTAATAAAAGTTGCAATTCTCTTTCAATAGTCACGAAATTTGGTACAGACAGTAAGACCAGACCTACCAATTCTGGTTTTTATTGGTTAATTTGTTCCTAACTTATTAGTTACTCAGCTTGATTTCCCTTCTTTTACCCTTCTGATAATAGTCCTGAAAAATTCATTTTCTGGTCTTCATCGAAAAAAAACACTCGTTTTAGCCTAAAAACGACACGATCTCAGAAAAAAATCTATTTTCGTCGATCTGGCATAATTAGACGTTTGAATAAGGGTTAGAGATAAAATCGAAATTCTTGCAAAAACACGCTGGGAAAGGTGACAAAACGAATTCATTTCACCTTCTCCGATACCCTTTTTCACTCTCATTGACTATATTAAAACCGTCATTAATTAACGTCAAAGAATCGCAGAAAACGGCCCACATCTCCAGCTTTTTCACCACCGTTAGCAGAATTTTACACGTATAGTCTCTATGGAGAACCGATTTTAAAACCTATAGCCTCTTAAGCCAGGACCTCAGCGGCACCAAAAACGAAAAAAAAAAATTGTTTTTCGTCTCGTTGCGCATGTTTGACCCTTCATTTTCTTTATTGTACCACCCAATCTCCTCGCCGCCACCTTTTTTTTTTCGTTTTTTTTTTTGTGTTTTTCTTTGGATTTTTTCACTCGTCGACCGTAAAGCTGTCCTTGTTTTACGAAAATTAGAAATTTGGCACTTTATTTGGGTGTCGACGGGCTCGTTATTGTAGTGCAAAATACTCGCTAAAATCCGACGTTGTATCGTTTGGTATGTGCAGATAATACACCGTATAGTACGTGTTTATTCGATCTTCGTTCGTTTCCAATTAAGTGTATGTTCGCCAATTTAAAACTGCATGTTGTGTTGAAGTGCTGATACCCCTTTGTGGGAGCTGGGAAGAAAACGTGAGATGAAAAAAGAAGAAATTTAGTCCTCTGTACTCGTTTTTCACGAGATTGCCCCCTCCTCCTTTTTCCGGACAGAATTTACGTACCTACGTGGGCTAATCGAATTTCTGTTTACGTTAATTTTGTGTTATAATTTTGAAATTTTGTTGCCATTGTTCTTTTTTTTTTTTTTTTTCGAAGAAGCGCATGTAATTGTGATGACGTAGAATTCCCGCTATGTGCGACCTTGTGTACCTCGACGAGATAATGAAATTGCATTTCGCAACTTCATCACGATCGTTATTAGTACTGACAATATTCATTTGAAATGCGCTTTGCATTTACGAGAAAATGATAGGTACCTTTACCTTCCTATATATATATATATATATATTGTATACCGTCCTTGCCTACATTCGTTGTCTTCTCTGTAGCATACTGAGCGTAATTTTACAAATTTGGTAGATGCACCTATAATTATCTGCATTTGAAGGTTGGTCGAGGGCAGCAAATGGAGGAGAGAGGTAAGCAAAAAAAAAAAAGTCAACTAAAAGAAGAATAATAACTTTTTCGCGTCTTTATTAGCCATAAAATTTGTACAGTGATCAATAAATTTGAGATTCAATTTGTTTTTTGTTTTTTTTTTTGTTTTTTTTTTATATATTATTTTTTGTTGTAATTTGGTATTAACTTTACTCGTTTTTAGAGTGTATTTGGTACCTTTAAAAACGAATGGTGTAATTTATTTTTTATTTTTTCATTGAGCATGCTACAGAAAAACGTGAGCTATTTGGGGTATCCAGTGAACGCTTCCGCAACATATAGTCTGATTTTCTCAAAAAGAGAACGTTATTTTCCCCATTTCACTTTACAAAACATTGATTCGGAATAAAAAGATTCATTACCCATAAAATCAATGTTACTTTGTATTTTCTCGCGAACGTTCAACCAATAATTCCATCGCCGACTTTTTTTTTTTTTTTTTTACGAATTTACGTTTGTAATCTTCTAAAAGTAAGCAATATTGTTGTTTCGAATCTTGAATGTGTTATTTTTTTGTTGTTTTGATTACCAGACATTCATGAGTTCTTTGGGCATTTTGGTTAAACCACCCCTTTAACCGTACAGAATTCAGTCGTTGATCCTGAAAATTCTTAATGCAGTTGCAATTTTTCCAATACGTGTTCGCTCGGCGCAGTGATTATTGATCCTCGGCCCTGCTGCCGCGAACGAATCGTTCAGGTTTAAAATAAACAATGTGTAAAATTTCTCTTGGCGTAGAATGGTAGAGTCCATTTACATTTCCGCATGCGATTAAAGTATTCACGATAAAAAGTTTTGAAATATTCGCTTATCAGAAAATTGGAAAGAAAATTGATATTTGAAATTTTTAGGTGCTAATTTCATTGTCTGTAGGAGAGAATAACTCAAATTATAGGAAGCTAAATTGATTCTAGGCATCCATCATTTTAATGAATGACAGATGATCTTCCGAGCTATCCAAAAGTGTTTCCAGACGGTTGAATTTTCTTTCCTTTGCAAAGTTCGAGTGATTTTAATGCAGAAAATTAAGCAAAATTTGAAAAAATTGAGTTTTCAGAAAAAGCTCGATAACTTCTGAAATAATGGATCTAGAGCTTTGGGAATGACCTCTTTGTTATTCTCGTTGAGCAGTAGGTACGTATGTAGAAAAAAAAACTGAAGTTTGAAGTCTTTTGATGTTATGTATTTTCATTGTCTAAAGGTTTTTTTTTTATTTTGTTTTTGCCAAAACATGCCAAAAATACAGTTTTCATTTCCAAATTTTAACCGTAATAATGCTAGAAAATCCCCACTATCGTAAGTGATGAATGTTACGTCATGACATTCCTCCATTTTAACTCGACTCGATATTCTAATCACAGAATGTAATTATTTAAGAGTTGTATTGTTACTACACATTTGTTTTCAGCCACTCACTCATTCATTCATTTCCTTACTATCTTTTTAAGTCGATAAGTATGGCTTAGTTAATTTATTTTTATGCCTTCCCATTATGCACTGGCCCTTCCTTAGTACTGCTGCAAAGTAAACTCTATTTACGAATGTCTGGTCTTCATTATCTGTGAAACCCGTTGGTTCACCATACTTGGTTATTTCTTGATGCGAAGCCCTATTCTTGAAATTTATCAAATCAGACTTTCATGAATGAAACAGAACAAAAAGGGACAAACAAACAGAATTTGGTATTGTTGAAATGGTCATAACTGGGTTTTATCCAACTTACTGAGACACCTTCGTCTTGTTTCATCAATCTCTGTCCACCGAAAGAAGAAGGGTTTATGGCGACATAACTGAGCCTATGAAATGCTATCGCACAGTTGTTATTGCTATTTTTTTTTTGGCTTGATTTTAGTATATGGACGAATGTTAATTAACTTCTAGTTGGTTCAGTTATGTGGTTGCTTACTCCAGTGTATGATTGAAAAATTCATGCTGGTGAACCATTGGCCACCGGATACAAACCATCTCTTCTCCCTCTTTATGTAAATTACTTAATCTTCGGACGCCCTGCTTGGTTAAATAGCCACCTAGCTGAAGCAAAATTGAAAAATTCAAATTCTTGATGTGGTATCAACCTATTGGTTTCATAATTGTTGGGATGTAGGCGTGCTTTTCTACATTATTGCTGCGATCATTGGCGATCTAACTGTAGTGAGTAGAAGCTTATAATTAGTGCGGTTTAAGGTCCAAGGAACCGTATAAAGTTGGTTGGAGTTACACGCCTGTCTTCACACGCCTTGTAACTCACAACTGACATTGCCTCAACACCAATGTCTCCTCTATCAAGAGGGGGTACTCCAGTGCATCGCCTGTGTGCAGGAGACGCGGGTGGAGACACGACACTAACATCCCTTTTTACCCAGTTTGCTTGAAAATGGGGTATTATAATTGACCTCACAAAAGACTTAGGGGTAGGAATCAGGGGTGTAGCCAGGATTTCTTCAAGGAGGGGCAAAAACAATACTTGATGAATTTTTTTTTTTTGCTCGTAACATTCGAAAATTAAGAAAATTTGAGATAATCAAGAAATTAGGTACGAACATTCGTACTAAGCCAACAACCAGACCTGTTGATTTTGGCGCGAATTTCCAGGATGGTACTTCCTGTACCATCATTATTGTTTTTATTTTAGATATAAAATTATTAATTTTGTACCAATATCCACGAAATTTGAAACAAATATTCATTATAATTTATCGTAGCATGCTATCAATTTTGGTGCTAATCAACCAGACGTTTTTTTCTTTTTTTTTATAGTTTGCATAAACTTTCTTCTTACAAAAATTAACCACATGTTCGTATTTTCTTTTTTTTTATTTCATAAATTTATTGTATTTCTTTGGTTTTATTTGAAATTATATGATTATTTACCATACTTTATCATCATAATTAATTTTTCATTTAAAAAAATAATGCTTTTAAATTTTACATTGTCTAATAGTTTGTCAGCAGGTAACAAATTTCATATAATAGTAACATACCATTAAATCGTATAAACTTACAGACAATTAAGGTGACCATCAAAATTCATAATTCTTTTTCTCAAAACCTACTTTTTTTTACCGAGGCTTGCTGCGCTACAGTTTTTTTTCTTTTACGCTTCATTTTGGGCTTTTCAGTGTTTTGATGTCGATTTCATTGTAACGCCATTTTGTAAAACAATTTGTTCCACTAATCTCAAAATTGTTTGATTCTTCCTTTTGTAATGTGGACAGTTTTTTTGTGGTCTGTCTTCTATTCATAAATGAACATTTGTAAATTCAAAAGTCACTATACGAGTGTCCGTTTTGTTTTGTTTTGGTTTTTGGTTTTACCCTTTATGTTACATAGAACGGTGAAAATTAGTCTCCGTTTAGACATATACGAAACGTGCGAAAAATAAAAAAAACCCTCACACCACCATCTTCTAATCTGTGTAAGTCATTTTCAGTATATCCCTTCAGGTTGCGGCTCCACGTTTCTCAATTTTTCCGTACCGTTCTACCTGATAATAAATCATTTTCACCCTCCAAATCTCCAATAAAGGGAATCGCCCATAAAAACGTTGTTTAACGTATTAAAGTCTTTTTTTTTTTTTTTTTTTTTTTTTTTTACGGTTACCAGTAACGTCCATTGTTCGAAGGTGGCAATGCAGAGATGGTCGCAAATGACTTTCATCCTACTTACAAGTTTTTTAAAGTGCAAAATTCGTTTTTTCCATTTGCTAGTTATCGACTGCAGAAGAAAATTCTTTGTGTTTACATTCGCTGTGGACGATAACTTTTTGTATTGCTAATCGAATTACATAAAATGAACGGGAGGTACAAATAAAAGACCGTGTGGTGAGAAAGAGAAAGATAAAAAAATGATTGCTTAGTATTAGTCCTACAAAGAAGTAAATTTAATAAAAAGGGTAGAAGACTTTTTCCTTTGTTTGTTTGTTTCTTTTTTTTTTCTTTGCTCAGAAATCGAGCTATTAATTTAGAAAGTCTTTATTCGAGTAAAAATGGGAACTACGGAGAAGAACCGATATATAGTCGTATATTTTTGCGCTTTGGGTTGTTAATTTTAATAAGTCTCGGTTTTTTTTTTTTTTTCTTTTATTTACGACCTGCTCGGCTTATGTACCTATAACGAGAAAAAATTGGCAGACGAAGTACCTACAAAAAGTGGAAAAACAAATGTATCTCGTCGAAGATACGATACGATGATACCCCGTATCGTTTTCGCTTTTTCAAAATTACGATATGGAGGAGGAGCTTTTGCTCGATGAATTGCTTTCTCCATGTCTGTATGATGAAAGATATTAAGTGATTGTTGTGCCAGTCCTACGAGAAATCCTGACGTGAGTTCGCGTCAAGTTTTGTTTGACATGAATTAGGGGCGAGAAATTAGAAAAAATTGTGTAATATTTGGTGAAGTGGAAAATTTGAATTTCAAACGATTACGTACAGCGGATGAATAAATATTTGTGAATTCTGCAGTGAGCTATTATTTTCAGCGCGGATAACTAGAAAACTTGCTCTATAGCAGTTTATTTTGTTTGTTCAGTCGATCGTGGTGTGCTTTAGAAAGCGTATTGCTATTTTTAGAGTATTTTTTTCTTCGTGTGACCCTTTTTTTTTTTTTTCAGTACCTATCAAGGTACCTATCGAAAGTCGCATATTTACGTTCTGTCTGTGTAAAAATATGATATTCAGTGAGTTTTAGTCGTTGTTGGTGGCACTTTTACATCGAAATTCAAAACTGTTTCGTTCTATAGTTCTGTTTTTGTGGGGTTCAGTTCAACCCTTATGCCCTCTGTTTTTGGAAGTCAGTTTCAGAGTAGACTGAACCGCAGTTCTGATGGATTTATTTAAGCTAAAACACAAAAGAATTCCAACATTAATAAAAGCTCATTTTAATAGAAATTCTAGGATATCTATGCTTCACGTTTTGTTTGAAAAACTACAGGTATATGGATTTCATAAATGTAAATTTCGAAGGGAGTTCACCGAATTAATTTACAATACAGGCGTCATCAAATAGAGTTGGCCTTTGCTGGGGTAACAGTAGTCACCAAAAACGAATATGTGTGTGCTACCATAGGCTTTTATTCCCAATTAATAAATTTATACTTCGGAAGACGTGTTCCATCCGCATTAACGATGCAAAGTCTGTTGAATTCCTATCAAAACAGTATAAGAGTGTGCCTCTGTAGTTATTTCAATTTAAGCGTACAAGTTCACTAATAGATGTTTGTACGATGTAATATAAATCGAAAAGTTGCTGATTGGGGCCCCCCAGACACAAAATTATAATGAATTTTGTTTAGTTTGATTGGTGCTTCCACCTGTGATAGCGATATTTATGTTAGCTGGGAAGTCATCGACCCCTGAAAATATTTTTTATATTTTTAAATAAGAATAGAAATAAATTGTAAATTTATTTGAGATGTATAAAGTCCTTATTTTTAAAATTATATAAATTATAAAATAAATAATGATCCTGGTCACACCTGCCTTTTCATGGACATCAAATAATCTCTAGACAGTTAATGGCATTTATGGCTACTCCGAATCAAGAAAAAAAATGGAGAAGATGAGAACATTTGAATTTTGCGTATAAGTATAACACTCGTTACTCGTAATTCGTATTTTATGATCCAAAATGCACTGTTTTTTTTAGTTTCAATTATGCTGGTTCAGGGATGTATAAAATCACAAAAACATTGTTTCGCCCTCGAAGCAATAAAATTATTCGCACAGACTATACCATGATAATTATTATGGAATAAGAAATGAACTAACTTTCTATTTTAATCGGGTATATTTTAGTTGATACTGCTGTTTTGAAAGTTTACCTTTCCGATG
The DNA here is from genome assembly GCA_011428145.1 of Ericerus pela. Classification (NCBI taxonomy): domain Eukaryota; kingdom Metazoa; phylum Arthropoda; class Insecta; order Hemiptera; family Coccidae; genus Ericerus; species Ericerus pela. The sequence continues at coordinate 714,283 of WOFM01000277.1, forward strand.
CTTTGGTATGAAAGTTGACTGAAATGGTTAATATAGTCGCGTTATTTCTTATTTCATCTTAACCAATCTGAACTACTCCTGCAAACATGTTCAAATTTGTGTCCTTATTTTCGTCTTCTCATTGAAACATGATTCTCGTTATCAATTTCAGGCTATAATTTTCTTCAACAATCACAATGAAATGTTTTAGAAATATTACGGTTTCGATAATTTTCATTTTCTGTATTCCAGAATCAACCTATTTACCTAGTTTGCTTTCAAACGGGGCATTAAAATTGACCTCATGGAGGGATTCAAGTTTGATCAGATTTTAGTGCTTACTGGTTCAATAATTACCGAGAAAACTGGATCATAAAAATTTTGGGAAAATTGTTTTTTTTTTTTTTTTTGGATATTGATGAAACTACGAAAGAGATCGGGCTAAAATTTTTACGATAGATTGTCATTTTGTGAGTGCAAGTTTGGTGTCTATTTGTTTCCATAGTTTCCGAGAGAATTGGAGAAGAAAAAATTGGTGGAACAGTAGTTTTTACGGGATTTTGAAGAAATTACAAGGGAGATCGGATAGACTTTCTTGCATATGTGAAAGTGCGATAGAAGTTTTGTGCCTATTCGTCTAGTAATTTTCTGGAAAACTGGAGAAAAACTTTGGTTCTACGTTTTGAGAGAGCGACTGAAGGGATCGGAATGAAATTTTCATAATATATTTTCATCATGTGTGTGAAAGTTTGATAGTAGTTTGGTGACCATTGGTTCAGTAGTTTTCGAAAAAAATGTAAAACAAAAATAAATAATTGCTGGAAAAAAGCTAGTTAAGTGTGTTGGTTGAAGTATCTGTTTCTTATTTACGGCGCAATGTGTTACAAACGTCTTTCCTGCATTGAATTAATTTAGCTATTACTTATTTATTTATTTATTTAATATTCTTAATGAAAAATGGCAAACTGGATTTTATAGAAAAGTATTACTGTGTTAGAGTTTTTGTTGTTGTTTCTCATCTCTCCCGAATATCAAGCGAAACTTTACTTTTCTTGTTATGAAGGAAACGCTTTCGAGTTAATCTTTGATTTATATCAGTTAAACCTGTGTTCCGTCACTCTTATTTTATGTCTCTATATTGTAGAAATTGGGGTGGAGACTTTTTTTACCAGTTGTCGTCATGGAAATGAAAAAATATTTTTCAGCTTATGAGTCATTTCTAAATTTTCGGTAATGGTTCACAAATTAAGAAAAAATTTTTTCACGATACAGATATAAAGGCTGAGCTCTACAATAATTATGGTTAGGGCATATCAGATTACTTTTATTACGTGATATTCAGAAAAAGAGAAAAGAATTCCTTAAAATAAAAGTTCGTTTTTGTTTCCTTGTTCAGTCTTTTAAAATTCGTCACTTAGAACTACTTTGCCTGTAGAAATGATATTGAAACATCCAATTTGCCATAAACAACAGAATAATGAAGATAGAAAATTGATCTTGGCAGGTTAATGAAACAATGTTTTTCGATAGACAGCTGTACTCATATTTCCACTATACATTGAAGAAAAGTGTAAATGTGAAATATACCATAGTGTATGTACAAAAAATTCGTACATTAACCTCATGTGATAAGGAAAATTCGATAAATAGTTGTATTTGTTTTTTGTTTTGTTTTCCCTTTGTTGGAGGGTTTGGGGAGAACTTGTCCCTTTCATCCTACCCGCAGGGGATTCACCGCTATCGCACAATCCATTATCAATGCTTTCCGCTTGGATAACTTTTCCTAAACCTTTTGAATTAATAAGAAAATGAGTTTCATTTAATGAGTTTTCTTACACCCAATTTTCGGACAGTATTCTTTTTTCCCGTTTCTTTTTTTTTTCCTCTCGCTCCACTGTATCTTTTTTTATTTAGGGTATTTTTTTTTTTTATTCGCATGTTTGTCCAAAAATATTAAGGTGGGAGAGGGAATGAAACTTAGCGATAACAAAAAACTACCTGAAATTTTACCGGTTGACGTAAAAGAACGATCAGAAAAATGTAAGTTTATCCGCAGTGAAACGAGAGAAACAGTTGCGCGTGAATTAAAAAAGTAAACAAAAGATGAAAAGTTTACCATTCAGCTTTACATTTTTTTTCATCTTCTTTTCTTTTTCTTCTTTTTTCTTGTGGTATTTCAGCTGGATTTTGATAAATGAATTTTCATTAAGAATGTCGAATAACTTCACCGTGCCAAAAAAAAAAAAAAAGGAAAGGAAAAACAAAACATAGGTAAAAAGGAGAAAAAATATATAATATTTCCGCCGGTTTTCTTATATAAACACCTCTCTATGTGCGCTTATAATTCGAATAAAGGTGATAAATTAGGTTTTGTGTGTGTTTGCGTGTGTTTGTGTGTGTTTGCGTGTGTTTGCGTGTGGAGGAAGGATACGAAAGAAATTGCCGTAAGAATGTTTTTCGAGGCTAAGTCACCAAAAGAGAGAGTCGCACATGCAAATTTAATAAGAAAAATTGAAAAGTTAAGACAAAAAAAAAAAAGAACGCAATTACTCTGCCAATGCATAAATTTGTTGCCTAAAAGTTTGTGAAGTTTCGATCAGGAGTGCCTGCGACGTTTAAAATTTCTTCGCAAAGCGTGCGAAAATTGTTTTCGTTGTGGAAATGAAAATAATAAGAGGGCGGGATGCCGTATCATTAATCATTTCAAATGGCTGGTTTTATGTTCGTTTAGCACTCCCCTGGTGTGCAGATTTTGCGATGACCTGATTTCCTAGTCGGTCAAGTTCGAAGGTAGGTATATGTTATTCGAAAATTGTTGGCGGAAATAAGTTCTTAATGTCATGTTGGGGAAGAAATAGGCCGCGAAGTTGATCCGAATCGTCTTCACCCCGAATTGGAGAAATAGAATGTGGGGGATCAGTAGCTGAAACGAAAGCGGTATAGGTGATTCGAATTTCTAGGACCTCGAACCGGACGTGTCGAAGATAAATACATTTTTCTTTTCAATAATAATTTATTGCGACCATCAAAGAAATGTGGAGCAGGATTGCCAACCAGTTTGATTATAATTCCCCAAATTGTAAAAAAAAAATAATTCCCTAGATCCAAAAATACGTGGTAATAAAGAAAAAATGTACAACCTGAATTCGAAGCTCCTAAATAAAAATTCAGTTCAGTTAAAAAAACCGAAAAAACATAAAAAACAAACATACAAATAAACACTAAGTTAATGCGGATGTTCTAATAAAATATACTTAAAAATGGTTTCTGTTCCGTTTCATTTAGCAATTTGGATTCAATAAGAAATTGATTTTGGTCGATTTGCTTTATCTTGAGTACCAACTTTCAAGCTCTACCAAGCGACTAAGTATGGCTAATCTGCAAACAATATAATTATGAAGGTATAAATTGACTGCTAGACGAGAAATGAGAAAGTGACGATGGTAAAATTAAATGTGACCAACAGCAGAAGTAGCTTTACACGACAAGTAGATATATAAAATGTTTTCCTAAGTAAAATCAATGTGCCAAAATAGTTGAAATGTGTAACGAATATAGACGAACATATTCTAAATATACGACTATATGTTACACAGTCCTAATAATTTCATTAATTTCCCAAATTATTGCACACTTTTGATTCTTCTTCTTTTTGAAACAAAATTAACAGTAAATTGTGACGTTAGAATTCGATGAAAATAATTCATCTAAATGAAAGACAGTTGTATTCTTTGACCTCATTAATACACACACGTGTAATTTCCTAGAAATATCTGCCCACAGCAGGTAAAACGTTAATTCTCCTTCCTTCAGGTAACAACCAATCATAGTGAACTAATCCCACTGTTACTTAACATTTCTTTTCTATACCTACTGTATAAAAATTAGAATATAAAAACTAATACACTGAAGAACACTCTGTTCAATTCTGTTTACTTCAATTTCAATTCTTAATATTAAATATCAACAAAATATTCTGTTAGTGATTTTTCTTACTTGTAAATTAAAATATTATATTGTATAAAAATGTAACTGTGTTGAATTTAATTGAAGTCTTATAAAACAAAGAAAGTTAAGGTCCACCATAAGAGTGTGGATACCTAGGAATTATATTTTAGTTATAAAAGTTTATCTTTATTGTTTGTAACCATTTATTTATGGTTTTCTACAAATAAATACTAGGTAAAAGAGCTATAATGTCAAAAAGAGGTAAAAACACCAATATATCATTCTTTTTCTGGCGTTACAAAATAAACATCTAAATAATAATATCAATAATAAATTCTTGAATTTTTGTACAAAAAATGCCTTCCTTCCCTTCACATACCTCTCTCTCTCTTCCATTTTGTTCTAGACAAACCAATTTACCTCTGACACTTTGTCATTACACTAACTAGCTTTAATTTTAGACAATGCTTGTTACTGAGATTGTTAATGAAGAAGTGGTATAAACAAGTCATTTGATTTAAATGAATGCAATTAAAATGTGAATGACCCACACCCTGTACTTGTACTTCTTGAATTACTTAAAATTGTTAAATTGTTACATATACTATCACCAGAGACTGTCACACACTGAATTTGATCGACATTGAAAGAAAAACACTCGTATGTTGGTTATTTTGTTATATTCTCATTGTTATTAAGGTGTTATCTTTGTCAGGCATTCAGTATAACATTTGACTGTCAAAACATTGATTAACTTAAGGTTAATATGGCATAAAATGAAGAGTGCTAGTTATCTTACATTTTTGCATTAATATATGGTAGTTCACACTATTTAGTAGTTTAATTGTCTGTTGCTCTAACACCCTTTTTTGTCTACCCATTATAATATTATAACACCAATTACCAATTAGATACCTATGTTTTGTGAAAAATTTATGTTTTAAAAAAATATAGGTAATTTGATTTACCCTGCCTGAATTAAGAGACAAAATGCCTAGAAATGGGAAAAAAATTCTTATAAAACATGAAAATTTTCAAAATAATCAAAAATCTCTAAATATGGGGATAAATCTTCAGGATTAGTAAGCCTGTCTGAAAAATGTGTTCTATTAACAAACTTGTCATCGAAGATCAAACATATTGAGGGATTTTCAGTTTCATACCTTTTTAGTGGCATCAATTTTTTAACCAAATTTCACATTTTTAGTGGGAAAAATATGCTCAAACAAATCCCGAATGTGTTTTACAGATACGTTGAAATATATTGAAAAATGTTTGCTATGTATATATTTTTTTTTCTTACAATTTTATTTTCTTTAGGATTTTTCTCCAAAGTTCTTCTCAGTCTACTGATACGAGCGATATCGTGATTTATCTATCAATTATTAACGTATACATTGAAAATATATCTTCTTTTAAGTTGCATTATATTTATTCAAAAATGTTATACCTTTATTAGGCGAGGCGTACAATCTTGGGGTAAATTAGTTTCTCCATATTTCCCGCTGATAACCTCTATTACTACTTTCAAAGTAAATTAAATGGTATATATGTAGGCTGTTGTAAGACTGGTTCATTTCTCAAAAATACTCTCTTCCTCATTCAATTAAGCGGGTGAAAAAAAAAATTTGTATTATGAAGAAAATTACTTCAACTATCTTTGATTTTTTTATTAATTTTTCAAATAATAGGATTACTTATCTTATAATGTTCAGGTTAGGAACTGATGACAAGTATAGTTGAAAACAAAGAAAAGTATTTCTGACAATGCAATAGCTTGTAGATGAAGCATAGGATTGAAAATGTGTACAATTTAGTTATAGTAGTGATAAAAAAACATGTTCATTTTGTTTATTTTCTTGATTTCTGCTGTCATTTGTTGGTGCTTAACAAAATTTATAATGAATGTCAAGTATTCTCATAACAATTAAGAGAAGTGCATTTGTTATTTTTGCATAAAATTATAATACCTTTGATGTAGGATTTCATTATTAGCTTTCTGACTTTTTTCTTCTTCTTTTCGGCATAAGGTTGAAAAACATTAACATTTTTTATTTTGAGATGACAATTTGAAACATCATCAGGTTGGTTCTTGTGAACCAGTTTATTGATTCTCATTTAAAATTTTAAAGGGAATGTTCGAGATTTTTTCTTTTCTTTTAACATATTTTTTGCCCAATTTGTTTGCTTGCTAATTAGGAAAAATTCTTTGTGGAATACCTTGTTGTGAAAAGATGTTCTAAACAGAAGATAATCTACAGATTTTGTGTGTTCAACCACTTCATATATAAACATACAGGTAAGCCAAAACCTGGGTAAATACTAGCAATTTTAGAACCAGTTTGGATGGTTTATATACGGGCTTATTTACACGCACACCAACATACATATGTAGTGATTAAATATGTTTATGAGAGCAGCCCAGTGCGTCATTTCTTGTCGTGATAAGAAATGATAGGCCGGTTCGTGTATGGAATTGTGACATCATCCTATTGCTAAGATTGGTCATGATTTTGTACTCTTACATTACTTGCATGTACATGTAAGTAATTACGATCAAACTTAATCTAAGTGCCTTTATTTTACATCATAGAGACAAATATTTGCCAGCCTTGCGGCAGCAACTATCATAGAGGAACTTTGTAATCGTGTGATTTTTGCACTCACCTTTTTAAACCAAGTCATATTGCGCAAATTGTATGGCCAGCTTTCTGCTCAAATCCAAAACCAGGTAAGTGGACACTGCTTTCTACTTACCGCTCAAAAAAGCGGCTGCAGCTTCACTCAAGCAAAAAAGTAGGCTGCGTTTTTATTGAGGTTTTCAAAAAACACTGCGTATGAAATAGATCTGGTATTGAAACCCAGGAATTGGAGTTTGTTCATTTTTCATTACATGACCCTAAGAAACTTTTGTCATAATTGGTTAAAATTCGTATTTGTATGTATTGTGGTATGTGAGGGGGGTCACAAACGGCCACCACAATCCGCAAGGCCAACCAATATCTTTATACTACCATGACACAGCTCCAGGACTTTGGCAAAACCACCTACACTGGATGGTGGCCACAGAATCACCACCACCCAACCCAGAATAGCCTGCCAGGTGTCCGTGGACTCGAATTTAGACCATGTCAGGGGACCATTTTGTTATATCCCCATGCTGCGGCTATTCCCTACATCGCGGACAAAACAACACAGAAACCAGAGAACCAATAATTAAAAACTGTACGTACCTTTTCATTCCTTTGCCATAATAAAGTTAACACATCATATTCAAAAATTCAGTGTATTATAAAAAGAAAAAATAGACGGATATTTCATACCGGCGAAGTATTTCAAATTCATTTATAACATGAAATGTCGTCTAAAATTAACAAGTATACATGACATGATTAAGAAAAACGCGTGTATAAAATTGAGCATCCAAAACAGAAGTAGTAAAAAAGTGACTAGAAAAGAAAATTTGAAGCCTGGATTCAAAAGCAGTCTGTCCGTGGAAGTTAGAGGGGATGAAAAAAAAAGGTAAGAATTATATTACAGTGCGTCGGAGGTCAAGGTACCAAAGGACGGGAAGTGGAGGGTTAAAAATACACGTAGATACGGAGCAGAAATTCGTCCGTGGCAACAGTTTTTAGAAGGAAAAAAAGAGGGAATAATAGAGTGATGTGATGAGTATGATGGATGTGGTGGATGATAAGAAAAATATGGAAAGAGAAGAATGGTAATAGACAGGAAAAATTATGAAATTATGAAATGAGTTGACGTGAAATAGGAAAAGAAAAGAGAACCGGTCCGCGGAAGTTTATATATATGTAGAAAAGGTTTCTGTTTGACGAAATTATGTTAGGAAAGCAAGATTATACACGTAGTCTAACTTCTAGGCTATGAGAGAAGGAAAAAGGTATAGGCTGTAAAATAAATCCGCGGACTATTTGATCACTGGGTGTTCAAAAAGGTGAAATTTATTTTATTTATATTTTAGTTTTAATTAGTACATAGCCGCATGCGTCAGTATGTTACGGTCAATGTGATAAATTGGTCATTGTCTACATTGCCCTCCCACTTCGACCTGTGGGCATTGTACACAATTACCAGGAAATATGCAGAAAGACCAGCTGTTCTTCACAATGTCCAGGAAGTAGTGATCAGTGTACGAAATATAGGAGGAAAAAATTAAACCAGTCTATTCACTGATCTGCTCTCTTTTGCTGCACACCTATATTTAGATCGTTGAAAGCGAGTTCTCATTTCTGCTTTAGGGTTGTATTGTTTTGTTTTTAAATTTTTGGCTGGATAACTAATTGGTTCAGGACGTGCTCATTTAAAAGTTGATACTCAGTTCTGTTTTAAGGTTGTACTTATTGTCAGTTCTGAGAAATGAAAACTTGAAAAACTGAAAGCTATAATTAGGTTAAAAAGTTCTCGTAAACAGTGTTAGTTCTGGACTTTTTCCGTTGAATGATAGTATCTTACCAGGTAATGTACCTTGTTTCATGTATTTTTTAAGTGAACAGTTAGAACTTATTTTGTTGGTACATTGGCAGTGGCCGTAAGTAATATTTGCTATCTTTTTAAAGAATTATTTCTCCTTAATTCGTTTCATATACCTATTTAGTTTTGAATTTAACAGTTTGGACTTATTTTATACATTAGCCGATTTTTTCGTTGGTCATTGTACCCAAGGGACCGGTCAAAATTCGAAATTGTACACATTGACGGATCTTTGATCAGATAAATCGGTCAGTGTATCAACTGATCGATTATTGTTTACAGCAACGGATTCATTTCATTAATAGTAATCATACATAATATACATACAGTGGACATCATGAAATTTGGTACACTTATTCGGATTTGGATAAGGATGAGGCCTATTCTTTTTGGTCCAGATTGGCTGGTGAATTCGTCCAGTACATCCTATTATGTTGCATCTTTGTACTTTTAATGTTTCTAAAATGCGTAAGTTTTGAGCAATAGTCAAGAAATTTGATACAGAAATTGATTATATTGTATTCTAACATTCTGTGAAGTTTGGTTTCAATCGGCTGAACGATTCATGCGCAGAATTGATTTAAAAAAATCTTAAACTATTGCTAAGAAGAGAAGATAAATTCCAGATGAACCAAAGAATAAAGAGAAAGCAAGTTTGCTGTAATTTTATTTGCTAGAGTTTTTGTTTTTATTATTTATTTCCTTTTTTATATACCTTTTTTTTTCGGGTGGGTATTATAAAAATGGTGGGCTAGACACCTATTTTTCGTATTTTTATCACAAATAACTTACCCTTTTGGCATTAGTTCTATCCTCAAATCTAATGCAGGCATTTTGTCTACATCAACTTCTTCCTGCTGCTCAATCAATAAGATTTAATTTACAATGCGATTATTCTTACGTCTCTCAACGGATGACACTGAAGAAAATTTGTTCGCTTTATGGCTTACTTCAAAAAAATGATCAGGGTGTTAGCTTCGTGAAAGATAATGTGTTGAGTTGCTCAAGACGTATATGCCACATTTTTTTTTGCCATACCGATGCGATGGTTCTTTTGAAGGTTCCGTGTTACAGAATGAGGCACTGTAGGCTAACCACATTAATTTTCCGTGGATTTATGCAGACGTTGACTTCCACCTAATTTACCCCTACAGAAATCGTTGCCGGTCTCCCCCGTACCTGGTCGTCATACAATTTTGCACCTTTTTTCTTACTTCGCCGCCCTCTGCCATGTCTAGTTGGCTCTTTTTCACTCGCACACCCTTTCATTTCATCGCATTCTTGCGTATATTGCCTAATCTGGCGCTGTGTTTTTTATAAAATAACTTGAAGTCGCATTTTCGCCACCTTTTCCAGCCTATATTTTTAATCTCGGACGGAAGCGTAGGCGTTCGTCGCGAACGTTAATATTGATTAATCGTCTCTCGTATATTTCGCACATAATTTATCGTATTGTTTTGACTCGAAAGTTAATCACGAAAGATCCGTTTTACTACACGTTTTTAGGCCTCACTAATTATAGGGATCAAAGAAAGTACGTCGTCGTTAGTTTTTCTAGGCATGGCAGGTTGAGAATTGGTTTACTGCTTTGACTGTAACGAAAGACGAACTAAGAAATAATTATTTTGCGTTGGGTTTTTATGTAGATTTTTGAAGAAAATCTACTTATTAAAATTACCTGAGTGTTAGGGCCCGGGAGTGGGTACGTTTCTCGTCTCTTGATCTTCTGAGCATTTTGGCGCTATTTTTAAGAATTCATGTTTTTTCTTATATGTACCCCGTTTTCCAGTCTATTGCCAGGAGTAAATTGGATCGGATGATTTCGAAATTTGAAACACATATTCGAATCCATCTAAGGAAGAATCTTATTTCTTTTAGTTCGGATCGGGCCCTTGGTCTGTCCGGTAGGTGAGTTTATATATATTTTTTATTGAACAGCGTATAGGTCGCAATTTTCCATCGATTGGCCAGAAATTTAGTATACATATGTGTTTTAGTTCAAGGACAATACGTACTAATTTTCGTGCGGCTAGGTCTTATGGTACTTCTTGTAGAGGTGATTTTGTCATATTTTTAGCAGATTAATTGCTCTAAAAGGGGTAATTTTCAAGTTATAGCCATAAAATTTAATGCAGGTATTTATTTAAAGTATATCTAACATGATTCCAAATTTGGTTCCTATTGGTATTATGGTTTATTCCTTGGGGCAGTTGGAGGTGGTAGTTTTTCATGTTATCTCAATAAAAATTGCAATTCTTTTTCAATAGTCTCGAAATTTGGTATAAACAGTACCTTTCATACAAGGACCAGACTTACCAATTTTGGTTTTGAGTGGTCAATTTTTTTCCCAACTTATTAGCTATTCAGTGTGATTTTTCTTGTTTTACCCTTCTGATGTCCTGAAAAATTCATTTTCTAGCCTTCATCAAGAAAACCACTCATTTCAACCTAAAAACAACACGATCTCAGCAAAAGGTCAATTTTCGCCTACCCCTTATCCATTTCCGTAGGTACGTTAGATTTGATGAACACAGACACTAGAATCTCCACTTATATTTTCGTAACAACTGTCTTGTACTTCGTTTTGCAATGTGGAAAATTTTTTTTCATATATATATATTTTTTTTTCTTATATATATATATAAATTCCACAATTCTCGTCATTGCAGAAAAGAGAACCATCTAATTATTTCTTAAAATAGTGCTATAGTTAGAAAGTGGAATAATTTTTCATTTCACAAAAAAAAAAAATTATTTTTGACACAAAAATTAGAAAATCATTTATAAAATATTTTAAAAACATGATACTGAATCCGTGTATTTTAATCGCATGCATCTTATTTGTGTGATATTGGTAATTTTTTGCAAAAAATATAAATATTTTAAAGTATATTACTTATATTGGAATAATGTTGGTGATAGAGGTGATTTTTAAACAAAGAAAATCTACTTTTTATTGCGAAGCTTTCTGGGCAAGACTTTTTTTCTCTTCGCTTTCTGTTGTTCTCTGCAACTAATTGAGATTATTAACATAATACTCCCTCCGCCTGCTCCTTGGATTTCTCTTTTAGGATATTTCCTCCTGCTCATCCTTTATACTTGTCTCCTTTGACTTATTACGAGTTCACAGGCCAATAACTTATCTGTCAAGACAGAATGTCGCCGCGAGAAGCCATTCGTGTGCTCGTCTCCGGCACCAACTGCGTGGCGATAAAAATTATAATTTTCTTCCATTTTTTTCTGTTTCTGCTGGAAACGATTTCTCACGCCATATACGTATAAACGAAAACGTCAATCTAATTGCAGAATCGTATATAGATTGATACACGAGGTAGAAGTCGCCGTGAGAGACGACGAACGAAGACGTTCAGCGCGAATGATTAACGACTGGCGAAAATGTCCTGGGAAGAGGTTGAAATTTGTTCGATTGTCAATCCAGAATGAGCGACGAAGTGTAATAGGTTTCAGTTGGTGATCGGCAGCATTTATGCACCTTAATTTGTGCTGACGATGCAGTGGTCGAGAAATACTTTGCTGGAAAGTGCTTGATGAATGTAAGACCTATACACCCATATTCCAGAACGTTTGTTAATGTCAAGTAAGACTTAAGCACTCGTTTGACTGTAGGTTTATCCAGTACATGGGAGTCACAGATAAAATATTACTTAAGTAGCAAATCTTTACTTAAGTATCGTTCTCGAATACTGGTGATAGAGCCTTTTCATTGTTATGCATGTCACTATTAACTTGCACCTGGCATGTTCATGGATGCAAAAGTAAACAAAATTTAAGAAAGCTGAAATATTGCAGAAACATATTGGCATTTGTTAGCTAAAGGCTAGGTTCACACAAACTTCATTTGAACGGACATTAACATTGGTGCGTTAGATTTTCCGTAGCTCAGTATCTGTCACATGAACGGCAATTTTTACTGCTGTTTGTCATTTTTTCTCATTTTCGTTGACAACATGGAGGTGGAAAAACCAATAGAAACAGACTAGAATGAACTTCTCCAGAAAAATAATGACTTTTTTTGCCGTTCATGTGACTGGAGCCATTGTATTTCATGTATTTGATAAGGGCGATAAAACGCCAACGTCAAAAAAAATGTTGGAATTTTGCCACAGCAGCAATTTTGATGTCCAGTGCCGTGTGGCAGTTGTCATGGCTACGCCCATGAGTCCTGTGCGCACTAGCGATGCACAGAGGACTTGACATGACTGGAGATACTGGGCTGAAATAACGCTAAATAGTTGTCTTACAACCAGGCGCGAGCTAAGGTGTGTGACAACGAACATATATTATTCATCTTTGTGACGTTAAACGAACTTCATGTAAACTCCTACCAATACATGGTAGCAGGAGCAAAGTGTTTTTCATTGGACCTCGAATTTAATAATTTGTTTTCATCGAAATCAGATTTCGCAAATTGAAATTTAATTTCGCAACTCGAAATTTAATTTAAGAACTCGAAATATTATTTCAAACTTCGAAATCTTTTTTCGGAAATTGAAAATTAATTTCGGATTGAAATGCGAAAAACGGAATGTCATGGCTACACCCACGAGTCCTGTGTGCACTAGCAATGCGCAGAGGACTTGACATGACTGGAGATACTGGGCTGAGGTGACGCTAAACAGTTTTCTTACAACCAGGCGCGAGCTAAGGTGTGTGACAACGAATATATTTTATTCGTCCTTGTGACGTTAAACGAACTTAATGCAAACTCCTACCACTACAGCAGTTATCAAATTATTTTTAATACTTGATAACGGACGGAAATTCTGACATCTGTCAATGAACGCTCGTGTGACCTAGGCCTAAGATTCTGAGAAAATTTTAATGAAATCGAATGTAGAATTGCAGCTAAAGTTTCACAGGATCTTCACATGTCTCAATGAAATTTCAGCAGAATCACATGTTTAATTCTCGAGATATATCGCATGAATTCTGTTCAGGCTATGTGATTCAAATGCTCCGAATTCAGTTTAGTTTTGTGGGAGTTTTTGTTGCACATTTTTATAATATTTATCAGCTATAATTATGTACCTATAATGATTCTTTTATTAATAGGTACTCATGGGATTTCTATTGACCTGTCTGGTACTGAATTCTTTTTCTTTTCAACTTTTTATAATTCGCAACTGATCAGTTACTGAAATTAGATAATAGCTATTTTTCCAATTTTTTTTTGTCTGTCACGTTTATTCGTGCATTACCAAATTTTTTACATAGATTGCTTTTTGATATATAACCATCTTAGTGCTCGGTCTATGGTAGGGGCTAAATGAGAATTATGATCATTAGATTCGTGTAATTGTAACTTTTCATTTGTGTGTGTTACATGACATGTAGGTGTGTGGCTGTGTGCATGTGCAATGCCTTGTGCACGCACACAGCCACTCTATTGTTATGTTTACACATCAATCCTTCGGAACTCGCGCTTTTTTTTTTTTCAGTCTACTGATGCATTAATCAAAGTTCTTTGAATTGTAAACTCATGGTACATTTTCATTCGATGCATTTTATGTGTAGCAATCAATTTGTATTATTCTTTTATAATGAATAGTAATGAAATTTTAACAGTATAATGGTAACACTTCGATGTGTAGAACTTGTTTTATTTTGTGGTTTTTTTTCCCCATTTAAGTATTTCAAACGATGATATCTTCATCCTTCTTCCTACACTCGCATTCTGAATTATCAGCATCGCAATTATCGATTGAATACATTAATTTACACAGGCAAACTTATTTCCAGGAGGGTTTTCAAAATGGCCTAATTTGTTTACATTACGTCTGCGTTAATTTTTCATCGGCTGTTGGAAACCCGAAACATATTAAAAACTTCTACTTTAAAGTTTTAATTAGACTAAATACCTTACGTAGGCTACTTTCTTTTTTAGTAAGTTTTTTCCGTACAGTTTTTTTTTTTTTTTTGTTTTTTGGTCATTTTCACTCGAAAGAAACGAAACCAGAACAAAAAAGAAAAAAACCATTCCCTCATTTCCGTTACAACGTTGAAGTGATTTATGAACGCGTAAGTGTTTGCACCAGTCTAATTTTGACAATTTTGTGTATGAAAATTTATCAGAATTTACGTTTTTGCTAACGAGTGAAAATTTTCCTCTTCAAACGCATTTAGGTACGCAGCACGCGGAGCTTGGACGGATGAAATACGATTTTCAACTGCGGCAGGGAAAAGCTGGCAGTCATTTTTCCAAGTTCACTTAAGCCTAAGAAGAAAAAAAAAAAAAGTTAAGCATTAGAAGCGTGAAAAAAAATTTAATCGCAGTGGAAACAAGCTGGAAAAAAACCGTCGTTGATAAAAAGAACCAATTACAAACATTCGTGAACGAGTAGTTATTTTTCATCTCGGTGTAATTTGTCAACATTCAAGTTGTTTATTTTCTTTTAAATTGATATCGAATCAAAATGAGTATTTTTTTTTCTTTTTTTTCTTTTTTTTCTTTTTTTTTTTTTTTTTTTCTTTTTTGTAAACCTAATAGAAAGAAAAAATGGATATTCTTTCAATATGAGCCGCAGTTTTTCTTTTATTGATTCTGCTGCTTGGTAAGTGAATAAATCTGCGAACAGGATGCTGTGACCTCATTGTATAGATACCTACCTCAGTTTTTAATTCCATTTTACCGCATTACTAAATTGAATTTTTTTCTAATTTTTTCTTATACAAAAGTAGTTGAATATTACCTTTACCTGTAAAAGCTCTGTTGCTACTGCTGCTGTTTATTGTTCAAATCATTTTATGCCCCAGAATCTATCCTCTGTCATTATTTTCATGACCTCTTGCACAAATCCCTGTATCGTCTCATCGCAACTCCAATTGACAAAGAAAATGTTGTAAACTAGCCTTGTGAATGTTGAGAGGAAATTTTCCAATTATACTTATTTTTGACATATCACGTTGTTGAATATTACACTAGTAAAGTAATGTAGTCATGTGATGTGGAACATAGTTCAACCATGTTTGATAAATTCTTTCATATTTTAATATAAAATTTTGATTAATGCTAGGCCTATCAAAATGCGGAGATGTTGTGTCATCAACTCTGTAGCTCACTATGCAGAGTAGTTTACTGGCAGCTAGTCTTCGGAAAATGCTGAAATTCTGACACACACTTTATCTTGTAATCTACTTTGTGTGAATAAAAATATTTTGAATTGTCGGAAAAGATGGCAAAGAAGGAAGAAACTTTTACGATTATAATTTTTCATTGTACGTTGATGAGCGTATCAGTGATGAGCAAAATTTTTCTTCATCTTTCGATGGTGGTGTGGGTTTTTTAAAAAGTATAAGACGAATACCAATATCGATACTGTGGTTACGAGAGAGAGGTCGAATGCATGAAAATTCAACTACAACTCTAACACTCTTCTCATGTGATCTTCGAGGCCAGTGGTGGATTCCGATGATAATTGTCGGAGAGGAAATTTTTAAGTGGCCATGCCTGTTACGGTAAGAGGAGCGACCAAAATAACTTGTTTGGACATTTCCTTATTTTTCGAAATATCTACCCTATTTGGTTGGGTTTGAGAGGAGGTTTGTCTCCGTGGATGATCCTTAATCGAGTCATCAAGTGAGATTTTCCACATTTACATTTCTGTGTGATCCTACTACAGGAATAAATGTTAACCTAGATACTCCTAGTTGGCCCAAGATTCGAGTGACTTCATTTCCACCTCATGAGTATTTTGATTTCGTAGTCAATATTCTGTGCAAAGTGAGAATGCTAAGAATACCAAGTAAAATCGGTATATTTTATAATTATGTTACTCACTCCTCTTTTAATGAAGTTCAGTAAAAATTAGTTAGGTTCGCATCAAAGTGCGTTCAATAATGTATTTTATTGCACATAATCAGTGCGTATATAATTAAGAAACATACCTACGTGACAAAAGACTTAGAATTAAAGAACAGAATTGAAAACAATCTCTAAAGGATAGGCCTCTAGATAACGTGACGAATCTCATACGAAAAATTCCCAATGAGATAAATGCGTTATCATATAAGTATGGGTGGGGGGACATTTTTTCTAAAAGACGAGTTTCACTTTTTTTTTTTCAAGCTATTTATTTCCAAAAAAATTTAATTCTAAATTTATTTATAGGCTACAAAAGAAAAAAAATCCAATATGCTTTTTCAAAGAAATTACTTCAGTATTTAAAATGGTTAAGTTGAAAATTGTAAAAATTTTAAATTGATAAAATGGAATAACAAAAAAATAAGAGTATGACGACGTTAGTGCACAGCTAGGATTCCTTCAAGGGGGAAATATTTGATGACTTTTTTTATGCTTGTCACTTGAAAATTTAAAAAATTTCAGAAATTTAGCATCTATGGAACCCGCTGTAGCATATTTATTACTAAATTTTTTTTAAATTTTAAAAGTGACAAGCAAAGTAAAATTTAAAATATGGTCATGGGGGAAATCGCCCCCTCGGCTACGCCTTTGCTGTCTTTGGGTTACTGATTTGTTGGTAACCTTTTTCAAGTCTAAACAAGCAAATAAACGAATATGTACCTAGGTACATCAACATGTGCGAAGTAGTGGCCTTAAACAAATGTACACAGATCCACAAGATTCTACAATGAGAAGTGAAACACGCATGCTATTGTCCTTAGCTTTTGCACCTGCAGAGAATGCAAAAAATTATTTTGAAATTTCATGTGCTGAAATTCCTAGAGATTTACTTTCTGTATTATATGAATAATTATTTTTAAAAAAAATTATATTTCTGGAAAGTCAACTGCAAAAGCTAGTGGCAGATTTCAATTTTTATTTTTTGAGTAACTAAGTTATTAATAGTTTTGTTGACAATTTTTTTTGGAAAAGATATTGCAAAAGATTATCTAGGTTTAGAATATTTCAACAAATGAGATAAAATCTTCTTGTCTTATCTCTTTATTATTTCAAATTCATTTATTACATTACGTTTTATTACAACCATACTTATTTCACTTATACAATATTTGAAACCTGGTATGTCCGTAAACAACTAGTATGAACCTTAACTTGATTGTTCGACTGAAGACACAGGAATGAATTTGTCTTCAAAAGAAGAGAATACGGTGTCCGTAATTTTACTGTTATGTCTTTAAAATGGCCGACCTGAAATAGGTGGAGTGAGATTGGAACGTCTGCCAAATATGATGACTTTTTATTGTCAGCATATTTGGTGGTGTTTGTTGGTGTGAAGTAGGTATAATATAGACAGCTATTATTCCAAGAATTAGGAATAATAGTTGTCTATATTTTGTTCGACACATTTTATAGGCGAACTGAATCGTATGCAAAAAAGTGACAGAACAAAGGAATATTTTTTTTTTTTTAATTATTATTTTTTTCTTTTATGTAGGTACTTAAACATATTTGTAATTAAATTTTTTTATAATTAAATGTTTTGAAAAAAAAAAAAAAAATTGGAACTTGTATTTAAAAAAAATGTACTCCAACCTGTATATGTACAGGCGTTAAGAAACTCTCTGCTTGCAGTGCCTGGAAGAGCAGAAGTCCGTAATGGAAAGAAGATACCACATACCATTGATATTGTAATATTGTACCTCAACGAGACCAAGCAGACACAGACGAAATGCAAACTTTAAAAAAAAAAAAAAATTGTAAAATGTTAACAATCTATTGACGTTTGTGCTAAGTCAAAATCTTCGTAGATATCATGAGGACCGAGACTTCTGTAACATCGTTATTTTGGTCTTGCGTTTGCTCAGAACAAAGCGTATGCCTATGGTCATCTTGTTTTCCTGGCCCTATATTGTTTTAGTCCCTGCACACTAATTCCCATAAAAATGTAAAAACTGAACTGCAAAAAATGAAATCGGCTGCATAGTGAAAGTTCTTCAGCCAAAAGCTAATTCGTCTACTTTTCATTTTTCGATGTACCGAATTTAGACAGTGTTCGCTGTTCGCACACAACGGCTATCGGCTTGGGTGAACGTCGTTCATTGTAATGTGTATATATGCGCGTGGCTGGTGTGCATATTCCGCCGAAAAAAGAATCGCAGATGGGAAGTCTATACCATAATGATACCCTATCGGCATTGTAAAACTGAAATTACCCGTTGATTTTTGGAAAGGAACAATACGATGCGGAAGCCTGAAACCGATAAATTCGCCGGCGCGTCAAATAAACGACTAGCGTACGCTTGATTAACGATTCCCCTCAATGGCCATTTCCACGCCATCAACGTGTGAGGAATTAATGCACATTGACCAAATACACGAATATCACATTCTTTTTTATGGCAGGGGGTTTTCCCTCATCTTTTTTTTTTTTTCCGTTTTTATCGGCTCTCTTCTATATGAGAAACGAAATTAATAAAAGTGATTGAAAAACTACGGTTTTGCACTTATGACATCATCGAAATTTTTACATGGAGAAATACTAGTCTTGCAGAACCATAAAAGTCATTGTTGGTTGGAAAAAATTGAAAAATGGTCCAAGTTAATTTTTTTTTTTATGTTTTTTAATTTAGGTATTTCTTTAATGCGTAGGCGTTGCTTAAGCAGCGAATTTATGTACGAATTACTTTTCGATTAACGTTTCGATTGCTATAACTGTTTTACTAGAAAATGGTGTTTCAGGATGTTCTGTCGTATTTGTGTGACATTTTTTTACAGTCACTCACCGTGTCCGGCATTTATGATCCTTTGTTCCATGTGTGGATGATGTAAAGTCCCCTACGACCTTTTTGGTGCTTTAGGTTTTTGTCTCTGGGCTGACCGTTCACCTGAAAGTAACCATTTCATTTTCTTTGCTTAACAGATGCTTAAAACCTTTGATCCCAACCCTGAGCTAAGTTTTCACTGATATATTACATAACAAAATCTGAAAATATATAATTCTTCCCTTTTTGCGCTTAATGAGAATCGAAGAATAGGTCTAATGATAAAATTAACATCAATATTGAATTTAGCACCTCAAATTACATGTTCGGTAATATATTACGCAATAAAATATGAAAATAAATAATTCTCCTTTTTGGGCCCCATGAGGATTGACAAACGGGTTAAATGTTAAAATGAGCATCAAATCCGAATTCAGCGCCTCAAAAAACATGTCCGATAATGTAAATTTAAGAATCAGGAAAAGGCCACTAAATGAATCACTAATCAGTTTGCATAATATTTTTCCTCTGTTCACTTTATATACACGCAGTGCTGTTAATTCAGTCTTCATCGATTTTACTTTTTAAATAAGTTTTCCGAAATGATAAAATAATCAAACCGAGCCTAGAACCTTCTTAGATTCATGAAGAATGCATGTACAAAAATTTATCATCATCGGTTTGGTAGATTTTAAGATTACCCGTAACATACATTTTTTCAAATTTTCCTCCTTATATGTTAGTATAGATATAGGGATTACGTTTTATAGGTAATTCCAATATGGACCAAATATATTGATGAAAAATTTAAGGAAAAAGAAAAAAGTGGTTGGTTACATTCATTTTCCTCGAATTGACGACATGTTTTCTACAAACATTCTTCATTGAAAATATATTGTACTGGCAAAAAATACCTCTTTTATTCTTATTATTGCGATTAGACAGTTTTTTCCTCATTTATCGCTGCAACAATGTCTGTTTCAGTCGATCTCTATTTAGACCCATGTATTTCTTATTAGTATGCTCAGTCCATATTGTCAGGTTAATTAGCAGTGTAACTCTATTTCACCTTAATTTTACATGAGAAGGCAAAAACTGTTTTTCAGCATAAAAATTTGATTATTTTTTTAATGTAAGTTTATAAAGTCATCACATAGAAAAAAAACATTTGCCAACAGAATTTTTATGATTCTGCTCACAAATAAGTAATAAATACTGGTAGAATAAGTAATAAATGGAGATGCGCACTTTTCGGCAAACCAGTATCAATCAATAGTTCGGACTTCAGCATTTTGTTTACACTAATATCTTGCAGTTTCGGATGTTTCCTTTTTCAACTTCGAAGATGCCTGAATCGTACGCAAATTTCCTTCTTAAATTTTGGAGATACTCACGTTTCCAACTAAATAACTGTATACAGATACGCATTTTTCTAATTTTTGAATAACAGAAAATATATTTATTTCTTGAAGGTAGCTTATGCACTTTGCCAAACGATGCTTTTCAAAAAAAAAATCCACCAGACAAATCAATAACCAAATTTGATGATTTTTTGAGATATTCGTTTTCCCAATTAGGCCTATAATTTTCATCTCTTAGTATTATAAAATACTACTGACTAAGAAGTGTTAGAAATACTATCAATCTAGAATATTTGAACGGATTTGCATGGGATCCTCCAAAAAAAATTGTGTTATTCTATGGAAGGTTTATTGCCACTAAGAAAGTCCGTAGCCCCTTGGTGTCAAGGTTACCAATTTTGATCATCTGTGAAAATAGAAAACAGGCAAAACATTTCTTAAACCGAAGAAAAATGAGTAGAAAAGAAAATTGAAAAAAATTCTCCGTCTCTTTTTTCATCATGTGAACTGAGATTTTGGTATAATTCTCTATGCCCTGACTCACTCTGTTTCATTTGTTTTCCATTGGTTGTCATTTGGGTTTACAAAAAAGGCCTTGCAACAATAATTAGACACTACACAAGTGAAGCTGTGAGTAACAGTTGGTACATACAGTATAAATAAATTATCCTTTCTTATTCTATATTGTAAATGATAAGATGTAATGTAAAGCTTGTCAGTAATAAACTTACTCCTAACTGGGCGTACCTATTGCGTCCACCAACAGTCTGATGATGAAAGCCTGGCTTGTAAATTAAGTTTTTCTTTTTTAATTGCACTTGACAAATGCCATAATGCCTTTTCCATTTGTGTTGTTAATCTTTACTCACAGTAAAATCATATTCTTTAACTAATTCTTTATTCCAAATTAAACTTTTGAATATAGGGGGTGAACAAAAAATTTCTTTCCCATCATCCTTGACACTACGGAACATGAATTGCATCGAACAAGATCAGACTTTTGTAGTGACTTATGAAAGGCATAATTTCTTCCATAATAAGTCACTAAAAAAGCCCACAAATTTCCCATTTCATTATTCCTACACCATCAAACACGTTTATTCTCAGGATTCATGATTATTCAAACGTTCCTTACATTGGTCATCTGTGTCTGCTCAGGTCAAATGTGATTGAGATTTATCCATACTAACATCAGTGTGGGAACTGCCATACATTGCTTAATAAAAAATACATTTGCCAGTTATAGTCGGTGATGAGATGCCTTGTGGTTAAGTTCATCGCTTTTAGCCAGCAAATATGTAGGTCCCAGGTTTGATTTCCCAAACTGACTAAACCTATATCTGGTGACCCTCGACGTGTGCTGGACATGCACACACCTTTGTGGTGCACGATGGAACTCACAACTCTCCTTCTCTAACTTGAGTTGTCAATAGATGGCACCATATATAGTGGAAATAGAACCCATATAGGTAGTATAAGCCTGTGTATATAGTATGAGAGGTGTTACTGGCTCTGCCCAACCTCCCACAGCATATAATGTCATTCAACTCGTGTTGAGTCTCTCTAGGGGGAGTGTGTGGGAACTGCCATATCTTGCTTAATACAAAATGCATTTGCCAGTTATAATCGGCGGTGAGATGGCCATGCGGTCAAGTTCACCGCTTTTAGCTGGCGAATATGTAGGTCCCAGGTTTGATTCCCTGAACTGACAAAACCTACAATCAGATATGCAGTTTACTCTACTGTGTTGTAAAGAAACTTGCACACTCCATTTGACCCATTTATTTTATATTATGGTATTCATATGGGGAAAGCAGAATTTGTTCTCAATAGAACCCACAATATTTCTCTTAAACACACCTATTTAAAATCCTCAAAAAATCACATCATTTACACCAGGCCATAAAAACAATTAGTCATGCCTCACTTTGCTCAGTCGGCCAGGTATCTGTTTTGCAAACTATATTTAGACCATTTGCTAGTTCTAAAAGACCAAATTGGATTAAGTACAGAGGATTTTACTCAAAAAATATGCATTCCATCGGTTAATCCACAAGGCTGCACTATAGGGTACCTCATTTCCAAGGGAGAGTTACCACATTTTCAATGACATAAAAATGTTATTTAGTTATTTTAAAGTATACGGTATGGTCGATCATATGCGTCAAGGCTTTCTCTTCAATTGGTAAAAAATAATCTATTATTCGCAGCCAATTTATTATTCATAGTGAAAAAATCGTAATTTTTTTTGCCCTATTAATATTTTCTGAAAGCTAATAAAATTCTTAGCATCATGTGTGTTGATAGCTGCTACTTACCCGGGAAAAATTCGAGAATATAATATGTCGAGGAAGATCATGCTCGGACCCATCCAGTAATTTTTCTAAGTTGGTCTGCTTATTAGGTATAGTGATTTTTTTAAATTGCATTAGAGTTTAGTTCTGTGAGTAAAGTATATCATAATATAATGAATGAAATCAGTAAAATCGTCATTTTTATTTTCATTTTTACCTTACTCTAAGTAATTCTTGCATGATTTCTGAAAATAAAATCCGTACTTTTTATTCGGAATGTACGGTGAAGTACCCTGGCATCCTTTTCGGCATTTATGCATTAATTCATTATTGTTTACTCGAACGCGAAGTCGTATTCCTAACTTAAGGTTTTGCCAGGGTGTAACCTGTTACTATTATCGTGAGAAAAAGAGGGTTAAAAAAGTGTTATCTGCGTATACATTTCTCGTTTTTACCATTATCTGCTTTTCTCTTTTTCGTTCTCGTTATTCATTCCACATTACTTTCTCCCTCTTATTTTAATAACGCATGTTCTTGGCGCATATTAACTCGTTTTCTATATCCAAACAGGTAAGATGTGGTTTTCGAATTCAAACATCGTTTATCCGTTCAAAGTTTTTTTTTTTTTTTTTTTTTTCATACTCCTATAGGCCTTTTTTTTCGTTTTCCACCTCTTTGATGGTATGTTTTTATTTTTAACTTATCCCTGCACACACAAAACTCGATAACCATCGTTCTTTTTCTGCCTCCGAAAATCGTTATTAAAAACTGACTACTGGTTAATAAAGTTTTGTTGAATCAATCAAGCGAATATAAACCAGGAAGAATAAACGAGTCTGTTATATATATGTGGATTGTGAGAAAGCGTAAGTGTGGAAAGTAGAATTGTGTAGGAAAACCAAGCAAACAGTTACGTGTTTGTAAAGGTCTAGATTTTTCTTTAAGAGGGGGGATACATTCACTCAAAATAAGATTTTCAGGTTGTGGCTTTCTCCTCCCTTCAATGTATATATATATATATATATATATATATATATATATGCTATGTAGTTGTAATAGGATAGGTATAGCTGGTTAAATACAAAAGAGCTCATTAAAAAGTTTGTGCACGTAGTGAGATGACTTTCAGAAGATCCGCTGTCAGAGTCTTATTAATCGTGGAAGAAATATTGACTCTTATCCACGTGTATGTAGCCTATTTTTGTTTCATCTTTCTCCTTCATTTTTTTTTTTTTTTAAACTTTTGTTTGTGTGTGTGTGTGGGGTGAGTTTTGCGAGTGTGTGGTTTCTTTTTGTTCTTTACTTCTACGACGTTTCTCTGTTTTTGGTGTATTACGAATATACGTACTTATTGTAAGGCCTCTAATGTGTAAGGCCTAACTCGAAGGTATTAGCCTGTCAAGGCGTGATAGGATTTTGATGAACGTATCGGTGGAAACAACACACGCATACCGCACATAAATCATTTCATGCGTATGCGAAAATGACACGCTATATACAAGTTATACCATGCGTATACTCGTATTTACAGATATAATGCATTGATGCGAAAAAAAAGAGAAGAAAAAACATTACAAAAAAAAAAAATCTAGCAAAAAGAAATAAGAGAATTTGGCATTGTTGTTCGGTGGTAGGCTACTGACAGCGTTGATTTTGGGACGAAAGTTTGATGTGTGCATCTGAAATGGTGCACACGATTGAGTTCGTGTTTATTATGCAGTGCTTTTTGGGCTGGTTGGTGGTAAACCATACCCTGTCAACAACTGCTTTGTGATATCAACATAATTTTTGGCAGATGCTACAATGTGGCATTGAATTTCGGTTGTGTACAGAGATTAGGCTACGAAATGAAATGTGTTTTCTGCTGAAAATTCTTCGTGTTCGAAGTTGTTAATGAAAACCTGTGTTGAAAAAGAAATTTTCATGGTCTGAATTCATCTAAAAATTGGAAAATAAAATTTCATGAAATTCGAGGTTATAAAAAAAAATCTTAATTACATTATAAATGTGAAAATGAGCTACCATGTTTGGGACATTATTACGCCAGAATGGCTGAATGAATTTGGTTGAAATTTTGCACAAACATTGTCCATGTGCGCTAGAAGAAAATAGGCTAATTTTGAAATGAAAAATCTGAGTGGTTTTCTAGGAATTGGCAGATATTTAAGGTCCATGTATTTTACAAGTGTATGTGTGTTTCTGTGTGTGATTTTAACATTGGAAATGTTGTGATATGCCAAATTAGATTTTTACCTGTCACACAAAACTTGGTTTTTATTGACCCTCACAAGTTTTCAACCATTCACTTACCTGAATTG
This sequence comes from Ericerus pela, assembly GCA_011428145.1. Classification (NCBI taxonomy): domain Eukaryota; kingdom Metazoa; phylum Arthropoda; class Insecta; order Hemiptera; family Coccidae; genus Ericerus; species Ericerus pela. The sequence continues at coordinate 739,318 of WOFM01000277.1, forward strand.
ATTCCCAAGGTACGTAATGAGATATCATACACATGGTATCTGAAGATGAAAACATTGAGGAAATAAATGTTTTGCCGATGGGAGAATGATGATGAAATTGAAATATTGTCTAAATAAAATGATTAAATAAAAAAACAATCAGAAATTTCAAATACCAAATTAACAGTATCCCACAGTGAGAAATTTTAAAATTCACTATGGGGGAGAAAAACTGGAAGTGAAAGACCCAGGGTTTGTTCTCATCAAACTTGTGTGTTTTTACATTTTTAAGAATCTAAAAAGATCAAAAGTTAACCATATTCTTTTCTTTATTGTTTCCCTGTTTTCTCATAACTTTTACCCATTTGAAATCCACATTGTCAACCACTGAATTTCCCCACTATAAATGACCCCTTTAGCCTGGCATGATGTTAATCAAAATAATCAGAAACAAGATAGAAAATACCAGTTTATTCATAAAATGAATTAACCTACCTAGTCTTCAAAAGACAATCAGATCCATATTTCAAAACCAAACAAAATATTACAAGATGGACAAATTTAAACAAAGTAAGAAACACAGGATGAAATTATATGATAAAATTTCATCAAAATGAATTTCACAAGTTATTACAAAATTACAGACAAAAAACATTTGTAGGACTTGCTAATGCGAAGGTACCAAACGGAGTGATTCCTTCTAATCTCAGAAAGTTAGAGCTAGTCCAAAATTCATGAAGGAAAAATCATTATATCAAGTTCTGTTTCCGATAGCAGTCGAACAAAGAAACAATACAAAAAGTGAATTATGTAAGCAAAACCAAAAAATCATGATTATTTTGTTAGTGCGCATGTGTACTTGATTGTGTTCACAAAACCAAATTTGTTGTTTCCCAGACTGGACAAATTTAGCAGTATTACCTTAATATGAAACAGCTTTGTTAGAAAAAGTAGGTTTTCAAAAATTGTAAAATTAGGTAGTCACTAAAAAGTTATTAATATATTATAGTAAATATTTGTTTAGAATTACATTCCTATTTGTCCAAATTTAGGCATTATGCCAAAATAAAAATGAAAATAGTGTTATTGAATGTACCGTATGACTGATTGGCACCAGAATTTATAGCAAGTTATAATAAATCATAGAAAATATTTGTTTCAAATTTCGTAGTTATTGGTTGAAAATTGAAAGTTATATAGCCCAAACAAAAACGAAAATAGTCATAGAGTAAGTACCAAACGACCGATCCGAAATAAAATTCATAACAAGTTATAATAATTTATAATGAATTCATGTTTCAAATTTTGTAGCTATCGGTTGAAAATTGAAAATTTTATAGCCAAAACAAAAACGAAAATAGTCATACTGGAAGTACCGTATGGCCGGTCTGTAACAAAATCAATAGATCAGGTTCTTAGCTTAGTACTAATGTTCATTCCAAATTTTGTGAATATCGGATAAAAATTGCCACCTGTACCGTGGTAACAAGAAATTGGATTATATATAATTATGAGTAAGAGTTATTAATGCCAAAATTTTCCTTGAGTTATGAAATGAGAAACATATCCACCTCCAACCCCTGATCGTTTCATGACAAAGATTAATGAGTAAATTTTCAATAAAAAACTTACTTAAAAGTGAAATGTGTTTGTTTGAAAATTAAATACAAAGATAATTTCCAATGTATCCTCGACTGTGCAAGAAATGCAAATCGTATAAATTTTTGTTATTATTTGTTTTCAATAATTTGTGCAAAAGCTCTCCTTTCACTGTGGCATTTCTCGGCCCCTAACTGAGCTACAAATTTAGGTTTGGTACTATTAGAAAGGTGAGAAAATTTGATACAATTCTTTACCAATTAAAATTTCTTTATTCTCAACAGTTTTTCTGAAATAAATAATAAAATATTGCAAATTCAAGGAAAATTGCCATTTTTTAATTTGTTGATTATTGCAAAAATTAATGATTATAGAAAAAAATTTTCAGTGACTACTCCCCCTATTTTTTAACCACGAATTCACCTCTGTCATTAGTTTCCACTTATATGTTGAATTAATTATGAGTTAAAGATGAGAGATAATCTAATATTAAATGTATCAAAGGGAAAGTTAATGTATAACATCATAACCGCAAAATAGCTGAAATTTTCATAACATATTTTTGGTGACCCAATGAAGAATTTAAGTCATTTCAGAAGTTGGTAGCGCCTTTGGGACAAAGTTTTGGATTTTGACCCTCTCATACCCCTACAAAATTTAGAATTTTTCTTCACAAAAACTTATCATACTCTATGATATTAGTAAGTCGTCTGAACTTTCATGCTTTACCATGCGATTCCAACAAGGATAGCTCCAACATCTGACTAATTCTGGTTTTTTCAATTTGTTGTTGTAATTGTTATCAATGATAGGCTACAATGAAAAAAACTAGATAATAATATATCGTCATATAAGTATATTGTTTAAAGTGCTAAGTTCAATTTTTATCTTTATTTTTCATTTGACCCATTCTTTGATTCTAAATTGTATATAGGGAAGGGGATGCAAGCAACCCCGCATGTAACAGCTAATGAGTATTCGCGAGCGCGCACACACACATACACACACACGCACGCGTGCGCACACATACACACGTACACACACAGTATGTCTTTTTTATTTTGGAAATCGTTGACAGAAACCCAGTGACGTTTATTTAATTTTATTGTCTGGTATATTTATAGAGTTGCAAGTTTAAAAATGTATCCTATAGGTACTATAATATATCACAATATAGCATTATTTTTCTGAATTAAATGGACTGGTGTTAGTGGCATCAGCTGCTTGTTGCATTGCTCTACCTTTGAGCTTTGAAAAAATAAGTAAGATAGGTTAAGCTTTTTTTCGCTCGATTAGTATTACTAACGCCAGTCAGTCTTGAAAAAAAAAAAAAAAATGACAAAACCTTTTCTGACTTAAAGAATTTATTATGAAATATTTTTCAAGTGCTGGACAAAAAATTCTAGCAACATTGTACAAGTTATAAGAATTTCGTTCTTGTGAATTTGATAGAAGAAAAAAAAAGTGTTTTAAACTCGTTCATGTTTAGAGTACATCCGATTAAATTGCTAAAAAAATATACCTATCTCGAGTTCCTGTTTTCGAAAACTAGCATTAAAAGTTTCCGTGTGGCGTGTTACCGAATAGGTACAGGTGAAGAAAGAAACGAAAACGTTTGTCTTTCGAACTATAATATTTTCTTAAGTAGCTTTAACGAAAACTGTCGGATTGAAAATTTTATAATTCTCTAAATGATGTAAATTTATTCGAGTAATGTTGGATTACTTCCACAAAATTTCATGTAAACTCCAGTCCATTGCTAGATGCATCGAATTAAACCGACCAAAAAGCAGAACACCTTACAACACATAAGATAGATGAAATGTATGGGAATACATTCTCACAATTCTGAGTTGGTATCTGGTCGACTTTCTCTGTCGGTGCTTTCATGTTGCGATAACATTCCCTGACAATTTAATGTTACGTTGATATTAATTCATCTGTACTGTCGCTGTATTTGGTAGCTTGATTAGCTACTTGTTTTATCTTGGTCATCTTCATTAGTAAGAACCAAAAAAATTTCAGTTTAAGTAGCTGTTAATCTTATCCTTCTAATAATCTGAATTTTTACATCGGTCTAACGCACCTTACTCACTTTCAAAGTTTGAGGCTCAACAACCAGAGTATAATTATGTATATGCATGTAGATTGCTGGTGGACAGATTTTAGTTCGCACAAACCTGCTTAATGAATTAATTAATTGTGGAATCCATTTTGGATACCCTCCTTCCTTAAATTTAGGTTGTCTCTTTATATTTATTTTATTTTTGGTGTATGTAATTTATTAGTTCTTATCTTTTTCCTATTCCTATTGTTTGGAGGTGAGATAATATACTCTTTGCTTTTTATTGGCATATGGTATCATCATCCCCTGTCGTGAAACAATGTGCGACAATGATTTAGATTTGATTTTCGTATCTCATTTCTTCGAGTCTTATCTATGCTTCTGTGCAATATCAGCTATTCGAAATTTTATTGAAAACCTAACTTCGTATAAAACCAGAGTTGCATTGTGTCATCGTATTGATGTGCTGACATAACATCCATCTGCACTGAAACACAATTGAGTTGATATGATGATACAGAAGTGTAGTGTTTATATTTTCATACCTATACATGTTCGTGTGATCTTATTGGCTTAAATATGGACGATATTTTCGTAGAAATAATATTAAAATCTGAATTCGTTATTTAGTGATATAGTAATGGAGCCTACCTATGTATTAATTATAAAAAATAAATTAGATATTTTCTCTGAATAATGAAATGATAGTTCATTGTGATAGAACTCCAAGTTTCATTACCTGTAACAGATGAAAACTGCTGCTAGGTATGCGTACCTATAAAAGTCCCAATTCGAAAAAAAGGTGTGAAAAAAAAAGCAATAACCATATTTGTAACGTATATTTTCATCTATTTTTAGAAATGACAAACATATCCGTCCACACGTTTTCAAATACCAAAAACGTAGATTTTCATCAACAATAATCTTCCTATAACTCTTTATAAACAACCACTAATTTACCCGTATTTGATTCTATAAATATAGATATAATGTCTATATACTCATGACCTAATTGTGCCTGTCCCTCGAGTATATTGCGAGTCAGCACAACCCTATAATAACAACACCCTACCTCACTTAACCTATCCGACACTTACGCTTACATACCCCAAACAAGTATATAAACCCTTGATTCGAAGGAATAAGACACAGTTCCTCGACAGTTACTTCTAAGTACCTAGAACCTCTCTCATAGAGTAACTAGTGAACAGACAGTCTTGTCTAAAGGATTGTGATACCATATGTATAAGTATTAACGTACTAACTTATGTACTGTATTGTACAAATTATTATTTTATTAAATGTGTTAATTCAAATGTGTGTTTTAAAATATTATTGAGTCTCTCAAATACGTTAAGGACCATGGTAGTTTGTGGATAATAAATTGAATATTTTAATTATTATAGAGGTATTAATGCTTATCCAGTGTTCAATATCTTGTGAATGGTGTAACACTGACAGTGGTTCTAATTAGGTACTTTACCACCTCTTTTGGCCGTTGCAATATTGTCCGTTGGCTAAATAAAACAGATACAAGTATACAACAGAGTATAACATGGATACCTATTATGAAAAATAAATCCAGTAATATATTAATGAATAACTCGGTGAACTGTTTGATAACAACAAAGTTTTTGAAATTATAATTTGGAGATAAGCTCAACCGCGCTCCTTTGTTTTTGTTTAACAATAATATACAGTACCTATAGAGATAAAATGGGGGAGAGTCGTGAAGGATATGAACAGTTGTGTGTAATTTTTAGGCTATGTGAAACTGTAAATAAACAATTTCGAATATTCGAAAATTTTGGGTAGGATACCGACTCACCTAGTGACCGCCTACCTACTTAGTATTTATCTTCGATATTTTGAATAACATATTTATGGTATTTTAAATAAGTAGGAGATTTTGCAGTAAAATCCATGAAAAACTCGTTACTGGCGAAGATCGAGTATTTTTCTCATCGTAATATTGTAAATTTTGCTGATTCTCCACTCCCTTTGACTATATAGTACTGGACAAGTGAAGAAATATGATTTCTGGTTAGACATGGCGGCGCTAAACAGGCAACCAGAGCGTACCTTTCGAACTTTTCTTCATGTTTATTTACACTATTCTTGTGAATTTAAGGAATCTCTTTTTATCAGATGTATCATAAATTGGTGAACTCTTGAAAAGCGTCAAAAATACGCAGAAGATACGCTCGGGTTGCCTACTTTTTCGCCGGCATGTCTTGACATTAAAAACTACATTGGTCTTATGGAGCTTTACTGGTCCAATACTGCATATAGTCAAAGTTCTCTCCAATTAAATATTATTATACCCATTTAGAAGTCGTATCACCTAACGATCGTTTAGGTCATCGACCTTGAATTAATGCTTTGTTTTTCTTCAAATTCTAATTTTATTCCGCCTAATTTGATCTGGAAATTCCCCTATCGTTCCATAGATAACAAGCTTTTTGGATGAATATAGGTTTTTCGATGAGGGTGTCTCGCGTGTGAATGAAACTCAAGTCGATGAACCACGAAATAACTACCATTCGGAAAAAAATATTGGTCTGTCAAAGCAGGAAAATACAATTGGAAAAGCAAACAATATCGACGCGACTGCGAACAAACAACGAAATATTGAATATTAAGCCTCTGATTAAGTAAATGCCACGAGTAGAGAAAATATTTATCTTCGTGGTTCACGAATTTTTCATCCCGTTTCTGTACGTACCTCTCCCTTCCTGTGTGTTTAATTCACTTTCGCTTTCAGTTATTTTTCCACCCCCTATCCACAAACGTTACTCAAAGATATCGCTGAAAATAGTCGTGTGACTGTATAAAATCTATATCGTAAAACTTTTTGAAATACGCAGAGGCCGAGTGAAACAAAAAAAAAAAAACTGTTAAATTCAATTTTCCTTAAGAATTATTTCATGGTTGAAGAATAAATCAATCACGTTCGCATTTCGAAAATTACTTCGGAGGATTGTACTTGAGAGCCACCTGAGACTGAGACTTACGGAAAAGCAATACATCGATGCTTGATTTAAAAAAAAAAAAAAAAAAAAAAAAAAAAAAAAAAGAGAAAAAAAATCATTTTATGGAAGCAAGGATATATGGTTTTATCTTTCGTACACAAATACGTCAAAAAGGGTTGAAGTGAACGCGATTTTTTATTTCAAGTAGCAAGTTGTGGCTTACGCCACCATTCCGAAAAATAAGTTTCAAGATTTCTTGTAAACAGTTCCGTATTTTTGGTGGATTTGTAAATAATATTTTGTTGAGAAAAGGTTCTCCCTATTTATTGTGGTCAAACTCCACAATCGTATGCTCAATATGCATATTTAGTTTATGTATACGCTAAATTATACGATTTAAGTGCAATTTTTTTCATGTTTCTGCCGAGGAAATCGATCAGTATTTTTCATCTTTTTCTGCTCGAAAATATGGATGGATTCTAATTTATATACTTGGCTTGACACCTTCAATTTGATGTGCTCAATTTTTCGATTATTGTCTCAAAAGTTATGACCATTGAAAGAAACATACCTACACTCGTAAAAGTCACGTTATTACGAGCCAAACTGCAAAATTAATTCTTTTACTTGGGAATAGATACCTGTCGTTCAAGCGGTACGTTCCTTTCCACAACTTGACCATAAATTGCTAATGCTGGAATGTACTTTGTTCGTATGTTTTTTCAACGTTTGTTTTTGTCATTTTATTTTAAAATTATTTTTTTCTATTAAGTTCGTCGGCGTAATACAAAGTATATTGCACCATAGATGGTGAGTTGGTGTTGGGTAACAACAACCAGCAACCAGTTATACCATGGCCGGCAAAACGTGTGGTGAAAAGGACAAAATGCACCACACAAGCAATTTTGTGATGTGTAATGCATCACTCAGTGATGCGACAACCAAATCCAACGTCTTGTTTTTTTTTTTAATCTTTATTTCATTTTACATTTTCATAATTTGTTAAAGACAGAGACATAAAATATAATACTCCTATTAAACTGAGAATTATTTGCTCTTTTTATTGAAATTCTACGGAAAAGTTTCCCCACTTTCCTCTTCATAATATACATCGCCTTATTTCACAACTCTAACAAAAATTAAAAAAAAATTATTGAGCTTTTTTTTTACTTATATGGAAAAAAGTTATTTGGCCCCAATGAACTTTGCACCACACAGGAAGAACAAAAATTGCCGGTTATGAGTTATACTTCTGATTTTTTATAACTCGGAACCGCATGGCTATAAATAAGGCAACTAAAAACAGGCGAATACATATTTGTTCAGTTACTTCGAAAACCTGAAGAACTTGAAGTGGTAAAAAAGTTTTCCAGGTCACAGAATTTCCTGTAAAATGAGCACTAAGTACTTAATTTTACATATTTTGGCCAAATTTGTATATTTTCTACATATTTTAGGTACCTACGTTTTTCAGGACTTATTTGAGCATATTTCAACAATTTTGAGTTTTCGATTTGATTTTATCGATTTTGATCAATTTTAAACTTTTTTTTTTCAATACAAAATTATAAAATGGAAAAATTTTAGAAATGCGATATACACATCGACTTTTATCGCCTTATCATCAATTTTTACGTTCTTGACGTAACCATTGTGATCTAATTTAAAAATTTATACTATAATAGTTGAACTTTCCGAAAGATACCCGTATTGATTTTACATAAATTTTGTGCATACTTTATATCAAAATGTGTATTAGTTTAATGCATATTTTGCCAAAAAAATTTGTATATTTTATTCAATATTTTGCTCTAATCATCCACATATTTTCAGTTGCCTCGCTTATAAACTTAGTAAGAAATTACCAGAGGCGGTGCTGATTACCTAGGTTAACATCCTCCTTAGGTCTGTTTATTTTATGGCGATCTTAGCCGGGGTAATCTCATTTGTGGGAAGCTACCAAAAGTTTTTGTGGAACAATCAATAGTGTAAGTGGTCTTTTTTTATTTTTTTAAGATAGAGATATGGGTACTTCGGTGATGGAATAATTATTTTAAAATATTACTGGTTGTCACTCGCGAACTTGAAATAGTTATAATTTTCCTAGGAGAAAACCGGAGTGAGAAAGAGCGAACCATAGAGTGAGAAAGAGACGGAATTGTTTTTTGTTTTAATCATTTTTTAGTTTTTATTTTCCTGTTTTTTAGTTCACAAACAATAAAGAAGTGAGGGATGTACTTGGAGGAAAATAAAAAAATTTGCATTCAGGGAAGCTACAAACTTCCACTGAGGCGCGTAAAACCTTTCTTGGAACAATCCACTTGCTAAGAGTAGTTTACTTCTTTCCTTCATTCCCTCTTCGATTTTATTTCTCCTCCCTTATTTCATTTTCAAACAATTTATTTGACTTAATCATGTATACAGTATAGTATACCTACCTATACTTTAATTTTGTAACTTTTTGATCTTCTATATTTCAGAAAGGGAATGATACAGAAGTATTAAATTTTGTGAACTTATTAATATATAGTAAGGAAAATATGTTTAAGGGACAAAAGAATTAAAAAAAAAAAATTTGAAATAGTAAAGCGGTGAAAATCCACAACTTTTTCTAAAACCCTAATCTCATACGTACCACTCATGTAAGTAATTATGGGTTTTGGCTAATTAGAGAACAAAACAACTAATTCATGTTCACTCTGTTAGCACGAGAATGTATCTTCAAGTGTGTGCTGTGAAGTTAATTAGTGGCTACTGTTAATAGACCATGGCGTCTGTCGACAGGGGTGGAGGCTCCCACTCTCCTAAGACGAATAAATCCTCACAATGTGTAATTCTCGACTACTTTTGTGCCTTGAGATGGTGTATGACGTGAAAATTCAATTTGGAAAAACAATATTACTTTGATGATTTTTGACATGACCAATGCAATTAGGCCTAGTTGTACCAACTTTAAACTGTCTGATAAACTAAGTTTAAGACACATAGTCTAAAATAAAGCTGGCAACTTTTCATTTTCCCATGTGTAGCGAAAAAACAATTTTTTTTTTGGTGCAAATTTTATATAGAACAAAGATAATTTGATTTTTCTTCAGATACGAACATATATTATACTATTAGGTTTATGGACATCTTATTTACAAAGTAACATATTCTTAGTTTTGTTTCACTTAAACTAAATGTACTTTTCCGAATGATTCAACATTTTTTTTGTCGAGTAGAATGAGTAGTTGTGTGTAAACGTAATTATTTCCCATGTGTAGCGAAAACCACTTGGGAATTTCTCACGTGTAGCAATCGCTACACATGCTACACAAAACTTGCCGGTTATGGTCTAATATAAAGTTAAAACCAGAGGTTTAAACCCCATTCACCGGCCGTTCATTTATTTGGTACAACCAGCACTGAGAGAAGTTAGGTAATTTATGTTATTTTTCGACGAAGAAGAATAGGAGAAAATGAAAATAAAAATGCAATGGCGTAGCACCTCATTAAATATAAAGCATCTTATTAGAAAAATACCTATACAGGCCCAGGTATATCAAACTTGATAGTATTTAACTGTGACATTGACTTTTATGTTTCATACATATCCGAACCGGATTCTTTTAAATCTCGTAGATTTTTTCCGTTACATGTTCTCATGGAATGATATATTTTTCGAATTTCGTGCCCTTAAGTCATCACGAATGAGTGTTTTTGGAATTTTTGTCCTCGCTATAATTTTTTCAACGAGTGTGAAGAAAAAATAATTGAAATTGAAAATAATGGCGAACTCTCGGTCGACAATAATTTTACAACGTTGTAAGCCACGGAATACCTACCTCGGGGTTTGATTGTTCTGATACTCATAATTGACGAACTGTTTGGACAATTTCGTGCTTTCTATAAATATTGCTGCATAACCTGTTTTTTTCGTTCCCATTTTCTGTCTTTTCTTCGAATGCGAAACGAGCGCTAAAGTAGCACGATGAAAATCTACTATAAAGACGTTGCCAAAATCTAGTTTAACCAGGCAAAGAAAATGGATTGTCTTCGTGCCTATACTTAACGTGTGTACTTAAATTTCCCACGATAGCACTTAACATTTTCTCAATTAACTGGCGGCGAGTCGTGAATATGAGGTGAATTATTTATGGCAAAAGTATGAGCCGTTTTTTGGAGGGTAAACAGCAGCCTAGGGCTCGACGCCTTCTCTCACCATTTCCAGCGTCATTTATTTCGAAATAATTATCATGTAAATTTTTTCGCCGCCACATTAAACGAGCGGAGGAAATGAAGGTTTGGTTCGTCAGCAAAGAAGAAAAGTATAAACTTTTGAAGAATGTTTTAAATTAGGTCGCCGCCTACTGCGTGCACACAATTCGGGATTCGAAAGCGGTTTGATTTTTATAATTTCTAAGACGGTAATGCACGAGAAAAAAGAAACGGAAGAAAAAAAGGGAAAGAAAACAGAAAAAGAAGAGTTAGAAAAAGGTAAGATGTTTTGTACGTTTACAGTGGTCGCAACTTTTTGCGAAAAATAAATTTGGGTCCTTTTGAAGAATATTAAAGTGTATCCCTAGCCTCCCGCCTCCTCCGCACAAGTGGTCGTAACGTCTTTAACTCGAGTTTGCTGGTAGGCTACCGCAAAATAACCCATAATTGCCGAAAAGGTTACCTACGAATTCTGGCCAATTGGTGCAGAGCGGAGAAAACGGCCGTCTATAAACGTTATTCTGGCATAATTTTATTCTCTTGACAGATTTTATCGATTGAATTTTTTTTCATTGCGTTTTATTAGCCTTATAATTTCATGTGACTGTTGGAATGGGGTCGAGTTTGTGTAGAATATTTTTGCTGTTTCAACTTTTCAAGGTCCCGTACAAAATTATTTCTTGAATTTACTCGGAACAGAAGAAAAATGATCGAAATGCGGAATTTTTATGAAGACGTCCAATGTGTACCGACACACTGGTGGAAATGAAAAATTGTTACTGTAAATTAGGTTTGTTTCCATACTGGCTGGTTGTGTAAAACTCCGTTTGTAATGTTCGAAAAAGTCATACAACAAAACAAAACAAACCAACAGAAAGGCAAAAGTAAAAAGGTACAGATACCTGCATGGCCAAGTTTAGGAAACGACGTTTTCAGGATTGAAATGTGGAAACACCACAACCAACAAAACACGAAATGAACCGCAAAACCAACCACCCCCTCACTCAACATGTATATTTGTTTAAGCTATCATATTATGATTTTGGTTTCCAGAAAGAAAAAGATACAATTGAACAGAAACATACAGACAGAGTTTATATTACTATAATTGTGTCCACAATGTCGCAACAACCAGGAAATGATGCAATTGTGGGAAATTGTGATTTTACACCAATTCCAAGTTGATTTGGCTGTTAGAGCCCCGCTGACAGATGATGGATCGGCCAAATTTAGCAAAAGTTGAAAAACTTGATAGTTACTGCAATCACAAGCAGTTTCTCTCACTTGCTCCACCCGGCTTTTAATGTTGTACCATGTTAAAAATGAGATTTGAGAGGCTGTAGATGACAAAATTTTGATTTGGATATTGGCAATTAACTCCATTGATCAATGTATTCGAATTGATTTTATGAATGTTAAAAATAACACTGGGTAGGCTAATGAATTGAACCCCTGTACCAGTCGAAAAGTGGTGAGTGTATATGCGGCACTATTCTAACCACGAATCAGTAAAATGGCTTGAAACCTTGTGAACAAGGGAATTTTAAACGTACAATTCACAAAAATTTAGATTACATTAGACGTAACGAATTACTATCAAAAACAAATACGTATTTTTGAATAAATTATGTGATTTTAGAAAGAGCACTTTTGGAGCTAAAACTTTTACACAGCACAATTTGGCAACCAAACAATAACTAACTAAACTAACTAGGTAGCCTTATAGGGTGATCATGTGTGTAAAAGTGAAAAGATTATCAGTGTTCCGCCTTTACAAATCCCATGGTTTCTAATATCACGCTACATATTTACAGCCCATAACCTGCAATAGAAATCAGATAAATTTTGGTCGCTGCAGTATTTAAATTCAACGGATCGAATAAACTGGCAGGTGAGCAACTGCAAAGGCTGAAAATACGGTGTAACAATAAGAGGCATAGGCAAAAGACAAGCAGGCAAACTGCACACAATTCAAAGAGGAGCAAAGTGATGGGCGAATACAAAGCAAGCCAAAAGTGACTTCAATATTAAATTAACAAAAAAAAAAAATCTGTTGGTAACAGTAAAGGTGATTTGGTAAAATTTTAAACTGAATGTGATCGAAGTAAATGATGCGAAGGGCAACACATTTATAAAAGTGGTGAAAAAGAGAGACAAATATAGGTACGAGAAAAACATAGATATATTACCGGCTTTTTAACGTTAATTTTGAAGAATATAATAAAAATTTTGCATAATTCTAAATTTTGATGAAAAATGTATGACCGGATAATTATGTGGTATTGTAACATATATTTTCGTCTATTTTTAGAAATGACGAACATATTCATCTACACGTTTTCAAATACCAAAATGTAGGTATTCATCAACAATAAAACTTCCTATAACTCTTCATAAACAACCACTTATGAATACAGATATAATGTCTGTATATTCATGACCTAATTGTGCCTGTCCCTCGAGTATATCGCGAGTCAGAACAACCCTATAATAACAACACCCTACCTCACTTAGCCTATGCGACATGTACACTTACATACCCCAAATGGGTATATAAACCCTCGATTTGAAAGAATCTACACATTCAGTTCCTAGAGCCTCTCTTATAGAGCTACTAGTTTATAGACAGTCTTGTCTAAAGGGTTGTAATCCCATATGTTAAATTTATTGTAATGTATTAATTGGTGTACTGTTGTTGTACAATTTATTATTTTATTAAAAAGTGTTAATTCAAACTTTTGTTCTAAATATTATTGAGTCTCTCAAATACGTTAAGGTCCACGATAGTTGTGGATGATAAATTGAATATTTTAATTATTATAGAGGTATTAATGCTTATCCAGTGTTCAATATCTTGTGAATGGTGTAACACTGACACTGGTTCTAATTAGGTACATTATAACTTCTTTTGACCGTTACAAGTATGACAAGATATTTGTTTTGTTCTGTGCTGATTGAAAAATAGTCGCTAGGCTTGTATTCCCCTACACTGTTCAATCGGATGCTTATTCTATGAAATTTTATTTAATAACGTTGTTGGTGAACTCGGTTTACGCTGCATCATTGATTCATGTATAACATTTTTAATATTTCGTAGATATTGGACTCCCCCCCTCCTCCCAATAAATGATTGTCATTCTCATAAGTACTGGTAGGTTTATGAAGAAATTTTCAGTGTTGATGAAAAAAGCATAGTTCTTTATTTATAACAATTTTCGTCCGTTGTTATTCTGGAAGAGAAGTAATTTGATTTTTTGCGTAGGTACTTCATAAAATATATACTAGAAGTTATCGCATTACCTTCGATATCAATCAGCATTTGTTATGACATTCGATATTATTAACTACTTGGTAAATTTGACTAGACTTATTAAATGAAACCTTGAAACAGTCAGAATATATTTTTCTCAAAGCTGCTGTCTTACTTCTTCCGTTTCATTTTCACTATATTTTTTTCCAATATTCTTTTTCAAATTTGAAAAAAAAACGTTGTTTGTTTTTGAATTTTTGAAGGTATCCAATGCTGAAAAAAGTATCATAATGTGCTTTGTCTAAAGAAAACTGGCAGTCGACATATTTGATGAGACTTATGGTATCGTTTACTCTGTTAGAACATGTCTTGGTTTTGACATCTATTACAGAATTTGAAATGATATTTATTCAAAAATATTCGAATTCAAAACGAGAAATATGTCAAATTTGTGGCCTATGTTTTCATAATATCAGTCATCGTTTGAAACTACTGCACCCACGCATGCGTACAATAGTACATTGTGTACCAAACGGAAGTTGTATTTTTTGGCCGAGCCTGAGTTTGCAAGATGGGTGGTAGGCGAGCGCAGCAAGCCGAAAACAAGGGTTGCAAACAAGGAAGATAAAAAAAACAAATCACCCCTTGGTGTACACCATACTTCATGAACCGACAATGTTATTGTTGATCCAACGAAAAAATTGTAAGAACCTTTTTATAGGGAAATTTATGGGTTTTATTTTCATATTGACTCGTTTGTACTGTAAAATTGAAAGGGAAAATGTTATGGATATTTGAGTTTTCTCCTAATATTTTCACTCGCCTTTAACTCAAAATGATTTTATTTTTAGTGAAATCTGATGATAAAAATTAATTTGTTTGGAAAAAATAGGGAGGTTATCACTGAAAAATTTTTTTTAAAGTTATTATTTTTTAAAATTGACAAAAATTTTAAAAACAGCAATTTTTCCATTAATTAGCTATTGTTTATTCAATAATAATGAAGAAGTCATTAAAGATAAAAAAAGAAGTTGTAGGTTGTACATTTGAGTAAATTTTCTTATATTTCCGGCAATATCAACTTTAGCTTTGTAGCTTCAATAGTAGCTGAGAGATCATAGAATGAAAGACAATAGGTTTTTCTTAAAATAAAAATGTTGTTATTTCAAACAAGATTTTCATGATGTTTCATTGACAACATTGATTTCTTGATCCAAGGACGAAAAAGTGTACTTTTCCGACCTGTAAATTTCACTTTTTGCTCCTTGAACCGAAAAATAATTAAAAGTGATCATTTTTTCAAAGTTTTTAGTCCTACTCCCAAAAATTAGTCCTCTGATCCAAACAGATGAACTTTCAGTCTTAAAATGAGGGCAGAAAACGTGCTATTACGGACAGGAAATGCATAAAAAAATTTGGATCGACAGTTGTTCTCTAAAATTTATCTCTTCAATTTTGGAGGGTGCTCTGAAGAAACAAAAAAAAGAGAAGAATAGGACTTATTTCATACATCAGTCAACGGTTCAACTGTCATATAAATGTTGTGGGTTTGTGCCAGATCGCAATTGTGCATGTCCATCACCTTAAATTTGTAATGCAGGCAGCCAACCATTTCAACGGGAACATATGGCAACTGAAGTTGCTGCGATGTGTGTACTTAATACCTGTTCACAGCACGGTGTCATGAGTCCAGCTGTGTACGGTGTATCCATACTGCCTCCGTTCAGTCTGACAACCATGCAACGTCTACTTGGAGGATGTGCTTCTTATTTATTTATTTATTAGTTGGCGAATTAATTCACTGATCTTGTACATTTTTAAGTGGTCTGCAAATTAATTTGCCTACTATAAGCCGATTGGTAATGGACCAATCAGTATATTATCAATCGACAAGAGGACGAGCCACTAAAATGGGGAAAAATACTCAAAAATTTTTTTGAGAAAAGATATTTCTTGAGAAGTCCAAGATATTTTGTTTTTCTTTCGTTTGTTGGAATCTTAAGAATATAAAAATGTACGACACATCTCCTCAGAGATGGTCATCAAACAAAACAAAAAAATAAAATTGAACATTTTCACAGAGATGTTTATTGCTTGATGCTACACTTTGTAAAATTTCGACTGTGACAGATGTACAGTCGATTCTCAAAATATGTATCTCAAATCAATTGAATACGACCTTATACATGATAATTTTTCTCAACTCATCCACCAAAAATAGGTAATTATTGAATTAATTTTGGTTAGGAAAGTTCAAAATTTCCAAATTGATTCGGAATAGTTAAGGTAAACCACTGTAGTGGTAGGAGTTCAAGTATTCGTTTAGTTGTCGCAGGACAATAAAATATTAGAGTTGTCACACACCTCAGCATGCGCCTCTGGTGGAACAACAACGGTTTGTGTCGCCTCAGCCCAGTGTCTACCAGTCATGGAAAGTCCCTAGCGCATTGCCAGTGCACATGGGACTCATGGGTGGAGCCATGACAACTACCACTTATGGGTCAGTTTCTTGTGGAGATGATGTCTACCTAACAAAGTATGAAAAGTAACTTTATTCCCACCAGTATTTCAGCTATGGGCATTTAAAGTTGAATATTTTCACATGCTGCAAAATTATCGTATACATCATCATTCTACACTTAAATTTATACCACCTAGGTTATATTCGCACATTTTTAATATCATTCATTTACAAGTAATTACATTTTTAAAATTATTTTTTTACCAGTTATGAGTTGACCCACAATTGGTATTATTCTTATTGACCCATAATCGAGATAAATAAAATTCAGTTTCAAATGTGAATCAAATCAATTGTGGGACAATTTTTTTTCAAGCTTTAAAGCTGAATTAGGAAGGAATAGATTCAAAAATACTCATCAAGTAAGCTTATGATAATAAATGAAGGAAATTATCGTTATAAATATAAAAATAAAGGTTTTTTAAACACTTGAAATCCTGTAGGTACCACCATAAGAGACCCAAGTGAGGTAGAAATTTAAAAACACAAAAAATATATTGTATGAAGTAATATTGAACAATTCTAATACACAACTAAAATAATTGATCATTTTACTTTGATTTCATAACACTTCTTCCAAACAATTTCAAATTATTCATCAGAAAAATTGAACATTTTTGAGGTTTCTACTTTGTAAGTTTCTATAATCAGGCTAATAATGTGCACAATTGGCAAACATTGATCAAAATGTTCAGACTATCTTCTATTTCACTTTTTATACTAATGCGTACTTATTGTCACTTTTTAAAACTACCGTGCCTATTGTTAAAAATTTTAACTTATAATTGGTACTGATGAAAAAATGGTAGTTTACCTTAAAAGAAAATTTAATTTCTTCACTAATGTAGAAATGAGTTTTATCTTAATTATTTTCGTTTATTTCTTCATTTGAAAAAAATTTAATGTTTTCACAAAGTGTCAAAATGGAGCTTTTTTTAATGGCTTTGTAGGGATTAGTCTACTTGTAAGAGATTAGAGGCTTGGCCTCCCAATGACAGTTGTCAGCATAAGATGATCATATTTGTGCACTGCGCATTGAAAACACTGTATGTTTGTATGTATGTACTTGCAAAACATTGCTTGTATGACATAATGTACGGACTGTGATAAATCAATTAATTGCATCTCGGATTATGTCATGATCCGCCTTATCAATACACTTGTGGTATTTTACATGTAGCCATAGCAATGGTAAAATATGTTGCAATTAGTCATCACACATACATATGTAATCCTTATGTATGTGTCTATGTGTGTCTGCGTAAGGAGCCAGTATATAAGCTCAGGAAACTGGCTAAAAAATTGCCAGTGTTTGCTGAGGTCTTGGCTTCCCTATACCTTGTGTATAATATGTGGTGAACACACAAAATTGCAGAAAACCTTCTACTGTCAACAAAAGGTTTTCCACAGGCTTTTTTAAAATATTTTTTACGCACTGTTTACAGTTAAAAAAGTGGCGCAATGTCAGTATGAAAATTGGATTTTTTCAAGGTCTTGCTCTTAAACAAAATATTTCACCTCTCCCTAATTATTTAATCATTTGATAAAAGTCTGTTAATCAAAGGAGTTGACGTATTTAATTGAATAAAATATAATAACATTTGTTCAGTGGATTTGTTGAAATAAAATATCGTACTTGACTAGTTAGCCACTCATGATTATAAATTTTTTTCAGTTACAGCACTGGTCTTCTTACTGTATAGAACTAAAAGAACCAACGCACTGAATGTGCTCATATAAAATTAAAAATAGAAAATGTTAATAATGTGTCAAATATGAAAATTATTAAAAATTATGTGGATACCTCTTTTAGTGTATTTACCTAGGAAAATACAACTATTGCATTCAGTGCAATGGCGGCAACTGGAGGTGGGACATACGGAAAAGCGCCGATCCGGAGTCGTAGATCACAAATATGTAGGTCATTCAAATTCTTCTGTACGCAATATAATATAAGTATATATTTTCACTTTTTGTTCATTCTGGCAGTTTTTGGAAGTCTACGGAGCCTCCGTTGTCTGACCTAAGTCAATGAAAGTTGGTGTATTGTTAAAAGCTTTTATGAACTACATATTCATGTTAAAATTTTTGAAATTCATTCTGTAGTTTCAGAAAAAGAGGTTTTCGAAGTGTTGCAAATTCACAATTTTGTCATCACGATAACTCTCATAAATAAAATTATTTTGGGTTGAAATTTCTATGGCAGTTGGAGACCATTAGGGATTGGTTTGGTATTGAATTTGAGCGAAATTGGTCAAACTGGTTTTTGAATGGCAGTTATTACTAAATTTTATAATTTTGGAAAATACACACTTACCACGGTTGATGGTGGCAAAGATATTTTAAAAAACCACATACCTCCATTTTCCACTCATAAAACCACATTCACCAAAAAGTGAATCATCGAGATATTTTTGACCTGTCTATTTTACTCTTGCTGGTTTCTATTTTTCAACTAAAAATGCTCCTTTGTAATATTCAATGACTGGTGCAACACCAAACTATCACATTAAACTTATTTTTTAGAATAGCATATTACACAACATGAGAAGAAAGTGAACAATTCCCAATCATTGCGGCAATCGCATGAGTTGTTAATTGCTCATTCTGACCAAGTTGTTTACAACATTTTTTTCAATAAGTGTAAGAATGCTGTATTTGAGACTGGAGTTGTAAAACAAGGAAAATGTGTGAAAAAATCAACAACTTAAAAAAAAAGTGAAAAAATGGCAAAAAAGGAGAGCAAAAAAAGGAAATTGGAAAAAATTAAAAAGAAATATAGAAGAATAAAATCCAAAACCTCTCTTCCCACCATGTACCAAAAGAAAATTGTCATTTGCAACTATAATGTATTTGCAGATTATCAATCAAATTGGAAAAAAATTAAATGATTTGAACAAATAAAAGAAAACTCTTATCATCCTGGTAAGTTGCTCTTGTAGCCTAGTTATTAAGAGTACCTGCCTTCTAAATTGCAGACCAGGAATCGAATCCTCGTCGCAACAAAGAGAAGTTTTAAGAAGAAGAAAATAAGAAATTAATAATTCAAATTAAATGGCTCAAAATCATTGAAAGGTGTGGGGAAAGTAAGGAACTAATTAGATGTGAGAAAATTCATTGAGGGATTGAAATGTGGGATCATAAGGAATCAGAAAAATATATGAAGGAGTGAGCAAAGTGGGTGATAAGTAAGAGTTGTGAAATTGGCCACATTCTGAGCCTCAGATGCTTCGAAAATACAGTAATTCATACACATGTTGAAAAAATTACTTTTTTGTCAATTAAATATTCGAATATTTTTCATTTTTAGATATAACATTTGACGATCTGTGGTGTATTTTTGTACTGCAGGTTGCATAAACATTTGAAATGCTTTAATTAATGGTTAAAATGTCTATGCATAAATCGTAGTTAATCATTCTCTGTAATAATCATAGGATGCATGATTAAATTGGTTTCACTTTTTCCAATTTAATGGTTTTATTCACTTACTGGGTGCTTTAATGATTGGTATATAAGGAAAAATTATTTCCTTACATGCGTATTAAGGTTGCTAATGGTGGGCCTATTTGCAACCTCCATTTGTATTCTATCTCAGCGATTATTTATCGTATGTAATTTCTAAGAACTTGAAACTGATTTTTAGTATTTTGAGTTATTTATTTGCTTATTTATTTTTCAGCTCATGTGATCAAAAAAAGTGAAAAAATTGAAAACTGCTTGTAAATTTGCTTTCGAATGGTGACTACATACGAATACCAGCAATGCGAATTAAAAAATCTGAATTTTTCAAAATCGCTTGGATTATTAGCTGTGTTTCTGTCCTGAGCGATGCAATTGTGTCTCACAATCCAACAGGTAAGAAAATCCTTCTTATTGAATTGTGGGTGAGGATGTTACTGTAAATGAAAATTTGATAACTATTTATGCAATGAAAATTCTAGTTGGTAGTTTAGTCGTTAGCTTTTCAGGTGAACCAAACAACATGGAAAGTCCTAAAAATTATTAGAAATTAGGTGTTCATCAAACTGTGATAAGTGTTTCAAGTGCTTAATATTTAGTGAGGAACTAGGCCATTAAACCCATTCAGCCATTCCCCAATATTTCATTTAGAGTATCAAAGCCATTGTCAATTACTTTAATGGTTTTATAGAAAAAAGGTTTTTTTTTTTTTTTTTTTTTACATATTGGTTGTTAATTAAAATTATTTTGAAATCCATCCAATTTTACTTAAAAACGGCGAAAAAGAAATGTTTCTTAACAAAGAGCTTTGTATCTCAGATTATTTCACACCCCTATCTTTAGAAAATTCATGTTTTATTTTTCAATTTAGCTCTTAAAAAACTCTTCAAATAAATTTTTTGGGACAGAGGAGCCAAATTTTTTACTCAATAATGTCTACAATTATCACACAGTTTTAATCGTTACTACAATGCTATCACTCTGAGCAGATTACATACCTTTTATATTTACAAAACTTTTACAGGACTTTAATAATTTCTGTCTCCTTCCCCACGTGTGTCATTCGCAGGTTTTCTCGTGTATCCCATTCTCATACATGTGTAGCTCTAAAATTGAAAAATGTGGTGCGAAATTTGACGAAGAAAATTGAAAAACTTTGTCGTTGAATCTTCTTTACACATTTCTTGCCTAGAAGGTGTGGTATACTTGTCATATGCATCGTTGTTTTTATTTCTTTCATTTCCCTTTCTCCTTTTAATAGCGTACAAAAAATTCATTTCATTCTCGAGTGTATAGTACTTTTTAAAATTTACCTCGTAAAATGACACTGTTAGTGACATTTTGTATTTTTGTGTTTCTTTTCTTCTTCTTTTTTTTATTTACTTTTTGAACATGGTTATCTATACACGGTATTACAAACGTGTTTAGAAGAAGAAAAGTTGCAAAAAAATGTATGGTAACTTGCCAGAAATTTACGAAATTTGTACTTGGTTGGAAATATGTGATAGGTAACAATACTCTGCCGTGTTAATGAAAAAAGTTGAATCTGACATTTTTACACAAATAAATCATTTGGTATCAAAAGAAAGAGGAGGCAATTCTACACATAAAACGCCTCATTTCTGATAAGAAATACAAAATTTTATCGAATAAGGGTTTTTCCAATAACCCCATTTTGTTATTTTCCAGTATTTTATTGAGCATGAACACTTCATTTGGGAAAAAGGGGAAAAATAACATTCACACTAAGAAATTCTTGGTCGAACGGTTTAATATCTGATCAAGGATCGGGATTAGAAATAAGGTGCTATGTAGCACCACTATCAGGTAAGAGGGAAACGTTGAAAGAAATACCTGATCAGGTAGTTGACTGATAGGATGTTTTGTCAGTGGAGGAAGTGACCATTAAGGCAGACTCTATTAACTCTGGACTAGCTTCAGGCTGACTGACATCAATAGGGGATAATGGCAATGGGACCAACTGGTAACTATCGAGGTTTTTGGTAATGTCCCGCATCTCATCATCCGAGTACTCTATTGAGAGACTCTAAATGGTCTCCTTTATCTCCAATATAATTGTGTTATCTCGACTATATAGATTTCAAAAATGAGATCGTACACTACCTCTGCTCCAAAATCAGTTCGATTATCTATATTTTCAAGTTTGACATTACCATATGGAAGTTCAAATGGCAGAATCTCCAAATCTGCCACTAGTAAGAAAATCTCCAACTCCCTGAAAGACACGATATCCTATCAACCATTGCAAACTCAGCTGCAGTTTGTTGTTGAGGTTGTGGTTAGCCTTCAGGTTGCTTTCAAGGAACACCTCTTCCTCAGTTGTCTACTCCTCTACAATTTACACTGATTTGATTGTAATGTTTTGTACATTGCCTCCAATGTGTCTCATAGGGTTGTTGATTAGACCACTACATTGCTGAGGTTTTATCTCCTCAACCTCAACTAACTCTATCTCTGAACGAAGCAACCTATCCACATCTTCTGACTGGATCAGTATCGAGTGTGTCTCTAATATCTAACTTCAGATAACAATGGGGATGGGTCACATTGTGGACACAGCCGATATAAGAATAGAAGTTATTTTGTTATAAAATTCACATAAATGACCTTCAACAGTTGGATTTGGGCATAATGATCCAAAGTGAACAAACCGTTGACAATTGTAACATTGAAGGCCAGATGGTACATTTCTTATTGGTAACACTCCTATTCCATAGTCTCCTCATCCTCTATTTGCCACAATACCCTGATTTTTATATGATACGTCTCATCCTACTTTATCAGAACACATTTCTAACATTCAATTTGATTCTGCTTGTAACATTAAACATTTCAGCTCCTCAACCAATTATCCGATATTATTCTGGCATTGTTTCAGTCATGTGGGAGGATTTAGACATCTTTATGTAAAAATAAAGCTCTATTTTTCTTTTTCGGTTAACATATTATTTTCTTGATAACTTTTGTACATGCGTATTAATTCATCAGATTTTTGAATGAATTGGTGGACCTCCTCCTTTTGAGGATTAAAATGTAATAGTGCAAATTCTCTCCTTAAAGTCTCTGATTCTTTATGAACTTCTCACTTTTGAAATCTTAGTTCTCAAAATACTAATTGGGTTCTTCTCTGCCACCATCATTTTGTGATAATTATCATCACTATGATTGACGATAATGTCATGTACCAAATTTTATCTCCTATCTCTTTCTTTTTCCTCAAATTTCTCCAACTCCTGTTCTGAATTTTCTATTACATCAAATAAGTTTTTTGATATTGACTCTGATCAAACCTAAGGTCATATTGTAGGCTTCTTATAAATTTATACTCCCATTTAGTATTATCTTTTGCATTTACTAACTCTAATTTTAACTTTTTATGACTCTCCTCATCTCCTGTTGAACCACTTTTCAACATATTAGTTCAAAATTTAAGTAACTCTTGGCCTAAATCCTTCTTCTCCAAACGTTCCCCAGTTTTATTCTCCTTAGAAATATTTCTTCTTCACTTCTAACATTAATATTTTCTCCTGATAAAATTTGATTACCTGCGTCATGATTAACATTTACATTAATATTATTATTGTCTCCCATTTTATCAATATCAGAAACACTTCTATTAAGATACTCCAAATTTATATTTGCGCCATTTACCTGTTCATCAGTAATGTCATACATCTCCTCTAAGCAAGTTATATGAGCTTTCTTATCCTCCACTTGTTGCAACTTGTTTTGAATTCGAAGCTGTTCCACCTGCTTCTCACGCATAATTTCAAAGCAAACTTGACCACCTTACGCATTTTAAAACCATTTAAGCACCAAAACTGCAACATCATAGGATGTACCGGACACCATCTGTCCGATTTGCACCAAAAAATATAAGGTTCATTCTTGTCTAGATCGAGATAAGTGAACCAAATTTCATGACTAGGTACTGGATGGAAGTTGCGAACTTTACTGCGTTTCATAGAAATGTGTGTATATACATATATACATTACATGAATTTCAGCTAATAATGCCAAAAGTTTTCTAGGGTCGTAAACGGAAAACGTATTAATCCACACTCTTGGGATCTTAAATAATGGATCCGTTTTAATATTTAGATTTTCTTTGGAAACCTACGGAAACGTTTGGGAGTGTAAAAAAAACTTGTAATTCTGCAGAAGGAAACAAAAATGCTTAGTAAGTAAATAGAATACGTCCATGACTGACATACACCTTGCATTGTATGAAAACATCTACAGTTTTTATACAAATTCATCTTGTTCGGAGCTCGTGTGTTTTTCTTCGAATGCATTGTCCGTCGACTGTTTTTATCAGAGAAAATGTTGTCTTTGCGTACTTACGCTGTAATTCAAAAGTGTGGCTTAAATATTAAATTAAAGCTGCTTCTTTTTTCATAGTTTTCCATTGACGAGATTACGAGACTGTACTAATTTTTGTTGAAATTAAAACTCGTTTCTTTTCTTTTGTGTCGTATACGAATAACTCAGTTGAATCCATGATAGAAGTTAAATTTACAAAATAAACAGAAAAAAAAAAAAAAGCTTCACAAAATAACCCGCTGACTAAAGTTAGGTCACAGAAGGCCTTCTTCTATGTCAACACAGACGGGTACCCTGTCTTAGTTTTTCATGCTAAACAAATTTATTTTTCGGATAAAAAAAAAAAAGAAAAAAAGTGATAGTCGTGAAAACATTTTTTCCAACAATATATACATTCGAATAAGGTTTTAAAATTAATGAAATTCCATCACTCGAATAATACCTCGTAACCTACGTTGCAATTTTTTCTTTTTTTCATGTCTTCCTTTCTCCAAGTTAAAAAATGTTGTCGCATAAAAGGATGATGACATACTTGGCGAATTGTTTTTTCGAATGAATCAATACGTGAACATTGTAATAACCATTCTTATGCACAAATATTTGATACAACTGGCCTGAAGTTGAAGTTAAGTTTTTTATTTATCTACACGAAGGCAATGGAATGATTTATTGAGATTTACAACATTTTTCAGTCAACCATTATTATAATGATTCGTTCTTCTCTTCACATGAGTGATGTATACGTTCAGTATAATTATGTACGAACTTTTGAAGAACGTTTCCAAACATTGCTTGGCTCAATAAATCAAGTTGTTAAAATTTGTAAAAGACCATGTTTTCTACCAATGAGTTAGAAATATATAACTTGGATCTCATTTCACTGGATTGCTTTGAAGTTCTAAAAACTGGAAAGCCCACCTTTAATGCTTTTAAAATTCTCTCCACAATCTTGCTTCTGTTAGAATCTCATATCAAACTGATCCCATCCCAACTTTTCAATTTACCATCGTGCATTTTAGGTTTCGAAGAATCCTATAATTCATTAATGAAAGTGTTTTTCATCATATTGAGCAGAACACATTTACACACATATACGCAGTCTTTTGAAAAGACTTATTAGAGGTACCCACGAAAAATTATTTTCGAACAAGACTTCAGTGTCATCCTAAATATTGAATGCTCCTCACTCACTGTACGTTCCTGAACAGTGTGGCTGTTGCCTGTGTCATTTGTGTGAAGTCTTCTCCTCTACATAAATACGTGTCAACTCAGTCGACTGTCTACGACATACGATACGATTGTTTCTATTTTCACTTTCTGTTTTTTCACCATTAACCCGACCAATGCTGACACTTGACATGAAACTACGTTTGGATTTCACGAAACATTTATGAATGGAGATGATATGTGTGTACAACAAAGAAAGTAGAAAAGAAGGAGAACCTAACAAAGTGAAAGAGTAAAGTTCGTCTTATTTGAAAAATTACACTTCTCAAGTATTTCCTTAATTGTTTTCTTCTTACTGCTCCATAATTGAAGATTATGTCATAGGTAAGTAGAATTCACTTGTTGTGATCGTTTTGGGACTTGGACGAAACAATCATAATAAAGGGCTAATCACACGAAGCAGAGGGGCGAATTTTGAACCAAACATTAAAAAACTCTAATGTAAATAATTCTCCTTTTTTTTTTTCGCTCATTTATCCATCTCTCTGTGACCACAAAATCACTTTTATCAATTTTTTCCATTAAATCGTCCGTTTTTAATCCAAGTAATGGCCGTGCATATTTTTATGTAACACTTGAAAACCATTTCATTAAAGCATAATTTTTGTAGTCATCTTTTCCTGTCCTTTTTCTCTTGTGATTCTGATTTTCACTACACATCCCTGGCCCGTAGTGGTGCGAAATATCGGTATTTTTCCCATACTTCATTTCGCACTAATAAATGATTGATATAATGAAAATTCGACTATATATCCATAGTTAAAATGATGAAATCTTCGAGATCTATAGAAATAAAAACTTTACAAACGTTGGGAGAGTTATGTTGGAATATTTCATTCTTAAACGTGAGAAAAATACGAATAAAACGTATCGATACTTGAAATATCGATATTTTTCACGCCTTTACTTGTCGCTCTTTCAATATAACATCAGGTTCTTTCAATTATTCATTCAGAAGTGACTGACAATCTCAGCGTGCCGACTGCCTCAAGCTAACTCATTTTGGGAAGAACAAATTGTATGAATTCAATAAGTCCACTTCGTTACTCAACTTGAAATTCCTTCGTTTACCATTTTGAAGCACTTTCACAACTAATCACTTCACTTGAAAACATCAAAAAAAGCGTAGGAAGTAAATTTAGTAAACTTAGATAAAGCAAACAAAAAAACAAATATGGGGACTACGCTTGTAATCAAGAAGAAAATTTGTGTTGTTTCGAGACCTGCAGGCAGGCTCGTTAAACACACTACCTAACTGTTTTTCTGATCGAGAAAATCAACTGATTTTCTTAGTTCGGTGTTGGGATACACAGAGTGCGTAAAATATCCACTAGGTACAGCCATATTTCAACAGCACTATCTCAGCCTCTGAATTTGTGAAAAATCGTCTGTTAAGTTGCCATCGTTGTCCATAATTGAACACAATATTTCAATTTTGAAAAACGTTTCCCAGTTCACTCGATGATTCTCTAGCCTTAATTTGAACTAGAGAGCTGAGCTTAGTATTATCTGAGGAGGATCTAATCATTGTTAGCTATTTGGAAAAATAAATAAAAAAACACAAAATTTTCAAAATTTGCTGGTTTTTGGAATCTAGAAACTTCTCCTCTTTCACGCAATGATTACTCAGCAGCTATTCAAGGTAGAGAGCTAGAGTAGGTATTGCTGAACAGAAAATAAAATTTACTTGTATATACTTTTGATACAATTTTATAATAATCTTTAAGCTATCAATTTGAAAATAAAGGAACGAAAAAAAAAGCAAATTAATGAAAAATTTGTTTTTTTTTGGAATCTGTAATCCTCTGCTAGAAATCTGGGGTTGATATTGATAGAAAGAAAAAAAAATCAACTTGAAGCTACTTTCCGTGTAATTTTCAAGTCGTTTTTAACTGTTTAAAAAATTTTTTTCCTATGTGAAATTTTTGTTTTTTAGTGGGGGGTCAAAATTTGTTTCGCGTTAGTTGCCAAAAGTATATGGTGTTCGACAAGTGCTAATGGGATATTTTAACTGCCACTCGTCAGCAAACTCTTCACACTCTGTAAAAAAATAGCGCTTATTACACACGTGTCAATCCTATTTCCATTTAACGTATTTCCAATATTATCGCCAGAAATAACTTTGGGTATCGTCATTGAATTGTTTTATCTGCGTAAATTAAATTCAACTGAATCGTCAATATTATATTCTATCGTATATCTTATTTCGTTCAATGTCTATGAAGATCGAACAAGTTCGTACTTTTTATGAAGAACGACAACGATGTTTTTTGGGGCGCGATTAAATCATTAGTTTAAAAACGTGCCATATAAAAAGGGGGGGGGGAAGCAAAAACATTTCATCGTTTTTCGAAAAATTTCAGAAGAGGTTCTACGAATGATTTCCATCATTCGAGTGGTGGAACCTGAGATGAAACAACTCTTGAATACCTTAAGAGTTTTTTTTTCCTCTCTTCGCGAAGGCGTAAAAATTTGCGTAAAAAATTATACAGCTTCAGTGATTTTTTAGTAGAGAAAAGCTTTTCTCGGAAGAATAGGAAAAGTGTGGCACTTTTGAAATCAAGATTAAACGGGCGTATAACGTTTATTACGCAATAATCGTAGACTTTTTCCTTCCTTTTTTTTTTTTCTTCCGCGTTTCCCCTTTCTTTTTAGATTCCCTTACCTCATTTTTCTTGTCTTCGTTCTTTCCACTTGTGTTTCCCTAAAATAAATTTTGGTTTTCTAACGCTGAATTCTCTCACCAATGGTTTCACGTCATAATTGTGTCTGCGTGTAGAGGTGCTCGAATATCTTTGTAATAATGATGCGAAGGTTACGCATTTTCGTGCCAAATCATCCCTTATACGTGGGATCTGCGTTAGATAAACCTCGTCCTTCAGCTCACCCTTTAGCGAATAAAAGTGGAAAGTTGATCAAGAAATGAGGGAGGGAGAGAGAGAGAGAGAGAGAGAGAGAGAGAAAGAGAGAAAAAGAGAAAATGAGTGTGATATATAGATAGGGAGAGAGAAAGAATACGAATGCCTTCTTTATAAGTACGGTACCTACTTCGACAAAATTTTATGATTTACCACGTTTTCGAAAGGAAATGGTCATAGCTGTTCTGTCAGCACAGGATCCTTTCATTATTAACGATCAGCGTTTCTATGCAGACCTTCCGCTTTCGTTGCGGACCATTTTCGTTGTTAAAAATATAATATTATTGGTGAAACCATTTTTGATTGCTGTTAAATTCTTATTCCCAAATATATCTTCTAATTTATTATGAAGTAACTAACGTCAAATTGTGTTTGGATGGAAATTTGTTGTCGTGAGATGCAGAAATCGTATATACTTATGTAAGGAAAAAGGGGAGAAAGAAAAGAACTACACGTAAGCTACTTCTAAAAGCGTCGAATAAAATAGAGAAATTAAATTCGCTTCGTTTTATTGGAAGAGTCGACTCTCGTTTTTTTTAAATTTTTTATGATTTCCTGCGTTGGAGTACCATGTTGCTTTTTAATCTGCTTTGGTGCAAGTGAGGGACATTGTTAGTCGAATATAACACTAGAATATCGTTTTTAATACCCAGATGTTAGTACAAAGACTACGTCACATTTCGTCGCATAGTAACTGAAATAAAAGAGTATAAAAATTAGAAATACTGTGTGTATATATAATATACACACAGTATATCCTTGTATGTATACTATATGCATATATACCTAGTGTACAAAAAAATTTTAGTGAACAATGTATTCTTGATCTGTGACTCAGCATCGGCGCTTTTCCGTTGGTCCAGTCTCCTAGTTTTTTCACTGAACTGAAAGCAATAGTTCCCGATTTACAACGAATGGCTGAGAGTTGACTCATAGTCAATTTTGGGGATCTTGACACGTCTTTTTAACTAGAGCTAAAGTGCATCAACCAATCAGAATGCTCCGAGAATGCATTTACTCTTTGACTAAAGACTGCCTCAATTTTAACCAATTTTAAACTTTGTGTCAGTGCTTGGTTAATTTAGAAAAAATTTTTGACTTATTCTAAACTCAATTTTGTCCAAGGATTGGCTGCATTTGAACTTCGAGTCAACATGTTTGACTGCCATTTGACTTTGTTCTTGACTCTAAATTGGCTGATACTGAACATTTTTTTGACTGTATGCTGTCCATGTTTGGAACTGACTGGTTTGTGACTTAATTTTAACCGTATCTTGACTGGATTTTGACCATATCTCAGCTCAAAATTAACCACATCTTAACCATCAGATAACTGGTCCCAAACCCATGTATTCTCTTGGCCTGGCTATGTTTTAACTCATTATTAATTTAGTTTTGAGCTTCATTTGTTTAAAAGTCAATAACAGCAATCTCTCCTTAAACTATGTGAAAAATGTTTACAAATGTGTGTTTATAAGCATTAAGAGTCTTTATTTAAAATAATAAAATACAACACAAAAATAATATTGTTCAAGAAAAATATATATGTACTTATTCACGAGACTTGGATTAATGAACAAAAACAAAAGCAAAAACAATAGCATAGACAGGAAAAAAAAATCACAAAATAGGTACTGTAACTCACAAGATTATATAAAAGAATACAAAAATAGAAGAAAGAAAGACTAGCGCAGCAAACCACTCCCACTAAAAATATAGGTTTTCATAAAAAATATGAAATTTTCAAAATTGGAAAAAAATTAGTAAATATTTACTTACAAATCATAAAATAATAATGATTGGGTTAAATTTCGTAGCTATTGATTGAAAATTACCTATATTTGATTCTAAAATCAGAATTAAAACGGAGACTTCAGAAGCACTGTCAAGCCAATCTGCATTAAAATTGGTAAAATTTTAGAATAGATTATACTGAATATTTTTTTTAAATTTCGTAGATTTTGGTTCAAAATTAGAAATTTTATAGCAAAAATAAACACGAAAAGGCGGCAGTGCCACTCTGCCAACAGGCACTAAAATTGATAAAATGTTGGAATTGACAGAAACAATTATTTATTTACAATTACGTAGCTATATGTCCAACATTACTTAGTCATTATATAGCTAAAATAAAAACAAAAATGGCGGCTAGTTTTCGTATATTTTCTTTGGAAAATACGCTAAAACCAAGACTTGGATTGTAAACAAGAAATATGGGACACCAATACCGTCAACTGTTAGATGAAGACGTGGATAGAAAAAGGGCTCGAAAAAATGAATTTTCATTAAAAAAAATCATGGGTTTTCACGACATTCTGCATTGATATTATGCTGTACACGAAGTTGGATAAGTATGCTTAAACGATGCCTTATTGGTTGCTTTATTGCATAATGTAGCATACGTTATGTCGGCCTAATAGTATAATGCTGCCAAACATACGATGGATGAATTTTCTCTCCCAGTTCAGTGTGCGAACTAATTTAGGAATTCAGTTCGAAAATACGTGTTGTTGTGGATAAAACTGAGCGAAACCATTCCACTCAAAAATTCATCCCTCCAAAAAAACGTCGACTTCGTATAAAAAAATATGAAAATTTTCTGATGCAATTCTTTGTTCATATTTCTAGAACACATACAAAAGTATAAATTAGAATCTCGAGTATTGCCTGAATTTTTTTACACCTCCTTCTTTACTGTAGGAAATTGTCGCTCTCCTATTGACAAATAACCAAACTAATTGACTACGGTATTTTTGTAATTTGCATATACCTCTCTCTTTTTCCACTACCAAAACATAAGGAAGAAAGAAAAAAATAGAAAAAGAAATATTTACTTACACGATTTGCATTTCTTGTACAATCGATGATACATTGGAAATGATTTCTGTATTAGCGTATTTTCCTTTGGAAAATACAACTATTGCATTCAGTACAATGGGGTCGGAACTTGTGGAAAAGCACCGATCCTGAGTCGTAGAACACGAATATATTATAGGTCGCTTAAATTCTCCTGAGTACAAAATATGTATGGATGTATAATTATATATTTCGCCCTTTTTCTCATATTGGCACATTTTGATAGTCTGTGGGGCCTCCGCTGTTTGACCTGTGGCAATGAAACTTGGGGCGGTGTTAGAAGCTTTTATGGGCTAAACATATGTGTTGAAATTTTTGAAATTCGTCCTCTGGTTTTGGAGGGGGTTCTCAAAGTTTTGCAAAAGCACCTTGTTGTCATCATGATAACTCCCGTAAATTAGAAGATTTTGACTTGAAATTTTTAAAGCAGTTGGAGACTGTAAGGAACTGGTTTGGTATCGAATTTTGAGCGAAATCGGTCAATTGGTTTTCAAATGGCAGCCATTACAAAATTTGACACTTTTGAAAAATACACACCGCGGCTGATGCGCGGAAGAGATATTTAATTTTCATTTTTTTAGATAAATACTATCCCCACTCAAAAGTATTTCGTAATCATGATTTTTTCGTGAAATTTATTTTCACTTTCTGTTAGGCCTACTATCCCATGTGATGGGGGTTAAAAAATGATTATCTAGTTTTTCTTTTTGTAGGTACCTAGAAGCCTATTTCAAAAACCTCTTAGATTTGGCGCATTTTATTTTGAATAATTTATATGGGATAGATACCCATTGAATTTTTTTTGTGAGGTTTCTTTGACTATATTTTTATGTATGGACTGTTCGACAAGATAAACTGTGTGAAACAAAGACCGGAGGTTCAGGAAAAGGAAAGAATATGCATACAAATCACAAACAATTGCGATACCGTTAGGAAGAGAGAAAAACAAAATTTGGTATTACCTTTCTCTCTCTGATATTTGTTGAAATAGCCCTTCCCTGCATATTTTTTTCTTTCTCCGGACCTCCTATGTTTATTTCATTTCTGTAGTCCCACCAACTGCTGTTGGAGAAATTCATACGTAATAATATATAGTCAAAGGGGGTTTCTGACATTTTTATCACTTATTGTTGCAAACTTTATTTTTTTCACTTTTTGTTGCAAATCTTTTTTTTTTTTTTTTTTTTTTGTTGCAAACTTTGTCTTTACTTTTTGTTACATATAACGTCATCTTTTTACTATGTACGTCAGGTTAAATATTTCCTATGTTCAAACGAAGCTGAAACCTTCGGAGACCACTGCTCTACAAACATCAATTGTTATAATAATTAATCTGTGAGAACAATTTTTTTTTTTTTAATGAGAGACCATTTTTTGTTTGTTTCTCATCTGTATGTGCGCCTCACGTTCACTTTTTCTTGATTACGTGCCCAAAAAAGGCTTAGAATTTTCCGTACTATTGAAAGTCAAACATAATTTGGCTTTCACCACCATTATTTACTTCAATTACGTTGTTTCCAAGGGAAAATTATACCGTGTATTTGTAAGATCATTCATATTCCCCTAACTTTCAATATCACGTATAATTTTTCTAAATTTTATTTTGTATTCTATTGTCTTTGTGCTACTTCATGTTTTTCCTTTTTATCCTCTCGTCACCCACCCACCTTCATTTTTTCTTTCTATTTCTACCTTTTCAACGAAGATACTGATAATTCTTTCCCAAGTTTGCTGCGTGTACTCTTTTTTTCCATAAAATATTGTGCGTTATATCATTCGAATGGAACTGTAAAATAAAAAGATGTTACTAAATTAGTTCAACGTTTGCCAAGAAACGGAACAGTTCCGATTACCTAAATATTTCTAAAGTGAAAGAGTATTGTAGAGAAGGAAAAAAAAGAACACCTGTTAAAAATACTACGATGTTCGCGTTTTTATTAACTAAATTTACCAATAACGTTGCGAATCTCGAGTGCCTTTCAACCTTTGTAGAAACATTACGTATTCACTGAAGCAAAAAAATTGTTGAAACGTTTTAAGACGATGCCCTGCTGCTGGGAAGCATATCAGAAATAATCCAAACCGAGGGCCCACTCTTTCAAAATTGAAATTTAATTAAAATTTTTCTCTTAATTTCGACATTTTTACGAGCGCTGAGCGAATCTCAGGGCCCTTTTTTTTTCAACTTTCTTTTCTTTAGCTCATGAAGTTTTTTTTTTTTTTTATACCATGAGGTCATCTTTTCCATAAATATATATATTTTTTTGTGTGTGTATGTGTCTCAGTGAATATTATCGGAAACAAACTTATTTACCCGTGAAATCGCTTCTTTCCTTCTTCGCCCTGAATAGAGCTAAAATATTTCCTAAAATTTTAGTTTCATTCCTCTTTGTCGAGGAAACAAGTAAGCTGAATATATCGCAGAAAATCTCGGAGAAAAAAAAAACTTTGTGGCACATGCAGTATTCATGTACTCAATATGGATATACTGATTTAGACTATACCGTGGGTATAGAATACTCTGAAAAAAAGTGGGGTAATAAGTACCTACTTTCAAATAATGTACATAAGTCAGCGCATAAAAGTGGGGGAAATTCGGTACAATTTGTTTTTTTACGGAAACGGTTGCATTACAATAATTACTGACTGAGTATGAACTGTTTTTTTTAATCAACATAACGTTCACTTTATTTAGTTAGTATCATATCCACTGCTCTGGTGGTACTCTTTATGGAACAGTAATTCCATTGCTGTGAAGTACTTAATTCGGTGGTATAAGAACATACATTACCCACCAGCGTTATATTGAACCAACTAGAATGTAGCCCTAATAAATGACAAAAAAAATTTTTTTTTAATAAGTTTGTATAAAATGAAAGTCATCTTTTTGATAATGGTACGTTGTGTACCAAGGAGGCAAAGTTGTTTTTTTGGCTGAGTCTGAATTTGCAAGACACGTCTTAGACCCATATTCACAAATTGTCATTTTAACCTCCTTCACTTAAATTTCACTTTAAAAATTTTTTTTGCACAATTTCATACTTAGAAATGTGGGAACATTGTATCTCTTATGAGAGTTCCAATTTAAAAATAAAATGTTACCACACTTTTAAATACAAAATTGTGCCAGTGAAGTTGAAGTGAAGGGAGGTTAAAGTGACATTTGTGAATATAGGCCTTGGCGTAGTAAGCCAAAGACGAGGGTCGCCATAGGGACTTGCTATTTGCACCACGTCTTCATCCTTGTGAACGGGTCAGTACAGTGAATTATTGAATGAATCATACCACAGACATAGACTAAATAAGAGTTGTGATTTGTGAGCTAGAAAATTTGTATTTTTTTGATGTACAAATTATGATATATATTTATCTACCCGGTTAATGAATAATTTCTTTTTATTTTGTAAAAGAAAAATAACCAAGTACAGATTTGGGGAAATTGAAAAAAAAAAATTGATGTAAAACATAATTGTGGAATACCTTGTCGTGAGAGATATATCTCACCAGAAGGAAATTCTACAGAATTTAAGTGTGTTCAGCCACTTCATACATAAGTATGGGTAAGCCAGAACCAGACCGAACACTAGCAATTTTAGAGCCGATTTGGGCGGTTTATATACGGCTTATTCACGCGCACACAAACACACGTACGTAGGATATTATGTAAGTTATTGAGAACAGCCAGGTCGCATCATCCCCTATCGAGATAAGAGATGGTTGGCCAGTTCGTGTACAAATTGTGACATCATCTTATTGTGTCACGATTTGGTACTCGTACATTACCTGCAAGTACATGCAGGTAATTACGATCGAACGTTTTTTGTGTTATTTAACGTCGCAAGGACGATTATTTACCTGCCCTTTGGGGCGGCGACTGTCGTCAAGGGGTTCGAGCTCCTTTTCCTCATACCAATGAGTCCCCACAATAATTATCAGGACAAATGGTGTCCAAAAAAGCATTATTGCCATCCTTATTATTACTCATTTCCAACAGTTTTTTGTTTTTTTGGTCTTTTTTTTTCATCCCACGAGATAATTCAGATACTGTTTATGAACGAGGAGGTAAAATTAGAAATTGGTTGTTAGATTCAATAAAATCGGCTTTAAGGGCATACATATCATTGAGCTTTTTTACGATTTTATCTTCATCTTCAAAAGAATTAACATTGACGAGAAAAGAAGCATTGTAAATTATTTTTGAAAGTTCACTGATGTGTGCTGGAATCTTAATTCACAAATCCTGAATTATGGAATAGTCATACTTTGTCCATATCTGGAAGTAGCGAAGGGAATTGAGATCGAGAATGATAAGAATGATAATCAAACCTCCTATCCAGATGGATCGAGACGCGGTGCAAATAGCAACTCTTGTTGCAAGCAGGCGAGGCAAAAAAGAGCATTCCCTCCTTGGTGCCCATCGTACTTTATGCAATAACGACGTTACCATTGATCCTATGAAAAAAGTTTAAAGAACCTTGTTTGTAGAAAAATTTATAGGTTTTATTTTTTTAAAGACCTAATTGTGATGTAAAACTGAAAGGGAAAAAGTTATCGTGAAAAAATGGGTTCAAGTCACCATTTATTCAAAATAACTTCGTTCTAAATGAAATTTGATGATAAAAATTAATTTGTCACAAAAAAATAGGGGGGTTATCACGAAGAATTTTTTTTTACAACTATTAGTTATTTTTTATTCCTTAGTTATGAAGTAGTCATTAAAGACAAAAAAAAATGTGTTGGTGGTAAATTGGAATAAATTTTTCTTTCTTTCCAGCAATATTTATCTCAGCTTTCTAGCTTTAAGAGGAGCTGAGAAATCATCAAGCAAAAAACATCAAGTTTTCTCAAAATAAAAATGTTGTTATTCCAAGCAAGATTTTCATAATGTTCCATTGGCAATGCTGATTTTTCTGTCCTAGGATCTGTAAATTTCATGTCTGACTACCAAAAAGTAGCCCTCTAATCTAAAAATATGAACTTCCAATCCTATAATTTGACAGAAAACATGCTATTATGGACCAAAGGTGCATAAAACGGTAAATTTCAGTTTGTTTTTAATGTGAATGTATTATCCAGCTAAACCGAAACTGAATCTTTGAAATTTCTGTATTATGGTTCATTGTTCTTTCAAACCTGCTTATATTTACAGCCTTGAAATGTTTTCAGAATTCAGTGCATCATTATTGTATTCATGGAAATATGGTGAGATCCAGTACATAAAAAATCTTTCTTTCTAAAAGGATACGGACAGATCTGTTGATATTATTTACCATAGCATTGAATCTCTCTTCTTGACCAAAAAAATGTCTGTAACATCGCAGGTATGGGGTAAGGAAAAAAAAGTCAGCAGAAGTTGTATTTTGTAATTTTTCAATAATTTCTTTGCATAATTTGGTGATTCGATCAAATCAACAAATTATATGCTGGAAAATTGTTGAATTTATTTCAAAATACGACTTTTACCGACTTCTTTTTCCTGACCTTGTACCTATGATATTATAGACACTCTTTTATCAGTTAGCTCAGTCCTTTTAGGTACTGTTCCTATTGACAAAAGCGAGGCGTATTTAAAAAAAAAAAGTATGCTGGGGTATACGTCAGCATAAAAAATGAGAAAAATATTATGTCAGCGTAAATTGATAATGACATGCACAGCGTATATACACCAGCGTGAATGTGCCTGGCTTTATGCTGGTGTATTTTGAGGTGTATTTAAAGGCATACAAACTCCTTGAAATACGCCACAGTGCAGTATTTTGAAGGATATAAATTTACTCAATTAAGCTAAGCGTAAATCAACGCTGACTCATGCTAGCATACATACGCTATGTATATCAGTAGCATTTTGTGCTGGTGCAAATGCCAGTGTAAAAAATGATAAAAATATGCCAGCATAAGTTGCTGCTTATATATGCTGCATATCTTCGCTAGTGTAAGTCAATATTGATTTACACTTGGTTTAATTGAGGCCTCAAAATAACCTTTCATGATGTATGGATACCTTGAAATAAGCCTCAGTGGCGTATAGATGCCTCCATGGGGTATTCTGAAATATTTTTTCTTACCAAGCATATTTGGAAGTAGGTGTAACCTCTGAAAGAAGATTCTAGTAATTACATGTTGGCAGTGGTTTAGAGGATGCCATTCTTCTCATTCAAATTGTAGCAGTTTTTTCATTTTTTGTTGATTTCTCCCTATTGTCACCCATTTACATTTATAGGCCACCAGCAAAAAATGAAGTTAGGTAGGCAAGTGTGGACTTAAACAACGAATTATGACTGGCTGATTTCTGCGCCACATTGCTCATTGTTGTAGGATAATTGAGAGACCTAATGAAAAAAAAATAAAAGGGAACAGATTGAGGGGGAGAATCATATTCACCTCCTCAACCAATAGACTTCAGACAGTGAAAATAGAGAGGGAAAAAGTTTTTTTTTTTTAATTCTTATTTATTCCTTTTTATTTTTTTCAAGAAATGCTTTGTCTATTTTCAGTTTTTGCAGATGGTAAAAATTTATAATGTTGCCTCCAGACGGCTACAAACTTCCTTGATAGCTACAAACCTTCCTTGGAATAACGCAGTTTTTTCTGAAAAATATTCAAATCAGTCATGCACTTCTGGAGTAATAGTGTTTCCTACAGTTGTTATCCTGTACAATCTATATCTTTTCTATGTTATTATATCCTCTTCCCCTTGAACAAATAGGAGTAAACAAAAGGTGACAATTTCCACTAAGTAATTGAATCGTTCAATCTAGGTGGAATAATACCAAATCTTTCACTATTCTAATGCATCTGCGGCCATAATTTTGATAATTATATATCCGGTATTTTTTTTCGTGAAGCTACTGGACAGTGGACAAAAGCACGATATTTCTGTACGCCTAATAGAATAAGTGTCCACTTTTTATGTGATGCGATAACTTCTACCAAATTTCAAAATATTTTTTAGCAGTGACCGCCTCCCCTTTACGACATGCTTTTTTAGAATTCAGGTGGAAAAAAGGATACTTCTGAAGGCGTATATAAGGGTGTGATGCTGGGGGTCTATATTCTTCGTAAGGTCCGAAAAAAAGCTCGATTTTGAAAAATTATGTGTGTCTCTTGGTATAAATTGTATTTTATTCGAGATGGGAAGTCGGAAGTGAAGGTCGTAATAAATATAAACACCTTTCGATCAAGCTATAAATGTACAAAAAAAAAGGGACATATCTGAATGGATGTGTTTTTGTTATTCCTTATGGTTGCTCTGATCTGATTCATGCTGGTCTGGACAAAGACGCGGGTATGCAGTATCGGATCCTATTTCGCGACGTTTTGAAATTTTATCCGATGATGTTCAATTTGTGATGAGAAAAAATGTTCATATTTTGCCTCAAAGTGACAATACCTCACTTACTCTTTTAGCTCCTCGCCTTATACCTATGGTCCCCAGTTCACCGGTATCTAATGCATAAATAGTTTAAACTAAAGCTTTATAAACTAACAAGAACAGAGAAGGCCCGAGGGAGAGTACTTTAGGCACAAAGTTTCACAGTCAGCCTACTGCGAGAGTTAATTTCCGAGATTTTAATTCGACCTAACCGATTTTTGCGCCTCTGTAGCGGACATTCCGAGAAATTAAATAAATTTTATCGGAACATTACGCCAGCAGTATGAAACCGTCGACGATAACCACTCGTGGAAAAATGTTTAATTAAGAGTCGAGAGTCGGTTGTAGGTACGCTTTTTAGTACCTGCTACCGTAAAGTGATTAAAGCGAAAGAGTTTTATTGAAGCATCGTGAAACATCGATTTATCGAAGTTATGTCGACGTGTTCTATTATGGTTTCTGTTAACATCGAAGGGGAGAAAAAGGTTCGAAGTACGTACTCGTAATTAATCTCGGATGAAAAACGAAACATTGCAAGAATAAAATTATGGACGAAAAAAGTTTTGGACAGCCATAAACTAATATCGAGGCAAAATACCCCTCTAAACACGGTATTTGTTTGTAAATGCGACCGAAACCGATGATGAGCGTTGCATCATTCATAATACATTTTTTACCTTGGCTAGTCGTGATAATTACCCCCGATATTTTATCGATGGTAATATTTTTTCGTATTCGTTTCATTGAAAAGTGTTTTTTTTTTTTGTTTTTTTTTTCACCTCCTCCAAAACGAATGGGTTACTCCTCAACAAAGAGCATTTCGCCCAACATTACAGAAATTATGACTTTTCAACGGCCTTCGGTACATAGTAATGGGGTGAAAATTTCTCTGAAAAACGAACTCAATAATTTAAACTAGCCTGAGGAGTAAAGTAAGCCTCAAAATTGAGGTTTTTCGTGGATAGGTTTTGCAACAACAAAAATTATTTCTAAAATGTGTGGCCGACAAAAATTTGCGTAAAAACCTTCGAAAATACTTCGAACCAACATATTTTATATCCGTGCCTATACCACTGTTCGAACGAATAAAACCGAACCGTTGAAGTTATTAAATTCTTAAGTTGGGGAAAGAAAATTAATGTTTTTGTTATCATAGTTTTACAACGATGGTTTTTAAGAAAATTTATCCTTCAGGCCTTACGTAGTTTTAGATAAGTTTTCTATGAAAATCTGCTTATTAATCTTGGTGTCATGAAACGATTTGGGGGTAAGAGTGTGTACGTTATTCGTTTCATAATGCGAGGAAAATTTTGGCCTAAAAGATTTTTTTCAAAAAATAGAACCGACTTGAAAACAAAAAGCAATAAGAAATGCCTTAAAAAGAGAAAAAATACTTTTAAAATTTTTCCATTCAAGATCCAGGCCTAGGGACTGGAATTATTAAAATCGGCGCTCTTTTCCTCTACAATGTAGCTTGATAGGTACCTGTATATTAATTGCTTCCAATTTTATGACTGTAGAATACCTTGTTGTGAGGAAGTATTCTCAACAGAAGGTAAATTCTACAGAATTAATTGCTTGTTCTGCCACTTCATACATAAGTATGGGAGAGCCAAATCCTTGGCAAACACTGCCAATTTTAGAGCCAGTTCTGAGAGTTTATATACCGGATTTGGTACACGCACACAGACACACGTATGTACGTATACATTTGAAATTATGTCATCAGTTGCGTCGTTTCCTGCTTCCCTAAGGTGATAAGAAACGAAGCAAAGCGTTTGGTACTGGATTGTGACATCACCAAGATCGTTATCTTGTAATTGATCACAGCCCGTGCAATGTATCATACTTGTACATATGTACAAGTACAAACATACAAACGTTTGTGTGTATTTAGTTTTATGTCGCAAGGACAATTATTTGCCGGCCCTATGGGGCGGTGACTGTCGTCAAAGGGTCCGAGCCCCCAACCTCATACCAGTGAGTTCCCACAATGACAATACTTTTTAAACTGCAACAATAAAAAACTAATTTTCTGGGAGAATTTCACTGTGATTTTAGCCAAAGCTTAAGCTATATTTGTTTCATACAATTTTTATCAAACACACAAGATTCACAAACAAAAACATTCAAGTGGGTTAAATTTATTCTCAGAGTTCTATAGTTTCAAAGAAAAAAATTTTCTTTTGGATGAAACACTCTTACATCAAAAAATAATTCAGTAATATCACTTATTGTTTCTCATTCAAAAAATTTACTGAAATAAAATCACAAAATTTAATGGAGGTTACTCAGGTAATATAAATCTCAAGTATAAATTTTATCACAATTTACAGGAATAAAATAATTCTACTTTCCAATTTTAGTCAAAAACTTGAATTGCATAAAAAGTTGCCAAATTTACTGATTTGTTTGGCTTCATGGTTAAAACCTCTCAAAAATCTACTAAATTTCTTCAATTTAGACTTCATCAAAAATTTAATTTTACCTAAAAAAAGGTCACCAGCAATTCACTAATAACGGCATTATTATTTTGACTGAATTGAGCGCCACTTTTTAAACAAAAATATTACTCTACAGTGATGCAACCAACATGCATGTAAGTACAACAATATGCACCAAAAAATGAAGTGTTCTAGAAAAGTACAGAGGGAATGAAGGAAAAATAAGTGCCAATTTTGGGAAAATTAGTTTGTACACATAAAATTGTTGAAGATGAGATGAGGAAAGAAAAGATAAATTTGTTAACAAAGGAAATTATTGAAATTCCTTGTCTTATAATTGTCAAAAAATATCTGGAAAAACGAAATTATGATGATGGGATGGAATTAACAGTAATTGCTAAATTAACTTCAAAGAAACCAACCAGAACCTTTGACATCTGAAAAATTCACACAAGTAAATAAAACAAACCAACAGAAAGGCAAGGGTATAAAGTTACAGATACCTGCATGCCCTAGTGTAGGAAAAGATATTTTTAGGAAGAAAATGGGGAAACACCACAACCAACCCAACACAAAAATGAACCAGCAAAACCAGCCACCTTCTCCCACCATATGCCTATTAGTTTAGGCTATCATTTTATGATTTGGTTCCTAGAAATAAAAAAATTACAAGTAAACAAAGCATAGAGAAAGATTTTATATTACTGAAATTTGTGTCCACAATGTTGCAATGACTAGGAAACGATGCGATCTCTGAAGGTTGTGATTTTGCATCTGTCCTAAGTTGATTTAGCTGGAAGGCCCTGCTAACAGGTGATTGAACGTCCAAATTTAGTAAAAGTTGAAAAACTCAACACGTACAGCAATTTCAAGCAGTTGCTCTCACTTGCTCAGTCTGATTAATAATGTAGTATCACGTTGTAAAGACAATTTGAGAGGTTTCAGATGGTGGAATTTTGATTTTGATTTTGATTTACGTAATTTACGCCATTGATCGATGCATTTGATTCGAGATTATGAATTTTAAGAATAACATTGGTTGGGCTAATGAACTGAATGCCTATACTGTTAGAAAGGTGACGAGTCTGTAGGCGACACAATTCTAACTACAAATCAATAAAATGGTTTGAAACCTTGTGAACAAGGAAATTTTAAACATACAATTCACAAAATTTCAAGTTACATTAGACTTAGTGAATTGTTGTTGAAAACAAATACCTATGTGTTTTTGAGTAAATTAAGTGGTTTTGGAAAAAGCGCTTTCAGAGCTAAAACTCTTACACAGTATGATTTGGTGACCAAATAATAAGTAACTAACCTAATGGAGTGAATCATGTGTGTAGATGTGAAAAGATTATTAGTATCCTATTTTTGCAAATTGCATCGCTTCTAAAATCATCACGTATTCACAGCCAATAACCTGCAACAGAAAATTAGATAAATTAGGTCGCTGCAATTATTTAAAACATAACAGATTGAAAGACCTGGCAAGTGAGCTACTGCACAGGCTGAAAAATACATCACAATAATAAGAATCATGGGTAAAAGCAAGCAGGTAAAAACATACAATTCACAGCGGAGCAAAACAAGAGCAATATAAAGCAAGCCAAAACAAGCAATAACATTTAAAAATTACAAGAAAAAAAAGTGATGACAGAAGATGAATCGGCAAGCGCAAAATTAATGTGATCAAAGCGAATGAGGTGAAAAGCGACAAAACAAAGGTGATGAGAAGTGAGAGAAACAGACAGCTATATTAAAAGTTTTGAATATATATATGTAAGTCAGAGACGAATGAAAACGAATCTTGATTGCACTAAACAAAATGATTTTATTAGAATCAATATGACCATACATTTCAAAGGAAATCAACAAACTTACCTAAACAAAATGAAATCAAGAAATATAAGTTACAAACGCCACATAATCTATCTGTCTAAAAGACAGTTTAACAATTTAAAATGAATGCATCGAATGCTATAATCAAACTGAATACACGTCAAGAAAGTATGAAACAAATGCCCAGCAACTCGAGTCTTATTAACAGCCAAGTATAAACTTGCTGCTATCTTAAAATACAAGGTATTTTACATATACACAGGCTTCTAAAGCCCACCAATCAAAAAAATTTGGCCAGTGCCATCAATTGTCTCTTTAAAGAAATTTATTACAATTTTAGTAGGATGAAAGAA
Organism: Ericerus pela; assembly: GCA_011428145.1. Lineage (NCBI taxonomy): Eukaryota > Metazoa > Arthropoda > Insecta > Hemiptera > Coccidae > Ericerus > Ericerus pela. The sequence continues at coordinate 782,716 of WOFM01000277.1, forward strand.
AAAAATTCATATACCATGAATTATTTGGCAACTGAAAAAGAATTTTAAATACATTGTTGTCTAGACAATGAAGAAGAATAAGAAGAATAAAATTTATTGGTCAGTATAGGTGTGCGAAAGAAAACGATCAAAGAAAATTAAATGGAAAGAGAAGAAGTGTAGGTGTTACAAAATGATAAATAAGAATTTCAAAAATTTACCACCTTTGCAAAAACATAAAACCAAAAAATTCAACCAATTCAACAAACTCCTCTTAGAGCTGTGAATCCTGTAGGGAAATAGAGACAATACCTACATATTTCAAAAAGATGCAGTTTTAGCCAGTACAATATTCCATTCGTCCTCGGTATTAATATCTTAAGATAATGTTTTTTGAAAAAGAAAAATTTCTTATAACACCCAGATCCTACATTTTTAACAAACAATTGAACGAATTAAAAAAAAAAAAAAGCGTCTAAAAATAAAAAATAACTCTCGAAATTCCTCTAGGAAGATCTGTTTGAATTATAACGAAGAAAAGGAATTAAGTCAAATTAGAAATTCTTTTCAAGAAATGGAACCAAATGAAAAAAAAAAAACAAAAAACAAAAAAACACGCTCCTGGGTCTGAGTGGACTGTAACACTTCATGTGGTACACATTTTGTACCTATTGGATAATGAAGTTTGGGAGAATGAAGTTTTTAGAGTGGTTATTCTGAATGAGAAATTATATACTGATAGTTAAAAAAAAAATAATAACCGCTATTCATCAACAAATATCGATATATGTGGATATATGAACGTGATAGCGATTCCTACCATATTCTTCACTTCTTCACACTCGGATCGTTATTTATCATATATATCGATACCTTTTATATCACCAAATTCGTTTTTAAACGAACCACCCGCCAAACAGGGGCGGTGTTTTCATTAGCCAATGCAAGCACCTTCCGTATTGCTATTGGTTAAAACAAAATGATTTTTTTTTCCCCCAAATACACCACCATATAGTGAAAATAGAAACGTGTATCATATTAAAAAAAAATTGAAATTTCTTCAGCAAAATCTCGCGATTGGAGAAAATTAAAAAATTTTTTTTTCTTTTTTTAGCGTTTTTGTTTTCTGTTTTTTTAAATTGATTCTATTTTTCGTACTGTACCTATCAAAACCACCTAATTTTTTGTCCATCTATATACTTCAGATAAATGACAATAATAGTTTGAAAAAGGAACCCCTAAACATTTACAATTTCGCACTCATCGAATCATCTTTAGCTGCAATAAAAAATATGCGAGTTATTTAAATTAGGAAACGCGTAGAATCATAGGACAAAATAAAAAGAACGAAAAAAATACGAAACAGAATAATATACTTAAATTCAATTTTATGTACTTCTATCTCGTATTTTATTTTTCATGGGTGTATTCTGCATTTCAAAGAAATATAAATTGCTTTTTAAATTGAGTTAAGTTGCTTATTTGAATGAAGTGGAGAAGATTATTTTTCAATGTATACCCACTGCACCCATTAAAGTTTTTGTTTTCATCTGCATTATGTGCGTTCCTTATACCGACTGAGGTACATATGAGCACGTATTTTCGTCTTGAAAACTGTATTGCGTAGGTGATCTTTTTGCCTGTTTTACAGAATTTGCAACTAAAAAGACGAAACAAATTAATGAAATTCGCTTCGGGAAAGGTTATTCTGTCGTAGGTACTTCTGCAATCGTTGTGTACGAAATTAATGATCTTATGCGCACGGTGCAAGCATGTCATAGAGGCCTTTAGTCAATGACTTTAGCTTCGATTTTTCTACTGTGCATTTTTACCGACTACGTCAGAAGGAGGTATTGTGTTTGACTGTGTTCCTGGCAATCTAACGAAATTTTGTGCCACTCTACCAGCATTCAATATTTATCGTACAAATATGAAATAGGTCTCAAAAAATTCCTTTTTTTTAAGGTGAGTAAATTGAAAAATTCCCCATATCAGACCCACAATTTTTATTCAAAATTTGAGAATTTTTTCAACACAAAAAGCAACATAACCAATCACAATCCAAGATTCAACATATAAGGAAATAACACATGCTGATTGGGTCTCCCTGTGGGAACGGGTGTTTCCCACCAGAAGATATTGGGGCGTACAAATATACGCCCTATTGCGTGTCTGTACAAGGTATGTAAGGAGAGCCGAGTCCTCATACACGCTGGCAAACGTAGGACACGGCGACGTGTGTATGTACACGGGTAGTTAGGTGGTGTATCGGAGAGTGCGTGTATACGTGTATTCACGTAGGACCGCACTACTCGCCATACGCCGTTGGTCACTCGCTATACCGAGAGTAAGTGTCGCATTTTTGCCCGCCAATCAGCGTGAGTTCGATAGGCGGTTTGTATATTATTAATCACGCACCTCGTTGTCGTATATGTGTGTAGGCCAAGCCTATCTTGGCAGGTGCGGGTGAACCCCACAGCACTCCCTCCCAACTTTTGCATCGCACAAAAGCGATACCAAAATAGGGGGAGTTCATCCACTGAACCCTATCCTAACTTACTATTTTTGATGGGACCTAGTGTCTACCATCTTTCTTCTCCATCTCCCAATTGTGGAGGAAGGAGGCAAAGGCCGCACCTAGGCTACGATATTGATCAGTGCGGGCCCCTTATCTGTCCCTATAAGACATCCTACTGTTTCTACCCTGTCAATGGGGGGCTTGCTGGCCATGATTATCCTGGCAAGAGTAGGGAGTGGGACAAGAGTTAGGATAGTACATTTGAGAAGGGGGCACATTGCTTTGGGTGATAGACCCTCCAACGTAGCCCCTAGGCATACCCCAGAGTGTGGGTAGCCTAGCTGCCACAATGGGTTCAGGTTTTGACTCGATAGCTCGAGTTTGGATTGTCCATTGTTTGGGAGGGGGAACAATGGGTTCCACTGCCTCTGCCACCGAGGGTGCAACTTCCATCAGGAGCACCAGTGGTGGTTGTACAGTTGGGGCATCATCCAGGATAGGATTGAGGAAAGGTATGATCAGAGGAGCCATTTCTCTCAGGATTTATCAGACAGGACTGCAGGGAGGAGGTAGGTTTAAAAGAGTATCCTCCGCTTCCTCTCGCAGTAGTTCCTCTTCCCTGGCCTGGTCAACAATGCATTGCCTACGCATTTCATCTGAGAGGCGTTCCTCTGCAGATTCATCAGGCTGGAATGAGGTTCCGGATTTGGTCTGGTTTTCAAACATAGTTCGGTTCGATTTTCAAGAAATAAATTTGAAAATGTTTTAAAGTTTTTGTGAGGAGAGGGTTTAGAAACAGGTAAGACTGTTCTAAGGGCTTTTGCAACAGCAAAAATATAAAAATGATATAAAAATATAATGAAATGGCAGAAAATAAGGAATAAAAAAGACGACCTAAACGCATGAACGTTTGTAAGACGAATGAAGTTTGTTCTAAGTTCATGTTTAAGGTTGGTCTGTTTTTCTCTCGCCTTATCTGTCATTTATTTCGCACAGTTAAATAGGTCATGTGAAAACTAGAAATTTGATGCCAGACTCGACATGTTTAGGTTTATTCTAAGTCGAGGAATCGTATTTCAAAGATTCGTAGTATTTGACAATAGAGATTTTCACCTGCATTTGTGTGTTGATAAGAAGTGATGTGAATTCTCGATCGTGGGCGCATTACGCACGTGCATGTTTTTTTGTCATCGAGGTTGTTGTACTCGATGATAAGCTTTTATCAGGTGCGTTTTTGTGATGCGCCGTATTTTTAACGCTCGATCGAGTGTGTGGAGTAAAGGTTCGAGTACCAGCTCCGGCAAATCACTTATTTTTGTTTTTTGGGCTGAGTTTAATTTTAAAAAATGCTCAGTCAACGGGGAATGTATTTTCGGTTTTCCCTCAGTGTTTTTAGAGGTGTTTTATTAATTATTATCGTCGAGTTTGCTAGATCTCCAGAATAGCTTTGTTAGTTTAGTTTAAATTCTAGGATTTTTGTCAAAGTTAATCTTTAGAGGATGAAAACTTTTGACTGCAAATTACTCGTAAGTATAGGTTGTAATTTGTGACTCTATGATTTTTGTGCAATCCAATCAGACTTACAAGTAAGGTGTAAGTTTTTGTTTTTTGTGGAGCCCTTGGGTCTGCCTCTCTTCCGTTTTATGAGTGGCTCGGAAAGGTCAAATAGTATCTCCACAGTGTCGTCATTGAATTTGACACTTTTTTTGTTTTAGGATTTGGAGCAGCTAAATCTAACTTCTTTGGGTTAGGCTCTGAATGTTGTTTAGGAACTTCTGCATTTGGTAAATGATTTTTAGTTTTGATTTCGACTGATGTGTCAGTCTGGTCAGGCAATGAGGGTGTGAGATCACTATTGTGTTTGATCTCTAATTCCTTTTGCTTGATTGTTGCTTTAAGCTGTCCTCTATCCTCAGTAACCAAGTCTATCGATTGTGACTGTTTTTTGTTCCCCTGCTATCACTATGACAAAGTTTTTGTCGTCACGTGATATGACCTGGTATGGGCCAGCATATGGCTTTTCAAGTGAGCCTTTAAGTCTGTCATCACGCACCCACACATGAGATATTGTGGCTAGGTGCTTTGATACATAGACTTTGGACTGGCCATGTCGAGCTGCTTGAGATATGACGCTATTTTCATCATCCCTGATGTTTTGGACCATCAGTTAGGGACTTATATTTTCACTAGTTGTGAAGAAGTCACCTGGTAAGCGTAGCTCTTTGCCTCGCGCAAGTTGTGCTGCAGAAAATCCTGTGTCTGATTGTAATGCAGATCTGAGGTCAAGTAAGATGGTTGGAAGGACGTCAACCTATCTCTTCGTGTCTGCAGCCATAATGGAGGCTTTTAGAGTATGGTGCCACCTCTCTACAGTGCCATTTGCTTGAGGGTGGTATGCTGTGGTGTGATTATGTTTTACACCCAGCTTGGACGTTAGTTCATTAAAAAGTGAACTTTCAAACTGGCGGCTTTGATTGGTTACAATTACCTCTGGCACGCCAAAACGGGCTATCCAATTAATGTAGAATTTTTCAGCAACTATACTGGCTGTCATTTCTGCAATTGGGATTGCCTATGTCCATTTTGTGGCTCGATCTATCATCCTCAACAGGTATTTTTTGCCTCGAGATGGTGGTAATGGACCAACCAAATCGATGTGTATGGTTTTGAATCGCTCAGTTTTCTTGAAACGTTTGAGTGGAGATTTCGTATGTCTACCAACTTTGGACTATTGACAGTTCAGACATTGTCTTGCCCATAGGTTACAGTCGACTTTCACACGAGGCCAAACAAATCGTGGTGATACTAAATTTGTAGTACATTTGGGTCCTGGGTGTGACAAGTTGTGCACACTATTGAACGCCATTTTTCGATATTGTTTGGGCAAGAACGGTCTGTCCTTGCCAGTACTAACATCGCATGTAACGATACTGCTAGTACCTGGGATTTTCCTAAGTCTCAGTTTTAAGTTGGATGACTCATTGGTTAGTAATTCCTCGAGTTCCAAGTCCATTGTCTGATCTCTTACAATTTCAGCATATGGTAACTGAGTTGGGACTGAGACTGCATCAATCCTGCTTAAGGCATCTGCTGGGATATTAAGTTCTCCCTTTACATACCTAATGTCAGTATTGAATTGACTGATAAAGTCAAGTTGTCTCAGTCTCCTAGGACTTGCTGGGTCAGTTTTCTGCATAAAGGCATGTGTGATGGGAAGATGATCAGTGTAAACCGTGAACAATCGAACCTCTACATGGTGTCTGAAGTGCTTTATTGCAGCATCGACTGCCAGTAACTCCCTATCTTATGTACTGTAATTTTTTCAGCTTTTGATAGCTTTCTCGAGAAAAATGCGAGTGGTTGATTGATGTCATTTTTCATTTGGTATAAAGTAGCACCAATCGTGAAGTCAGAAGCATTGGTTGATATGCATAATGGTAGACTGTTGTCTGCGTGAGCCAGTAGCGTTGCATTTGTTACCAGATTTTTTATATTTTTGAAAGCTTGTTTAGCCTCCTGGTTCCAAACAATCAGAGTTCTGTCTCTCTTCTTGTTGGAAGTCCACAATGCGAATAGCTTGCTTTGTTCAGCAGCTGCATTGAGCATGCAACACCTATAGAAATTGACCATCCCAAGAACCTTCTCATAGAAGCGATGGTTGTTGGTTTTGGAAATTCTATTATTGACTGCACTCTGGTCTTCGTTGGAGAAATACCTTCGGTCGAGGTCTATTGCAGATTGTGCATATTTGCATTTTGCAGGATTGACAGTAAGGTCGGCAGTGTACATACACTGGAGTCGGCTCTTACATTTTTCTCATGTTCTACCTCACCGCCTTCTGAGCATATGCATATATCATCCAGATATGCATATGCAAATGGTAAATCTCTAAACAATCCGTTGATAAATTGCTGGAGTGTTTGTGCCGCATTGCGAAGTCCAAATGGCATTCGTAAATATTCGAATAGCCCAAAGGGGGTGATTACCGCTGTCTTTGGTATATCCTCTTTGGCCACAGGTATTTGATGGAATTCCCAATTTATGTCCACCTTTGTGAACAGTGTTTTGCCCTTCATGTTCGCATTAAAGTCCATTATATTTGGAACTGGGTAGTGGTCAGGAACTGTTTTGGCATTCAGGGCTTGATAGTCACCAACAATTCTCCATTTGCCACTAGCCTTCTTTTTAATTAAGATAGGCGTACTCCATGGACTTTCGGAGGGGCGGACAATACCTTCCTGTAACATTTGATCATACAGTTCTTTGGCTTTTGCTAATTTCTCGGGAGGTAATCTCCTAGCTTTAGCCACGCAGGGTTGCCCTTTGGTTTCAATCACGTGGACTGTATCATCTTTGTATGGAGCGTCTCTTTTGAAGGATGGCTGTGTAATGCCAGGGAAATCTTCAAAGAGTTTCATTAGTTTTTCGTTGATTTTAGTGCAACTATCTAGCTTCATTTATTTTATACATTAGCGTTTTGCCCTCTACAAATAATCCTTTTGTAGAATCGATAAGCTTAAAATTTTTCAAATCGACCATTAGACCAAAGTGTGCTAAGAAGTCTGCATCGAGGATAGCGTTTGGAACTTCTGCAATGGTGAAGGACCACATCATGTCTCTTACAGTCCGATGTTAACTTCGCTAGTCTCAATACCGTAAGCTGGAATACTTTGGTTATTCACAGCCCGGAGGTGGTATTTCGGAGTTCGTACTTTAAGAAATTTGCTAGCTGGTAGGATACTAAGATCTGCACCTGTATCTACCAAGTACCTTCTCCTGTGTTGCCTGTCTTTTATCCAAGGGGACTTCCGCTGCAAAAACAACCCCTTGTTCTAGTTTGACTCTAGCTTTTTCGCATTCCACCAGGCACATTTTGGAGTGCACTTGGCAGCTGCTTCATCAAACACATTATGGTAGTAACACCATTTTTCATTTCAAGGTTTTCGGTTGGGACTCTTGGTTTTATTGCTGTTACGAGGAGGTGTGTTTTTTCTATCTCCATTCATTGATCTATCAGATTTTTGGTCTTTTGACCTACTCTGTCTATTAGATTTGTTATTGAACCAGTGTTGCCAGATGCTGAAAGTAGAATTGCCGTATACAAGTCTCCAAAAAGCCGTATTTTGCTCCAGAGAGCCGTATTTTTTGTTTTCCCCTGTAAAAGTGTAAAACTAACTTATCAATGACCTTTTTTTTTTTTTTGGTCCTTTTCTATTAAATAAATTTTTTTCCCACAAATTCAGTATTATATTGATTATATCTATCTAAACTAGCTAATAAATTGATGTGAAAGAAAAAATGATAATAGCATTCACATTTTCACGATTAAATATTTCGATACTTCCGCAAAAAACAAAATAAAATGATGAAAATTTGCTTGAAATTTTTGAAAAAAATTTACAAAAATGGTGAAACTGATAAAAGCCGTATTTTTAAAATGAAGCTGTACGTGGAAGCTTAACAGCCGTATATTTTGCGTCTGCCAGTGTATTTTCATTAGTTCCAACCTCTGATGATATTGCAGCTATGGTTGTGCAATTGACATCAGCCACTAGTCATCATCAGCCAGTTTGGCTAGGTACTCGAGCTTTGCCTTAGTATCAACTCTATTTGCTCCAAGAGTATAAATGAGTATTGCAGTTTCAGATGGCAATTGTTTGCAGAAGTGGTTGGCAATTAGTGCTGGGATGACCTTGGTACCTTCGGTTTCTATTAATTTGGCCATGAAAACCGAGGGTTTGTCATCTCCCAGTTTTTTGTCACCTAGGACTTTATTCAGTGTTTGGTCATCAGTCATTCCAAACACTTGTTTGACTCTGTCACAGAATCATTTGAATTTATCTTCTATGTCGGCTGGACATTTCATTACATCTGGTGCACTTCTCATTATCTGGGGTGGCATCTCTCCACAGATCAGCTTGTATTTTAAGTGATCTAGGACTTCTTTACTTTGGAAGGCGCCCTCCAGTAAGGCTAACCAGAGGTCAAGTTCCCGTGGTGTAAATTCGGGGATCTTGACTTTGTATCTCTTTTCTGATGGTCTAGGAGCTCTGTTCTGCTCTCGCAAGTCCAGCACATTTACAAATTGGTCGAGTATGTCATCGATTCCACCAGCTGATTGTGGATGACCAGCGGATTGTGCTGCTGGTGGCTGTTGGCTGAGTCTAAGTCTAGCCAGTTCTGCTTTAAGCCTTTCATTTTCAGCTTGGGCCTCTTGTTTTAGTCTACGGGCCTCCTCATCTTCTTGCAGTGCTATTTCTAATGCTGATGGCATGCTATTTATCCTTTCAAGGATTTTGCCAAATGGAAGTTTGCAAGGCTTTAATATTTGTGAGTCTGTAGTGGTACTGAGAGTACTAGGCTGTGCAGTGACAGATTCTGCAGGGAGCTGTGTGCCACTCCTCAGTATCTGGATACCAAGTTCTTCTTGGGAGACTTGAGTTTCAAGCAGTTGTGCTTGGGTTCTCCTTATTTTCTTCTCTGAGTCAAGGTTGAACACAGAGGTATTGACGTTTGTTGCTGACTCTGGAGGAGTGAGTGGATTAGTCTCACTTAGATTTTCCAGCTCTGCTTATCCCTGCCAAGTCCTATGAAGACAGGCAAATTTATTTGAACAGGGAGGTAAGTACCACTAACAGAATTTATTTACAATTGGTTGCCTGCAAAAATGCACAGTCACAACCTCTGTAATGTCAGCAATTGAGTTACTCAATAATACTCCCTTCTACCCTTCACAGCAGAAAATAAAGATGATTTTCTGCTCCTTGAAAAATAAAATTTTTTGGTAAAAATAGTCCTCCCTGTGGATAGCGCCAAAGCACACTGGAAAGGGAGGGAAGTGGGAAAAAAGTTTTTATTTTTTAAATCACGTCGAGGTCACCACTGTGGGAACGGGAGTTTCCCACCAGAAGATATTGTGGCATACAAATATACTCCCTATTGCGTGTCTGTACAAGGTATGTAAGGAGAGCCGAGTCCTCATAAATTCTGGCAAACGTAGGACAAGGCAATGTGTGTATATATGCGGGTAGTTAGGTGGTGTATCGGCGAGTGTGCGTATACGTGTATTCACATAAGACCGCACTACTTGCCATATGCCATCTGTCACTCGCTACACCGTGAGCGAGTGTCGCGTTTTTGCCTGCTGATCAGCGTGAGTTCGATCGGCAGTTCGTGTATTATTAATCATGCACCTTGTCGTTGTATACGTGTATAGGCTGAGCCTATCTTGGCGGGTGCGGGTGAACCCCACACTCCCAAAAGTTCTTATAATTATATAAATATTTCAAATGTCACCACTTCTCCCAGTAATATATTAGCACCAGTAGATGTATTATGTAGGATTGGCTCATTTAAAGTCTGCTGATATCTGCTTAATAATAGTTATAATGAAAAATAATATCAGGAAGGCATATGTTGGAAAACAAACTGTAATTGACTTATTTAAAGTCCGTTGATATATCACCTTCAAAATAATAATTATAAGAAAAAATGAAAATACCATGTTTCCAGAATTCCCTTAAACCAACCAATCAAGAAGGAGTACTGAAAAATGAACTGTGATTGGCTCATTTAAAGTCCGTTGATATATCTGCTTCAAAATAATAATTATAAAAAAAAATGAAAACACCATGTTTCCAGAATTCCCTTAAACCAACCAATATGGAAGGTGTACTGAAAAATGAACTGTGATTGGCTCATTTAAAGTCCTTTGATATATTTGCTCCCATTAATATTTATAAGGAAAAATAAAAATACCCTGTTTTTAAAATTCCCTCAAACTGACCAATCAGGAAGGTGTAGTGAAAAATGAACTGTGATTGGCTCACTTATGGTTGTTAATTGATCACTTATATATAATTACATTTCATATCCCATCATAGGTATCAATTAGGTTTTTATTTCTCTATGTCCAAGGTGCATATTATGATAGACTGTGTGAGGAGGTATTATACTTACCAAATTGATGCAAAAGTGCTGAATAAATACACAAAAATACAAGCAAAACTGAGGCGAAGTCTAACTTTTGCTTTCAACAAGAATCATTAATTTAGAGAATATATATCAGATAGGTATGAAAATAACTGGAAAAAAAATGTATATATCTATTTTTTACATTCTCTTTATTAACCTTTTATAGTTAAAATCAATTTTAAAGATCTAATTAGTTTTCTTAATATTTGACTAAGGGATTGAAATTTACTCATTGACTAATTCCAAAATTTAAAAAAATTCAAAGTTCCCTATTGAGAAATAATAAAATAGGTATTAATTAAGGAAAAACAATAGGCAGGAAATGAAATTTGCTGTTACATAAATATTGTAACATGACCAAGCACCTGTCACTTGAATTTTTTGTATTAGGTATTTCATCATTATCAGAAACTATGAAGGTAAAGACGAATCGTGGAGGATTGAAGTGATGAGAGAAACATATGCAGATATTAAAGATTCGCACTGAAAAATATTTGCAGTAGAAAAATCGAGAAATAATTAAATTTTTGAAAAAAAAAAAAGGAAACCGACTGCGTTTAGGAACATAAAACATTATAAGAACTAAAATATTGAAAACAAGTTTTCTAGGTTTTGTAATAATAATTTTTTATAAAATTGATTTACAATTAATGCAGTCGCTGGCACAAATATCTTTCAAGTTACATACATACATACATACATTCATACATACATATATATGTGTGTATATATATAAAATGAAAAATTTTTAAATGAAGCAATTAGATATCATTTTATTACATATTTATCTGATGTAAGTTGTGGTAAATTTAACAAAGATTTGACAATATTCTGTTACACAGCATTATTACATCTATTTAAAACATTGGGGTACTAATCGTTAAGAGTGTTTAAATTACTTATATACTTAATGTGTTGAAAACTCTCCACTCACCTATTGATTTCAATCCCGTATTGATCCTAATATTAATATCAAAAGCTATTTGTGCCAGCGACTGCGTTAGTTGTAAATCAATTTTATAAAAAATTATTATTACAAAACTTAGAAAACTTGTTTTCAACATTTTAGTTCTATTATGTTTTATGTTCCTAAATGCAGTCCATTTTTTTTTCAAAAATTTAATTATTGTAATACTGCCAAGCGCACAGGGCTGATAATTTTCTTCATTAACGTATTTTTTCAAAGAATGTGACGTATTTGTATTCAATGCACAAAAATTTGCCTGAAGGCCTAGTTTTTCAAACATTATACATTTCATATTGGCTATTCTTTTGATTGTCCTCTCCTATCTGAAGACCTATCTGAAGAGCACAGAAACTCCATTTTGAGAATTAGCGAATAGTGATCCACATTTAAGGTTGCATGGAGAAGGGGGACTTAATTACGATAATATTTGATCTCTAGCAAAGGAAGAAAAATAAACAGGAGTTTTTGTAAAATAAGTAGAAATACCACTTACCATTTTTAATCTGTTTTTATTTGTTGAGATGTTGTTTGTGGGGAGAAAGTTGGTTCCCAGATTTCTTCCTCTCTTCTTCTCTCAAATTCAACTAGTTAATTTGTATGATTTAAAATCTTATTCTGTGTGGTGTCTCAAGGGAGGTGTTTCAATTTATAAGGAATTCATTTCCAATAGTACCAATATCTTCTACAGCTGGCTTCAAATTTTAAGCAAAAATTAAATAGGAGAAAAATATTAACTTTTAGAGTGTCCAGATAAGCCAGGTGTCTGGATCTCGGATGAAAACTCCACAATTAAACCTGTCAACCATTATTCTCGAAATCAATAATAAAATTTTATTTATACTATTACCTCATTCACTGATCCAACCTCACCCCATGTCAACCCACATCAATTTTACTCCACGACTCAACTCATGATATTGTATAATTTAGCACATTGCAAAAAGAAACATTACGATTATTTTAATTTCTAAATTATTTAATATATCAACGTTTACCTTTCTAAACCATATAAAATTAATAATCTGCAATATACCAAATTATTTTATTTATTATTGCTATTGGAACCCGGTTGTACATATCCACAAAACAGTCACCCTCAAAAATCCAGAATTCTCCACGATGAGTTTCTTTCTCAGAAACTTACAGGTTTCGACACCACCAAACTTATTGATCCAGCTTTTTTCAGGAGTCTCAAATTTGGATGCTGCGTTCTGATCCATCACAGTTTAAATTCCAGGAACAACAATTATTTTGGAATATTTGGGTTTTATTATTTTGGTCCAAAAAATTACCAAAATAGGTTTTGCAACTGCCATTTTTTCAATAAATAATTTTTATTCCAAAATCGTTATATAATTGAAACCTTTTGGCACTTTAGGAAAACTTTTAAAGATTTCAAATATTTATATAAATTATCTTCTTGTTCAAAAATAAAGAAAAGCTATTAAAAAACATTATTATTATTGTGTTGCACATCCAAAAAATTCTAATTATTCAAAAAACACCAAAATATTTAAGAGTTGAATAGTGAACTACTTCACACCTTTATTTTTGTAGTACTTCAAATGAAAGCCAAACATAGCCATGGCCCTATCGATTTTTCACTATTTTAAATAGAATACTTTATAACAACATTTTACAAGCTGTGTGACTACCAGCCAACATTAGAAATGTGAGAAAAGAGCTTGTATTCATCAGATTATAAAAAAAAATGTCACCTATCATAGGTCTCAAAAATTTGATTGGTCTCGATCACTCTAAGGGGACTGGATTTCGCAATATCAAGTTCTATCACCTTTGAAAGGGTGTTCATGGAGGTTATTTACATATTTTTACATGTTATTTCCCATTAGGAAAAAAAAAATCAATATCTTCCTTCTAGAGTTACTTTATATACAACTCTTGATTTCATAACATGCTATCAATAATAAAACCAGATCATGTTTTAGTCGTCAAAAATTTCTCTTCTCTCATTGAATATTTCCTTTCAAAAATACCTGTTTCGTACTTAAAAACTGTTATCAAACATACATAGTCTAATCACCTTTTCAGCACTTTTAATTTTTGTCACCAGAGCGAGACTCTTTTGTTTTGAACTTCCCAACAGTCTGTAACGTTTTGAAAACTTTTCACCCTTTTGAACGGTAGGAAAAACTAATCGTAAAATCGATTCTATTTTTCGAAACTATTTCATAAATTTGTAGGTGTGGACGATAATCCATTACCTGTAATACGAGAAAAAAGTCGCATTTTACGCCTACTTAAATTCGAAGGTAAATTTTTCTTCACCATCGATGTGTATTTTGGTAAAATGAAAGGAACTACCTACGTGATAAATTACAAACTTACGGCGATGATGATCGTTTTTTCTCATCGACTTTTACGCCGCTTTTTCTTTGTTGAATTTTTCCTTTTCGCTGAATAAGATTCGATGAAATTTATTTATCGGGGGACTGGATTTTTTGGCGCTTTATCAACAGCTTTTTTGAACGCGTTCCAGCGCCGACGAATTAACTCGAATTTCACACTCTAGTCGTACAGCTAGACTTAGAAACTGCTTTTACATCTTTTAACACAACAGAATTTCAAACGATTATAGCTTATATCGCGCTTTCGTCGTTAGCGTCGTCGTGTGCCCAGCAGAAAACATTTTCTCGACACTCCGCCGCCTTCTTCTTCTGTACAACTCCTTACACGCGCAGGAAGTGAAGAAAGAATCCTCATCGAACGCTGTTAGAGCTTCGTAGTTTGTTTTGATAACTCCTCTGTTCACTTCCTTTCGTTTCTCGTCTCTCCTACACTGCTTCGAAAACTGACCTCACGGCCCAGGTTTGAGTTGGTGCCCAGTCAAGATGAAACCGAATAGTTACAAAAAAATAAAATTTTACTATGGTTAGTGCATTTTGGAATTTAACAGAAAAGCATTTTTAATGTGTAAATATTCTTGCTCTCTAGTCCGCTTCCTCCCAGGTGTAAAAAAATATTAGATACAAAAAAGTTGAGATTGCATAAAAAAACTGTACAGTGCACTGTCCAGTTTTAAATTCTGTTTATCGCATAACACACACACACACACACACATACACACTCACAAGCAGACATCCGTGGCAAGCTGGCAGCGCGATACATGCACGCACACATACACACACATTCTCTGTGGCGTGTGGCGACATGACAGCTACCCACATAAGCATTTTTTGTCCTGGTTAACGTTAAAGTCACGAATGTTTACACATTAAATATGTGAGGGGGGACCCTCGCACGCCTTTTTTTGTAGTTAGTCATAGGTACCTAATTGATTAAACAACTTATTTTCGAGAGAATTAAGACGACTGGATGTTTTTGGTTCTTGAACGCGGTAATTGCTCCCTTGTCCTTTCGAGTTATGATACTCCTTGCTTTAGCCCAAAGTCAAATTCTGAGAATTCATACTTCTGTAGCCGAATATTCACCTACCAAGTTCCTTTAAAACCGAGAAACTCACCAGTCTGTTCATATGAACAGAGACAAACCCTCCTTTTAAAATATTCACCTGCAACTATTGATTGTGTGTAAGCCAATCCAAATGGTTCATCGAATTCAGCAAATGTCAATTATTTATTCTATTTTCAAGTTGGTAAGAATTTTCATATTGATTAGTGCTTCAGTAAGATTTGTGCAGATGATGGATGACTTCTTTTTATGCACACCCGCACATTCTCTATCCATCTACGTTCTCCATCCTTGTTTGTGTCTCCGCAAATTCCTAATGCCAGTCGTATTTTGTATGGTTACTTCATAATGTTCATAGAAACCAAAAAAAAGTTGACTGCTCCATTTTGGACTTACGATTAACCAACTTATATTTATCATATTTGTCGCATTCACATTATGCTGAGAAGTAGCTTACAAAGTTAGGTGAGATGTCTATTTCAATTTTCAAGCAGTATTCGTGAAGTTGTGTTGACGGATACAGCCTGACAAAAATAATAATAATAAATCCCCTACATAAAATTAACCCTAGTAATTTTTGCGCGCCCTCGGGTGCATTATTTCATATAAAAATAAAATACCTACGTAATAATATTGAAATACCAAAATTAAAATAAATTCCCAAACAATAATAAAATTTGTCGCGAGTGCCTAGGTTAGGCTAACTGTATTAGCCTACGTTTATTCGCGACGAACGAACTTTCTCCCTTCACTATTTCCTTCCACAAAACCACCTCGGTGGTCTAATACAATGAATATAAGTGTTTCTACTTCGGTACATATCCTCTTTTTCTTTTTTTTTGATCCACTAGCTGTAATTCACAACTGATGTAAAATCTTTTTCTATCCTAGCCGATCAACCAGCGTTTACCACTCCATAGACAAACACACAGTATTATTTTTCTCTCTGTGATTTTTTTCATGTTTTTACTTTTCATCATTAGACGAAGTGTTTTTACATGATGGTTTGATTTTTTTTTCCCTGGTATGGCAAGACCTCGGCAAAAACCTCGATAAAGTAAGACCTAAATTATATTTGAGCACCACCTTGGGTGCATGGCTACCTTTTGGTATTTTAAAAATTAATTTACATGGTATAAAACAGATAAAATGTGATCGCCTGGCTAGCTATGTGGGCTTATAGGGATTTTGGTGGCTGTTAGATATAGTTGGCAGTTTACCACCTTGGCAATTTAGAAGAATGGGTTTGGGTATGTATTGGTGAGGATTCAGCCTACTGGGGTCGCATACCACAGTGTCAATTGAAAAAGTTGGCAGAGTTAGTTTGTAACTGTCAATACAATACCTGGAATTTAAAATGAATGCCAGGGTAATAAACAAAACAATGACTGCGGTTGTTTATGTTTTACTTAAGTAAATCGTCCGAGTTATTCCGAATGAACGTTGACTGAGCATATAAAAAACTGACAATTCTCATGGAAAAGTTTGTTTCAGAAAATTTGGTTTCTTTTGAAAACACAGTGAAATGTTGGTTTTATAGATTTTCTGATTTTTCTAAATATTGCTCGGAATTGTTCTTTTATAAAATGTATTTTAGAAAGGTTGGCAACCACTGACAAAGGGTTAGGTACCTTTTTATTGTTTCTTTTGCAAACTGGGTATTGATTTGTTCTCTGTTCAACTTAGATCAAGTCTCAGTTCCACTGATAGCAGCAAAACTTGCTGGCTAAATCCATTTCTCGTATCCAAGTTCGGATGCAAAAATTTAACATTCGTTTGTCAGTCTTCTATATATTTTGTCGATGAGAATGAGTTGGTTGTTTTACCCAGGTGGAGTAACTTTTACCCCAGTAAATAGTTGAAAAATGTCTTTTTTGGCTTTCGGCTTAGACTTTTTCTTTTAAAATTATTAAATTTTGAGGTATATGTGTGATTTTACCTGTACATTACAAGAACTCTAGTATTCCTAGTTTTCAACTAATTTCAAGTAGTTTCACAATTAGGTTATATTTTTATCCCTTCTCTTGAATTAGTTTCTTTTGAGAAGGGTGAAAAATACAAGCCAGTCAGAAATCTCCAGGATCATTATCCAAATCACAGCAAACTGTAATTTGTATGAACATTTAAGCTTTCTCATTTCTTTTTGCTCTGATTTCCTTGCCATGAGCTCTTCATTTTGTTTTATATTGTTTTGTTCAATTTTGTCTTTTTTTAAATAATATTCTTGTGAACATTAAATATTTTGTGTTCTAGTTGGACTGTGTATTGTTTTGTTCCTGTATGGGTGTGTTATTTTGTTTAATACACTGGTTTTATGTAACATATTTGTTTTTATTTTACTAATTACAAATGTGTCTGGTTAGGTGGTTTTTGTGTAGGTATAAAAGGTGGTAATTTTCGTAATTCCTAAACTTCAAGATGTTAGGTTTCAAGTTAACAATATAGTATAGGGAAACCTGTTTCAGTTCTTAAAATGCACGTTACTCATAGATTAAAATACCCAGGAGTTTGAAATTTGTAACTTGGCACACTATCTGGGCTGGATTTTATGTGCTAATGCAAAATCGCATAGAATGAGTTTGGTTGTTTCAAGATTTCAAGTTTGTCTGGCTTCTGGTAAGTTTGTGAAGTTGGTCATGAAAAAATGTTTAGCCTACTTGGTTTTTGTTTGTTGCCTGTAACCACCCTGGTTGGCATACC
Source organism: Ericerus pela (assembly GCA_011428145.1). Classification (NCBI taxonomy): domain Eukaryota; kingdom Metazoa; phylum Arthropoda; class Insecta; order Hemiptera; family Coccidae; genus Ericerus; species Ericerus pela. The sequence continues at coordinate 800,286 of WOFM01000277.1, forward strand.
ACAGTTTGTAACTAAATAATATGAAAAGAATTTTTTTCAACTGCAAATTTATTAATACATGTAATCTGATTACAAAAAGAAAAACAAGAAGTTATGAAAGAGGGGAGAAAATCAAAAAGCCACAGAAAAAATAAGATTTTCAGCTATCTTTCAGTTTGAAAAAAATAAAGCTTATACTTTCAGCTCGGTAAGTGTAAGGTTCAGGATAATTCTTTGGTTCACTGAGTTTTCCTCTTGGGTTGTTCGCTTTGATTTCATCTTATCGAGACGGTATGTATTTAGAAGTATAATTGTAGAAAGATTTTTGAATGACATAAGATTTTTATCTTCATAGAATTCAGGGCAGGTGTTCTTGAAATTGATAGCAATATGTTACTGTGCTCTGAAATTTTTGGATGATTCTGGGTGTTATTCTGGTTCATCAGTTTTTTTCAAAGTTGACAGAATTGTTTAGTTTTGCAAGTTCATTGAGTTTGCAAAATTTGAAGAAAATCGATGAACGAGAAAAACACCCAAAATAATCCAAAATTTTCATAGCACGGTAACATAATGCCGTGAATTTCAAAAATACGTAGGTATCCAAATTGTGTGAAATTTGGGAAATTTGGAAAATTTGTTTTTTCTTACTTACTTATCTGGGAAATTTGATCTTGCTTTTTGTTCTGAAAAATATTTTTGGTATGTCTTTAACTGTAATCACAAAATGAATGTCAGAAACACCAAACCTATTATCTGTATCAACTGCCAACGTATGCATTCATGGTATACCAAAAAGGATAAGTTTTCGTTTAAGGCAGAATGCATGTTACCACAAGGCCATGCAGATTTATGCAAGTGTTGAAGCATTAAAGGTATGGTTTAGGTACCTACTTGCCAGAAGCACAACGTCCATGTTAAAAAAACGTTGAAGCAGTTAATCGAAAATACAAATACTGCGTAATGAACCTTTTGTGGCCATTCTATAATCCATGTGAAAAACAGATGAGCAAATATGCATGCATAGCTGGTAGAGTAGGCCGAGAAACGAAAATCGGATGAAGTACCCAGCTACTTTAAACCAAAAAAGGGTCTACTAAAAGTTGATACCATTATTCGGTCAAATGAATTTGAAAGGGAAACTTGAAAAGGCACATATACGGAGCTACGTATGTCGGTGAACTTGAAGCCAAACACAAGGCTTCTAAACTGAGGCAGAATAAAAAAGAAAAAATAACAGCTTGTGGAAATTGAGAATTTTTCAAGTTTCAAGGAAACATATTTTGTTAATATAGCTAGTGGTCATATAGGTAGAAAATGTTTCAAATGTTTTGAAACAACTTCATTTTTATTTTACTTTGCATTTTGGTTGAGAATATTTACGATCAGACGGTGTCTCTTTGTATCGAATTTATGCTAAGAAAATGTTTAGGTGTATGTTCCTTCTTGTTGAACGATGAGCTGAGGAGAGACATCGAACAGAATCTTAAGTAATCATTTTAACGTATAAGTACTCAATGTTTCATAAAAACCCTTTTTTTTTTCTCTTGCCAACGTGTACTATTACCTAGCTCTCCAAATAAAATGAATAAAATAATATTTCGATTTTGGTCTTTGCGTTCAGTGCGGGTCGAAAATTCGTGATGTCTTCGCTAAAAATGATACACTAGGGCTTTTTTTTTTTTTTGCATCATCAACATTGCCTCCATAGTGATTGACAGAACTGGAAGACAAAAGAGAAAAAAAAAGAAGAACCTACTTAAAATAGCCTAAATTATGCAACGTGAAAGTACGAAAGACAAAAAACAATATTTTTCTTTAATCCACTCGGTGAATTAGTGTTCGTCGAGTCAAAAATACGTGAAAGGGGGAAAATGCTATTAAAACTTTCATTTTTTTTCATTTGCTCTTTTCAAACCCCACAAAATACTGATAAAATTCGTACGCTCATCACGAAAATGTTTTATAAGAATTCTGTTTATCAACAAAATTTACGGGTTTCTTCGGTTATCGAGAAATTGGTAAATTAAAATCCTATAACAAAGTAAATTTGTAGAGGCTGACATTGAATTTAAGTTTGGTTCAATTTGTTAGTTCAACGCATTATTAGACGATACCAGCATTAATAGGTTTCACACATTTAGACTGCGATAAAATATGTTGAAATACTGGGTGACCCAAAAGTCACGCAACACAAACCTTCAAATGTAAAAATTTTTAAAAAAGAGATACAAGGCTGAATCTTAACACAGTTGCAGAAGTTGGTTACTCAATTATTCATGGAAAGTTTCAGCTCGGTATTTGTAATAATCTAACTTTGAGTTTTGATTTTTAATTATAATTTTTCCATGTTTGAAAAATAAATTTAAAAAAATTTTTAATGGTAAAAGTTTTCAAAAAATTCAGAAACTTGGTACAATAATAGATATTGATTACCTGATTAAACGGGTAAAGTTCCACTTTAGTACCTTCATCCTTGTTTTTTTAAGAACTTTTTTTATGGTCTATACCATGTTTTCAAAACAAATAGAAAAAATTTTTAAATTTCAAAAATTTTATTTCATCCTCTCCATCGATCCGCATTTTGGTGCAGTACTTCACTTCACGGCAGAATTTTGTCATAACAGTTTCCTTAAATTTGTTTGTGTATGCAATTTCTCATACGTCAATGTTTTTTTCTTGATAACACCTGCAATGAGCAATTATGCAACTTTTTATTCAGTGCGTACAAAAAATTGCATAATCACATAATTGAGTAACCATTTCCCTATCATTGTCTCATGTTTCATAATTTTTTGAAAATTTGGCAAACACTGGCGATTTTAGAGCCAGTTTGGACGGTTTTTATACTGGCTTATTTACACGCACACAGACACACGTATGTAAGGAATACGTATGTAAGTGAGAGTGGCCCTGTTGCGTCATCTCTTATGGTGATAAGAGATGATGGGCCAGTTTGCGTACGGATTGTGACATTATCGGATTGTCAAGATGTGTCACAATTTGGTTCTTGTACATTACCTGCAAGTACATGCAGGTAATTACGATCGAACGTAATTCGTGTGTATTTAACATCACGAGGACGATTATTTTCCAGCCCTTTGGGGTGGCGACTGTCATCAAGGGGTCCAAGCCCCTATGCCTCATACCAGTGAGTCCCTACAACCATACTTATCATCATAATTAATTTTTCATTTCAAGAAATAATGTTTTTAAATTTCACATTTTCTAATATTTTGTCAACAGCTAACAAATTTTATACAATCATAAAATACCATTAACGCCTATAAACTTACAAACAATTAATGTGACCATCAAAATTTATAATTATTTTTCTCGATAACCTACTTTTTCTAGTGAGGCTTGCTGCAGTAGAGTTTTCATATTTCATTTCGATTTAAAAACTGAAAAATTTACAGTATTTTATTGTTTTGTTAATCCTCATAATGAGAGAAAATGATATCTTATTGTAAAATTATGAAACCCCGCAAAACCATCACTTTATAAAGCCAGGAGCCACCAATATCGACGACGTAGCCTAAATGTTGAAAATAAAATGCCATCTACTTTCCTTAGTATTTTGTTTTCACATCCATGCAAAAGCGTGAAACTGTATTTTTTTTTGGAATTTGTGTGAACTAAATGTTGTGTAAATCTCGCTGGTGTGTTTTATTTTTCATTTAGGGTTGTCGTTTGACTCTGTGTTAGCTCTCCAAAAATCGTCAAGGACAAGGGGTAAAAAAGGCGTGATAAAAATAACAGCCTGAAAAATTAGAGAAATTCTAGTTGGAAAGAAAGAAAAATTTGATTTCTGCTTAACATTCTTGACTGTAAATTTTCATGCTTCAGTAAATTTTTTGACAGTGTAATTTATTCAAAAATAATACGTGGAAGAATGACTTTTAAATTTGAATTCAGCTTGAAAAAAAAAAGAAGGAAAAATAAAAAGAATAGGACATTAGAATGATGAAAAACAATTTTTTTTCTCGTTTTTTGCTTTCGGGTAGGCTTAAATTTACGAAATTTTAAATTTATATTTGCGGTAAAACATATTTATTTTTAAATATTACGTAGGCTACCACTTTGCTTGCTTTGAGGAAGGAAATATATTTTTTGATGGATTCACTGAAGAACCGATGAAATTTTCATGATCACGCTCTGTCAGTTTTTTTTTTATCCAATTTGTTTGCAAACAGGCTTTTAAAATAGACCTCATTTGTAGCTTTCATTTCAATCACTAACGCCACAAAATGTGACGTATAGTTGTTGTATTAACATCTGGGGGTGCTAAAATCGGGTTTGGTTCTTATCAGTTATTACTTATCAACGTGCTTGCTTTTTCATCACAAGTTTCGTCTGAATTGTAGAATCTAAATGTTGAACCACGTTAAACGTCTAGATTGTAAAATCTGAATTGTAAATAATCAGATTTTGCTTCTTTACATTCAGCTTTTTTACCCGCAACTTCTAAAAAAATCAAAATTGTAGTTTGTAAAAAAATCTAACGAAAACCCCTACTATTGATATGGCGTTATAGTAGTGACTGTTCCTGCCTTGTTCCTACGTACAAAATATCTCATGTTCGAATCCTATCAGGGATATGGGAATTTTTAGCATTGAAAATGCTTATCCAAGTTAGTTTGTGAAAAAGTGTCCGACACCAAATTTTTACCAATGTTTTGTGCGTGAAGAGTAGGAGATGGGTTAGATAACAACTGTAAAAAAAGTGGAAGGAGAAAATGGTAATGAAAAATAAAGTGTAGGTGTAACGAATATATTCGTCATATTTTAATATAGACGTACATATTTCATTCACAGAAAAATACGTTTTTCTTATTAAGCAAATTCTTTCCCTAATATGTATTGTCAACTTGCGAAAGTACCGTTACTTCCTGCCAACAACCACTACACGTTTTCTAACGGAATATTCGAGTACCTGAACATTCTGATACCCAAATATTCTAGAAATAATTAAATACCTAAATCAGCAAATCCCTACTCTACACACAACAGCATAGAAAACCATATACGTTGACAGGTATATAAACTCTGGTTTTCATTAAAATAATTGTATTGTATTGTATTGTATAGAAATGTAATTGTAAACTTGACACTGCGTAATAGTGTAATATATTTTATTGTAAATAAACTGGTCAGTCGTATACTGTACCTGCAATATTCTTCCAGTCTTAGACTGTGAATGAATACTTGTAAATTTAATATTGTGTTTTAAAAGTAAAGTGATAAAATTTATTGTGTGTTTCAATTTAATTAAAGTCTTTCATTTAGTTAAGGTCCACAATAGTTGTGGATAATAAAATTCAATTAGTTAAAATAATTCTCGAATACTATAATATTCCTGTGAATATTATCGTATATCGAAGGAAGTGTAATCGCCCCAAAAGAGGTTAGTTTCCAGTACTGAACATATTTAGTTAGACAAACACATTCGCCGACATAAATATTTCGAAACAATTAACCGCAAATATTTCTAGTGAAATATTCACCATTACCTCCAAATTATAACCCACTTATTGGCAGCCAACGAATATGCAGATAAACACCAAGTCAACATATTTGTCAGAATAATAAAAGAGAAGTACTACAGGTACACTTTTGATTAGGTAAACAATTTAGGCACTAAAAGAAGCAACCTGGAAATTTGGAATAAAGTAGGACTTCACTTGCCATTCTTTCGGACTGAAGAGCAGTGGATACCTGCCTTCCTTCTGTAAGTCTAAGATGCTATAAGCATTAGCACGTTAGTGGTTCACCCTAGTAGTGGCAGTACATAAATAAGGTACATTACTCTAAATTAGGAAAGTGTATAAGTGTTTAATTTGTGATGTAACTATAAATGTGACAGTGTAAATAAAGAAAAGTAGACAGAAACGTGTTTACTTATTTTGTATCGTCTCTAGATTAATCTGGGTTAGAGATCCGAGGTAACAAGGTGATATATGTTTCCTTGTTCATGTAGTGAAACACAAAAATGACCGAATACTTTTTTTTTAAATTTTTAGGTATTTATTTTTAATGCCTAATTCTCTAGTTCTTACCAAGTGTAAAACCATTGAATTTTTGTATTTTTGTATTTTTGTATTTTTGTTTTTTTTTCCTCCAAATTATTATAAATCCGTATCTTTTAAAAATTCATTTTTAACATAAACTTTTTTTTTTAGAAATGCTTTTGTTTGCTTTTCTGGTCAATATTTAAAAACAAGGAACAAAATGAGATTTCTCACTAATGTAACATTTTTTAATGAGATTTTGAAGAAAATTTTCAACCAGAAAACTAGTCGGTTTTCCCTGAAAATTTGTGAATCACGTGCAGAGGGTCCATTTTCCTCAATCTTATCAGGCTTATCACCTTTTTATTCGGTTGTTTCAAAGATTTTTGCCTTGATAGAAGAAGTTGAAACATTTTTCGAGGAAATTTTCATTTGGTGTTCTTTATTTTCCACTGTCTTGTTTGCGCTTTTTTTTCTTTTAGTTTTTTTTTTTTTTTTTTTTTGTGTATTCATTTCTTCGATTTACTCGTATCTTTTCGTTCTGGAAATGTGCCTCCGGTATAGGCATTCTCTTTTGAATTATTATTAAACATATTCGATCGATTTTTTCAATCCTGTCGATCGACCTTAGATTGCGTTTACTGTTTGTAATATGTTGAAATAAAAAAAGGCTGCGGATTACCTTTTGCAGGAAGCGTAAAATTTACGCGCCTCTCTCGTCTTCCGATAATAACATCGTTATTTCTCAATTTTTCAAACTCGATTTCCAATTTTAGAAATATTTCGTTATTTACAGCCAGCATAGATGAAACGAGCTCTTCAATAATTCAGTAAAACTGTATACTTCATAACTACGGCATAATTTGTTATGAAGGTACCAACCGTCGAACCATATTTTGCGTATGAAAAAATAAATATTATGCATAAATTTATTGTTTTTATTTATTTATTTATTTATTTATTTATTTATTTATTTATCGTCCTCGTAGTTAATAATATACATTAAATTAAAAGCAAAAATTTATTCATCTCTCATCCAGCAGATGTCTATTCTATTCGCGTTATTTTCCTTATTACTATTGATATACAATAGAAATTCATCCGTCACAAAAGATGACGCGCCGTTTGTAATGAAATTCGCATTAAAGTGGGACTTTTTCCCCCCTCATTCTTTCTGTTTTGTTACCTTCGACCAGGAAAAAATTCCAAACATTTTGCTTCGAATCAATGCGAAAAAATAAAAATAAATAGGCCTATAAATAAATAAAAAATGAACTAAAATGAAATGAAATGAAACAATTTATTGGGAGAAAAAAAATCTGGAAGAAGAAAAATAAGCTTCGCGTTAAAAACAAATAAATAATAAAAAAAAATAAATAAACTGGGAACCTAATACATATGTGTATTTGATAAAATATGAAATTCAGGAGGCAGACGAACAGGCGCTGTCATATTTTTTTCAATGAAAACGGAAGTGAAAATTAAATTTTTTTTTTTCTGTAATCGAATGGTGTAAAAAAAGGAAGGAAAATGAATAAAATGAAAATAAACAGCAAAATCTGGTGGCTGGAAAAGCGAAAAATGCGCTGAAGATTGTTTGCCCCAAACTCCTCGAATCCTCTCTTGACTAAATTTACCGTGATGTGTCTTTTCTTCCTTTTCACCCAGTTTGCTTGCAAACAGAGTTTTAAAAAGCGAATGATGAAAATTATTTGTTTCATGAGAAAAGAAAAAAATTCGTATCATTTTCCCATTTTAACCTAATTTTATATATATATATGTCAGGAGCAGAAGCAAAATCGCACATTGAGCAAAATAAATGCGTAGAACATGTTCTGAGCTATTTGTGTTATGATATTAGCCTAAATGCACAGAACGCATTGTGGAAGTTTCTCAATTCCACAAGCATTCTGTATGCATCTGTATATACTCTTCTCCATGTTATTTATGGAAGAAAACAGAGGTGTACTCTGTGCTTATGGGTTGTTTTCTTTAGATACAAAAAAAAAAAAAACTATAGCACAGTAATACTTTGCTACAAAACTCAGTTTGCCAATAATCGAAAATAATTAACCAAAAAAATGGAAAAACAAAAAATAAATAAAACCTAAATTAATTCTGTAGGTATTCTGCCAGCCCGGGGGAGTAGAACCATCGACCAATGGGAATACCTACCTCGATCCATCACCAAAATACGGCTACTGTATACACGCCATGGCTCCGGGTGATGGTGATGAGAGTTAACTCCGCCTGTTGCGGTTGCCACAAATTCAATGCTCAAAAGAGGAAACTGTAGGTACTAAACATGTTGGCATCAAGCATCTGCTAGACTGGAACATGTATGGGAAAACTTTATTGCAAAAATTTCAACCCAATCTGCTTGTGTTTGGTTCATTTTGATCGAGTGTTGCGGAATTGAGAAACTTCCACAATGGATTCTGAGCATTTATTTTGCTCAATGTGCGATTTTGCATTCTGTTCTTAATTTTCATCTAACTTATTTTTGGTTTTGTCATTCATATGGTGGTCAGAACTAAAACTGCCTAACATATTTTACAATTCTAGTTTTGACTGGTCAGTACTAGAAGGGTCAAATGTCATTTTTCAATTCTCAGTTTAGACATAGTCAAAACTAGAAATGACTAAATTCTAGTTTTGATTGTAAAATATATGTATATAGTAGGTATTTATTGCCTAAAATTTTGTGTTCATGGTTTTGAAAAAACTACTTGATGGATAGGGCTAATAGTTTTCATATTGGAGCAGGTTTGAAGAAAGTTTGTCACCTATCAGTCAATTACTTGAACAAAAAACTAATTCTGTAATTAAAATGCTCAATAATATGCTTAATAAGCATACAAGAATAGATAAAGAAGAATTGCTGAAACTATTTCGCCTTTTAATACAGACTGCGCATCCAATAGTTATAAGGTGGATTCTAATAGTTTTCTGAGAAAACTGGAAAACAAAAAATTTCTAGAAAATTCATTTCTCCTTAATTCTGAAAAAATGACAAAAAAGGATCGAGCTGAAATTTTCATAATAGATTTTTCTTGAAATTTTGTGCCTATTAATTCAATAGTTTCCAAGAAAACTGAAAAAGAAAAATTCCTGAAAATATTTTGTTTTCACAGTTTTGAGAAAATTACTTAATGGAAAGAGATGAAATTTTTATAAAAGATGATTATCATATGGGAACAGGTCTGAAAGAAGTTTGGTTCTCATCGGTTTGGTAGTTTCTGAGAAAAGTGTGAAAAAGATTCCTGAAAAATTGGTTTTTATCAATAAAACATCATCTATATTTTTGTTGGAAATATGGATAACTATCGATAGTTTTTACCAACTGCGTATGCAGGAATTTATATGTTTGGTACGTTTATCTTTGTAACTAACTGAATTTCATTCACTCAGAACAAGTATATTACTTTATAGATTTTAATGAAAGTAGGCTCAAAATGTTCCTGATCATCCTGAAAATGTGCTGGGCTATTCACATTTGAAAATTAAAAAGTTAGAAAGGTGTAATTGAAGAAAATGAGAATTTAAAGATTGAAAAAATCATTGTCATAAATTTGGGAAAATCCATGTTCCGTCCCATTTTTGCAGATGATTCAGTTTGTCTACAAAAAATGTGTCGAACAAAATATAGACAACTATTATTCCTAATTCTTGGAATAATAGCTGTCTATATTAAACCTTGCTTCCCACAGACAAACACCACCAGATATGCTGACAATGAAGTGTCATATTTGGTGGATGTTCCATGTCACACCACATTTTTGGTCGGCCATTTTTGATTATAACAAATGAAACGAAGGTGATGTCTTGTCTTCTATTCGAAGACATATTTGTTCCTGAAATGGCAGTCGAGTAGAAATGTTAAGGTCCATAATCGATGTTATCAATATCAGGTCTCACTATTATTAAGTTTTAGTATTAAGTTAAAATCTAAATGTGTTTTGTAATAACTTGAAGTTCAAATTTAATAAAAGATAATATTCAGAAATTATCTTATTTGTTGAGATAATTCAAACAGAATTATTCTCACAACAATCCACCAATAAGAGCTACTCATTCAGATTAAGAGTCCTGTTTTTTTTTGTTTTTTTAATAAAATTTATTTATACTAACTTCTTTTTCTGAAACTAGCAATGAAATAGTGATATATTGACATGTTTTTCAGATATCGAATCGATATTATTTTACATTCTTTTCAAATAATCGAAACTTGAATTTTTTTTTTACTATGGATGAAAATTGAAAAACTGGATTTTTCTAGCAAAGTATTACTACACTAGAGTTTTTTTCTCTCTGCTCTTTTTAACGACTGCCACAAATGAAGTTCTAATTTGTAGTTTGTTTTTTTATTCGACCTTTTATTTAACCCCAGGGGCTTCAAAAAGGGGCCAAATTTTGAATTTTTATAATATATTGTGTAATATATTACTGAGCTTATGTTTTTTGATGAGCTGAGTTTGAATTTGAAATTCATATTTTCATTCAATGCATCCTTTGACTCCCAGAGGCTTCAAAAAGGGTGCCAAATTTTTACTTTTCATATTATATTGTGTAATATATTGTTGGTTATGTTTTTAGACGTGCCGAGTTTTAATTTGACCGTAATTTTTTCAATCAGCACATTGTTTGACCTAAAGGCGCTTCACAAAGGGGGCCAAATGTTGATTTTTCATATTGTATCGTGTAATATATTGTCAGGTGTATTGTTTGATGCCTTGAATTCAAATTTGACATTAAGTTTTTTATTCAACTCATTCTTCTGCCTCAGGGGTTCAAAAGTTGCCAACTTTTACTTTTCAGTGTAGTATATGGTTAAGTATGTCTTTTAATGCTCTGAGTTAGAATTTTACAGTTATTTTTTTATTGCTCATTCTATGACCCCTGGGGTCTTCATAAAGAGGAAAAAATTTGAGTTTCACATTTTATTGTGTAATTTATTGTTAACATAATTCCAAATTTGGTTCCTATTGGTATTATGGTTCATTCCTTGACTGTTGAAGGTGCTAATTTTTCATGTTATCCCAATAAAAGTTGCAATTCTCTTTCAATAGTCACGAAATTAGGTACAACCAGTACTTCCCATACAAACAAAAAGAGGTTATTATTTATTTTGTTAAACAGATAATCTTCATTCATAAATATAGAATTTTAAATATAATTAAATATTATCAAGAAGCAAACTTGGTTGTTTGTGTAAGCATCTATGTGAAATAGCCCTTTTTCATTGTGACATATTGCAACTTGCATATGTGTGAACGATGCTGTGAAGAAATAAACAACAAACAGTTGAGAATAAACTCGTTTCTACCCCGTTTCTACCTTTGATGAATAAATGGCAACCATTTTCGATGTACCAAACTGCTTTAGAAATTTCGTATTTTTCCAATCAAAATTGATTTAATAATAATCTCTTTTTGGTGTATGAATTGATACTTCGTTTTGTAATGTGAGGGATATTTTTTTCTCATATAAGTTTTTTTTTTTATAATCCTCAATTCTCTTTACTGCAGGAAATGAAACCATCGATTTATTTCTTAAATTGTGCTTGTTAGATCTCGGAATTATTTTTCAGTTAACAAAAAAATAATGATTTTAGACACATTCATAAAATATTTTGAAAACATGATAATTAGTATATTTTATCAAATGAATCGTATTTGTGGGATATTGGTAATTTTTGGCAAAAAATATATAAGTATTTTATATATTACTTTATTAGAAGAATGTTAGTGATATAGTTCATTTTGAAACAAGGAAAATCTACTTTTTCTTGCGGAGCTTGTTGTGTAAGAGTTTTATTTTCTTTCATATAGGGTGGGAACTCATTAGATGAAAATCTTCTGAAACATGTCAAAATTTGAAAAATGGCTACCCCATCACTTTCTCCTTCAAATGTGAGCAGAACTTTAAAAGCTTGTTAGAAATAAATAACATAAATACCTACTCTCTTATGTCAAATTAAGTTAATTTTTGTCAATTTTTGTGGAAGTTGGATCATTTTATTGATTTGTTTTTTTTACACCTTGACGGGATATAATTCGGAAAGGAGACATTTCGGAGCATTTTCCACGAAAAACTTTTTTTTTTTTCGTCTCCGAAAATCGATCCTAAAAGTTTTGATTCTTAACTTCAGGGCCCTCACCCTCCAGTAAAATGTATATTAATTAACTGGTCATCAAGAATACATTCTCCTAATGTTTTGAATTTTTATTTTTTCATCGTGAATGGAATGGTAACCATAATTATATTGTCGAGTTGGAGGTGGAGAAGTTTATTTCGCAGTCGTATAATAAATATTTAAGCTTTTCAAACTACCACTTTGTGTTTCATCGAAAATTGAGGCTGATAGGCTGATAAAGGCGGCTAAAAGTTTCTGAAAACGCCTCTATATTCGCGAAAATGAGCATAGGTTGGCGATGCTCTCGAAAATCTCTCCTCTCGTTAAGTTATTTTCCGTTTGTTTTTGCCTTAATTCTCTTTCAAAAACGTAGGTATCGGCTATCAATATATATCAATATTATTTTTTTGTTTCATTAAATTTTTTCGTCTTTCCCAAATCTATTACAACTTATAAAGAAATGCCAAAAAGTTCCGTATCAATTATTTTCAAACTCTAACGATATCTCGTAAAACTTGCTTTTCCGTAACCGTTTTTTTTTCTCAACTTCTTTGCTTTTGTGTTTCTCCCACCTTTGTTTTCTTCGAGAACAGAACTCTCATAATTTACTATTATTTGCCGAAATTTCTCAGTTATTTTACTCTCAGCCTTATACCGTGGCGTGTTTTCGGCGCAAAAGAAAAATTGTAATAAAACGCCAGTAGGTAAGTCGTTTATTTTTCGGTTAGACTGGAGCACGTTTCGAGACGCAATTACCATTTTTGCCAACCTCCACCATTATCTATATATCCATCTATCTATCTGTCTGTCTGGCCCATATTCACAAACGTCACTTTAACCTCCCTTCACTTAAATTTCACTTTAAAAAAGTTTTTTGCACAATTTTGTACTTAAAAACGTGGAAACATTGTATTTCTCATGTAAGTTCCAATGTAAAAATAAAATGTTACCACACTCTTAAATAAAAAATTGTGCCAAAAATCATTTTTAAGTGAAGGGAGGTTAAAGTGATGTTTGTGAATATGGGCCTCTGTGTATTTATCTATCTTCTATATAAATAAAAATTTAAATGTTCATTTGTTACTAACCTAAGATTTCCAAAAGTTCTCCACCAATTGCTTTGAAATTTTGAGGAGTTTTTGTGTTATCCCAAGGAAGGTTTTTATCCAACTCGTAGGTACATAGCCTCCCTGATGTCACAGTTATGAATGCTTGAACTTTCGGAGATCTTAGGTTAGTAACAAACGTATCTGCCAAGCGAAGCTGACACCGCTGGCAGCTATAGTGTTCAATAAATTTGTTCTATGAGTAAAACGAATGCATACTAATCAAGAATTAATTATTTAGCGTCAATTCTTTGTAGCACAATAATACCAACACAAACTCTAGCTTCAACTTGTCCATTACTTTTTCGAAACTGGAGAGGCCATAAGTAATAGTGTGTGTTGTAGCCAGGATCAGTCAATGGGGTAGGAAACTGTAGGGGTGTTGTTATTTCTACCAGCTTGGGTGAGGCGTTTGTTTTCAAACGATTCAGTGAATCATGCAAAGTGGTATAGAAATACAAGTCTCAGTTATCAGATTTTTTTATCATTAGAGTTAATGGAGACTGGAGAGTGGGAATTTTTCATTTTTCAATTTACATTTACCAAAAAATTAAGTACCCTAATTTATTTTGTAGATTATTGATGTAATGTCAAATTTAAGTTGAATATTTTATGAAAACAATATTAACGTGTGGTGTCCAAAAAAACTTTGTCATATTTAAAATAGCCCAAGTACCTGTCCAACTCATAGCTTAGTTGATGTCTGTGACAGGTCTGAAGTTAATTGAGTAGGTAAGAAGATACCTTTTCAGAATTCATTGACATACTTTTAGTATTTGATGAACGGATTGAAAATGAAATGCCGGCTTCTTTCAGCTTTTGTGAAAATTTTTCAAAACTTTCTTCACTTTCAATAACACATTCAATATTTTTATCATCTTCATCAAAACTGATACTATTTTTCTTCAAGTCAAGAATGAAATCTTCGTACAAAAACATTGTGAATATTATAAAATATTAATATTAAAAAAGAAATGAAAAGCCCACTTTTTATTTTGTAGTTTCAGCTTTACTAAATTTTTGTATATTTTTCCTCACTATAATGATAACATTGAAAAATAAAGGAACACCCAGGAAGTACAAGCAATCTCGTTCATATTCAGTACAGATTCGAGCAACTCCTCACCCAAGCTGGTAGAAATAACAACACCCAAACTGTAGTAGTGAAATACTTTCATGGCACAAAAATGTTATATTTTTATCTTCACGAGTTTCTCATAAATCTTTCGTGAGCTGGTCCTAGGCGAAGTTTAAGGGGGATGTATGGGAAACTAAAATACTCAAAACCTGATGAACCTCACAAGACAAAAATGTCAAATATGTATTGTTAAAATTAATGTTACATAATTTCATTTAACAATAAAATTAAAGGGGCTTGAATGCCCCCCTCAGAAGTTTTATTGTAGATTATTCTCTTGAAATGGTTTCTGAACATTTCAGTTGCGGTTATAACCACGTGAACCCTCTACAGCTACGGTACAGAAGTAATAGACACTAATTAAAAAACTGACAATTTTGGGGGTGCTAATTTTCATTCAGAAGTTTGACTGGAAATTTAAGAACTGCTACTAAAACTCAAGTATCGATGTTGATAATACTTCTGACTTTTATCGCTCCCAATGTTTGTTAAGAGTCATATTGTTCTCCTTTGCTGATTTACTAGTTTATTTAGGAATGATTTTTTGGTAGCTACTCAAAAAAGTGAAAGATAAACGAGAAAACAATTTCCTTTTAAATGAAGCAGTTTCAAGGATAGAACAAATTTCTTAGAAAAAAAAAACGATTACTAACTGAAACCAAAATTTTTTTATTGAATGAAAGATGCGTTGATGGTACACGATAGGCCTACCTTCTTTTCAAATATTTATAACCTATTTTCACGTGACCCCCGAATTCGACTTTACCGCTCACCGAAATAAAAACTAAAATTTTTTGTTCATACTCTTCTTCGAAATTTTTTTGAAAGTGAACTAAAAATGCAGATTAAAAAATTTTACGCTATGGAGAAGTCATTTATCCTCTGCAAACGTACCTGTACCTCACTATATCTAATTATCGCACAATAATATTTTTCTTTCAAAATTCTCTGCTTGCAGTCCTACACCTTAATATTTTCCTCAAAATTTTGTTGAAATTTTCATTATTGAACTGTCCTAAGTTTTAAGACAAATATCTGAATTTTTTTTCAAATACCACTTCTTAGCTTAGCGTTTAACCATTATACTTATATCTACGTACAAGTGTTCACACTAGGCTATGTTTGTGGCATTTAGGCTAAATGGAGAACGACTTTTATACTTCCTACATTAGCCCATGTGCTACAAACATGCGTTATGTTTTAACATCTGTAAACTTAAGTGTGTGGACTTGGTGATGGAACAAGTCCACAGTCTGTTGACTGGGGCTGAACCCCAAAGGAGAAGAGAAACATGGTCCCCACAACCACAGTTGAAGAACCAGGTAGAATTCTGGTATGAAAACCGCCTTCCTTTGTGAGAGATAGTTACTCAGTACCTGAGATATTTTCTGATGCGATTATTCGCATAAGTAGGTATTGAAAAATAGTATATTACGCAACAAGAGAGAGAAGTGAGCAATTCCCAACGAGTGGGGTGTTTGCCAACACAAATTGCAGGGGAGCGCACCAATTGCACAAGTTTTTACTCCAAGCTGCATACAATACTTTTTGTAACAATTGTACAAATGCTGTATTTAAGCCTGTGGGACTGAAACGTGGAAAATTAATAAAAAAACTGTAGAATTAAATAAAAAAAGTAGAAAAATGAAAAAGGAGAGATAAAAAAGGAAATGGGCAAAAATTAAAAATAAATGTTGAAAAATAAAATCCAAAATCTCCCCTTCTCCTTTCCACCGGACACCTAAAGAAAATTTTCATTTATAAATGATGGGTAAGCAGGAGTATGTTCAGAATACAAAAACAAATGGTTAAAGCTTACCTCCTCAATAATTCACTTGGTTGCCTTTCACTTTTATTCCAAATGGTGTAGGTTACTTTTATGGCACCTGTGATTTGATTAGTTCATGTTGTGATATCAATTCAAATCCCCCAACCTAAATTGCTGGAATTGGTAAGCAACCATTTGTGTAATAATTTACAATCTTGAGAGTAGATTGCGAAAGTTGTACCTGGGTGAAGGAAACGTATTTATTTTGAACTCCTTGAGGACTTCATCTGGGTAAATAACCATCTTATTCTGAATGGATTAGGTGTGCTCTTATTTACTAAATTGTTACATGGGCGTTTATTCTAAATACGCCTCAGATTACCAATAAAATTGAAAAAAATTAACCGAAGCAAATCTTTGACTATACCGGGTGATTCAGTTTAACATGCACCATAGGAAAATCCCTTATGGTGCGTGTTAAAATGACACACAGGTTAAATGATACAGATGAGGTGAAAATAAATGCACCATCGAGAAAATAATGGAAATAAACATTGTTATCAATCAATGTAATTAGAAGACAAAACAAAAAAATACAAAATCAAAGAAATTTATCGCTAATTAGAAAATAAAATACAATATTACAACCACTGTTCGAAAATGTAATTAGATTTTTATAAAATTTATATTGAAATATTGAAATAATCTTAAAAAATCTTAATTAATTAATTTTTTCCCTTTATTTAATCACAAATTTAGAAGCCAAATGGTGCATTTATTTTCACCTCATCTGTATCATTTAACCTGTGCTCATTTTAACACCACCCTAGGGGATTTTCCTATGGTGCGTGTTAAACTGAATCACCTGGTATAGTAGTGAACCAGTAAAGCTTCATAAAGCCCATGTATTTTTTAATGTCAAAACGTGCCAACGAAAAAGTAGGCAACTCTAGAGTACCTACCTTCTGCGTATTTTTGACATTTTGCCTGAGTTCACCAATTTAGAATACATCTGATAAAGACATCCCTTAAAGTCACAAGGCCAGCGTACGTAAACGCAAAATGAAGTACGTCAAAATGTGCGCTGTGGTTGCCTATTTAGCCACAGCATGTCTAACTAGTAATCATCGTAGGGATGGCAAACATCAAACTTTTCCTTGTCGATAACTATTGATAGTTTTGGGTTCCTCGTCGATAACTAAACCATTGATAGTTTTTCCAAAATTCCAAAAAATCTAATTTCTATTTTCTAATCAGTAATTCAAGTATAAAATCTGGATCGCAGTAATTTTTTATAATAAAAAAGGTGTAAAAGGACTAAGTATAAGTATTTTATAGTGACGAAGTAGGTAACTACCGAATTATGTATTGAGACGTGTTCATATAGAATTAAATGTTGTTTTACTGAAACACGTATTCATTTTGTGTGACTGTTATAAATCCGGGATAACAGACGCAACACCGTTTTGCCTTTGTGAATTTAAAAATTTCAACTTGAAACGATTGTAATTTTTTTTTTTTTTTTTTAATACATCTCTCTTCCTGCCTTTACAGAACTGGAAACAGTTTTCGAAAAATGGAGCATGACGAATTTCACGAATTCTTTTATCTTCACAATACGATTAAGTTAATTAAAGTAGAAAATTATCGCGTATTATACTGCCGACGGCAGTTTTTCGTTTCTGTTTCTGTTAACTCTTCGCCTTTGTTTGTTAATTCGTGCGCCGTTCTCACCCCCAAAAATAAAAAAATAAAGAATAAGAACAAAGAATTTCTACACCACAGTACCTCATTCAAAGTTTCTACTAAGCGATGCACGTTTTTAAAATCGACATAAATTTTATCGCTTTCGTTAGCTAATAATTTACAACGGAATTTCTTCCACTAATTGCTAATTATCACGTCGAAGAATTGCGAATGGTATCTTTACGACA
Organism: Ericerus pela; assembly: GCA_011428145.1. Classification (NCBI taxonomy): domain Eukaryota; kingdom Metazoa; phylum Arthropoda; class Insecta; order Hemiptera; family Coccidae; genus Ericerus; species Ericerus pela. The sequence goes on from WOFM01000277.1 coordinate 818,355, forward strand.
AACGAAAATCCAGCGTTTCCTTGATAATATGGCGAATTCTGAAACCAGCGCTCATCCTTGTCACGAAATTTAATCCTTTCATTATTTTTCTTGACAAGGAAACGAAAATATTTCTGACAAGCTGCTGGGGAGATAATTGTGTAAATTCAACGATATATTTTCTTTCCCCCCTTAATTTTATTCAATCAGATCGAAACTGATTTTCCGTGCAGCGAATGTTATTGCTGAAGATTAACATTTTTCGAGTTGGCTATTGTAAGGCAGTGGATAACGAAGATAGGTAATGGGTAAAAAGGCTATATTTTTATACCTCACTCGAGGCTATTTAGTCCGTCATCAGATAATGAGTGAATTTCGAGCGAGTTTCCCAAAAATAAAGCCAATTATAATTCGCTGTAGGCTATGTCATAATTAGTTCACGGTCTGATGTTTCAATGAATGTAGGTACCTATACTTGTTACCTGCTTAATTTAATCGAAAAATTTTTCTTCTTCAGTTGATTGGCGAATGTTGAAATTGGAGATGAGTCCACGAAGTTTGTCCTTTGAAATTTTTGCCGAAGAAAAACAAACAAAAAAGAAATAAAAACGTTATCTAGTAATAGAAATTGTTCGCACCGTAACAATTTTCGGAGGATGGGAAAAACATGGACTATGTTCTGTGAAGTTCAGTTGGGTTACCGCCGCAACCAAACAAACATTGATCGTCATCTATGGGAACCAAAGGTTATCCAGTAGAATATGACGTGTTTATGAGAGGCCAAGGTCGTGAGTGTTAAACCAATATATAAAACACGATAAACAGAAGGAAAAACATGGGTTTTTACTCAGTTTGCTTGCAAACAGGGTATTAAAATTAATCTCGCAAGGGTGCAAGCCGCGCCTGAGAATGATGAATATTATCCGCTTTGTACGAAAAAAAAAAAAAACGGTTGGCTTTTCTTTCTTATTTTGATCAATGTTTTTTTTATGCATTTACATGTCTAGGTACCTATATTTTTGCAGTCAATTATTTAAATCAGTTTTTTACAAACATAAAAAATCAGGTAAAAACAATTGATGTTCTCCATTCATACGAATTTTATGAAAATATTTGGGCAAAATTAGTGGTGGGGACTTGACTCGTATGAGGTTTTAGGGGCTCGCACTTCTCAATGACAGTCGCTGCCAAAATGCTGGTGGCGTATTATTCGTCTCTTTGATGTTAAATCACACACGCGAAGTTTGAAAGTAATTACTTACAAGTAATTGCAAGTAATGTATGTAAACTAAACTGTGACTAATCAAGCAATTACAATGATGTCACAATTTGGCATATGAACCTGTCCATTTTTTCTTATCAGATACAACAAACAACGCACTTCCCTTATACGTAGATGTATGTGTTCTCTACGTATGTGTGTTTCTGTGCATGTAAAGAGCCTTTATATAAATTGCTCAAACTGGCTCTAAAATTGCCAGTGTTTGTCCAGGTTTGGCTATCCCATATGTTATACATATGCAATGGTGAAACACGCAAATGATCTGTTGATTACCTTCTGGTGTAAATTCTTCTTCATTAATCATAAATGTAGATTTTTTTGAGAATTAGGTAGTTCCAAAAGAATGTTTGTGCCTATGTTTTTTTGACTTATTGACATATATGACTTGTACAAAAACACATTAAAATAAAAATAGCAATGAATTTACGAAAATAAATAAGAAAAAATGAAAGTAAGTGCAAATGCATTTGTTTTATACTGTTTTTTTGTTTTTTTATACTGAAAACCATTAAAAAATTATCAATAATGACCAAAACATTTTAGTCAGTTTTGTAAACAATATCTTGGGAAAAACAAAAATAACTGGAAAATTCACCGTAGATGATTTTAATAAATGACTAACTCAGAAATGTAAATTATATAAACTGCAATTATTTACAAAATTTTTGATTTTCCTTCTTTACCATCAGGTGTAAGATAATAACTTATTTTCTAAAATTTCTCTGCATCACATCAACCACAGTAAGTGTATATTTTCAAAAAATGTCAAATTTTGTAATGGCTGCTATTCAAAAATCAGGGGACTGATTTTGCTCAAATCCAATACTAAACCAGTTCCTAATAGTCACAAACTGTTGTAATAATTTCAAACCAAAATCTTTTAATTTGCAGTAGTTATCATGATGACAACATAGTGGGTTTTTGGAACACTTCAAGAACCCCTTCCTCCGAAACTACCAAATGAATTTCAAAAATTTTAACACGATTGTGTGGCCCATAAAAGTTTCTAACACTACCCCAAGTTTTATTGTCATAGGTTAAACTGCAGAGACTGCACAGGTCCCTCCCCCAGCTGCCACCATTGCATTGAATGCAATAGTTGTATTTTTCTTTGGAAAATACACTAAATTACATCATCCACCACACCTAACCTCTCACTATACTTAAGGCCCAAGCACAGTAGCATGAATTATTTCCATAGGTATTTGACTAGATACTCTGAGTCAAATAGGATATTTTGGTGAATCAATTGCATTTGCTGGCTTTTACATGTTGGGGCATCTGAAATCAAACTGCTCATAATGTCCAACCTTCATTTATGTTGGTATTCAAATGTTATTTTCGTCATAATATCCTATAAGTAAGACACTAAGAAGCCGAAACACTGATATCAATTTGTCTTGAAATTATCATATTACTTCAAGATGTTTTTATTTTTTACTTGAAATGTCTTATAGCTGAATTCTTGAACTATAGTTAAGTCTCTGAAACATGGAGAAACATAGCTTACCTTGTCTTCAAATTTAATTAGCGAGTTAGTCTGCATTAATTAAGCCAATAATAAGCATAAAAGGTCGATAGAAGAACTTAATGAAATTTCGATCCATACAAGGGTCAAAAATTACAAAAATGAACAGCAGACTTATTTTGTCAATGACATATAAGTAATAAAAAAGAAAAGTGGCATTTACAAAGCAGACAAATGAAATATGAGCAAAAGTAAAATAAAAAGCTATTATAAACAACAAGTAGGGGAAACCATTAGAAAATTCTTTTGTCTTCACCTATTTGTTTGTCTTCATAAAACAGGGTGGTTTAGTGTGAAAGACTCCTACAAGAAACTTTAGATTTCAGAATTTTCATTTGAATGATTTTGGAGAATGAGGTAAAATAAAATATAACTAACACAGATGAAGATGGATCTGAACTAAGATGTCACTATGTGCAATGGAAGGCTCTATACGGCCTTTGTTGACAGAAAAATGCATTTATCTTAAACAAAGCTTTTTTTTTCTCAAAAATTTGCATCGAAGGAGCCTTTTCTACTACGTAGCATTGAAAGATGATGAAAACTACGATTATTTTCAAATTTCTAGATCTCTTGCCCCACATTCTGGCTCATTTTAAAATGTTCATATCTTTTTTGCTGTTTCTAGAGCAGTGTTTTTAGCGCGTTGCTCTGTGGCTTTATAGTTTATATTCTGATAAAATTTAAAGATTTGAATTAATTTTTTCAATAAATATTTGTTATTTAGCTCTTAAGTAACTGCTAATTGGTGGAGATGGAACTATATTTTTTACGTGTGTGCTACTTTATCAGAATGTATGAATTAGTTAATTTTTTTAAATTACATATATTATTAGCTTCTATGAAGTATAGTCATTTTCAATTGTATTCTTACTTATTTGTTGAAAACATTTGTCAGGATTTGTAGGTAAGAACATCAGATTCTCTTGTCCCTTTTAAATATGAATATTGCATGCATTCCGTACTAGTAGGTACAAAATTTTTTGTGCTCCATAGAATTCGCTATATATGTGTTTTATGTCTCTTTTCTCCCTTTCTTACATAATCAAAAAGTAAGTACGTACTGACGAATTTAGTTTATTTTTCATAATTACATATTATTAGCTTTTTTGAAGCTGGCTTTTATTTGTATTGCAACTTCTCAGTTGAAAAAGTTATAGTCACCATCACATGGCAAACGGCGAAGCACCTAAAATTCTCTTATCCCTTACTTATGATAATTGTACCAATTATGAATTGGTGGCTCTGGCTATAAACAATTTGCTATAGTCCAAAGTATTCACTATGTATTTAATGTCAAAGTCTTGGTACGTATAAATGTTAATTGTTTTCAGCGCGGCAATTCAAAAATCGTTTCCCTGCACGCTATCATGAATAACTTAGCAGCAGATTTTCGACAGACGCTTTGGTATAAAGTTGAATGAAAAATGAAGAGAGGCCAAAACAAAAAGGGGAAATAACTAAATTCGAATGTTTGAGAAACAAAAAAAGCGATTGTTCGAATATATCATTCAAAAAAGTAGGATATCTCCTAAAAAGGTTTCTTTACCTGTTGGATTATCTAGAAATTCCACGTTTACTTTTTTTTTAATCAAATTTTCATTATTTAGCTATTTCATTGTTATACGTGTTACAAAATTATTTCTCACAAATCGGTGACCACTCTTCAAAATGTCAAGTGAAAATTACTGCCTCTTAAAAAGAGTATAATCTTGTTTTAAAATCATTTTTACGAAACTATGTTTATCCGTGACTGAAGATTCGTCTTAATCGAAAATATGGTTTTGTCGGCTTCATTCAGTGGTATCACTTGGACGTGTATCCTGTGGAAAGGGTCATAAAAACCCCGCAGTTGAAAAATAAGTAAATGTTTTTGAAAGAATAATTTTTTCGAATAGATTTCAAAAATACTTGAAAAAATTTACCTCCGGCTGTTGAGGTAGAAAGTGTGAAGAAAAATGCACCAATAGACATTCGCAGCGCATAATCCTTTTGCAACCCCCAGCTGTACTCTTACGGATGTGTTAAACGAAGTAATTTCATGAATGAGTTAACGTAGCCCTCTACTCTCTGGTGTCCGGATAAATGAATTTTGTAACTTTGTGGTTTGAAGCTTTAACTGGGTTTCAAATTAGAAAATGTTGAATAGTCGTAATAATGAATCGTCTGAAGATCGAAGGGAAAAACTACTATTATTTTTATTCAGGTACTTTATATCTGTCATGATTTCATTTTCATTCTAATTGATTCATGTTTTTGTTTTGTTTCAGGTATGAAATTATGAAAATGATGAATTTTGTAGAAGTATGAATGTTGATATTTAGGCCTATGCTTATTGTAAGTTTATTTTTCTTTTATGTAAATTATACTTGCGGTATTGTGTCTTATGTAAAGTTGAAAATGATTTTGTTGAATTAATTTCGTACGAATAATAGCGTTTATTTTTTGTCTGTAAATGAGAATGGCAGAATCCAACTGAAACACAACCAATACAATATTTTAATTCTCTGTGGTAAATTATTAAGCCAAAAAATTATACATTTCCTACTTGGCTTATGGAACTTTACTGCTCTCCTGTACTATACAGTCAAAGGTTAAGGAAAAAAAATTAAGATATCCCATTTTGACATAGCTGAATGAATATAGACCATAAAAAAAAAATTTGCCACTTTACCTACTTTCACCATAATAAACGTATAAGTGTTTCGCAAAATTATTTCCCCAATATTATTTTACCAAAAAAAAAAAATGTTGTTGTCTCCTCTGAAATAATGAATTCTACAGTGTTAATAGAAATTCATAGCTGGCATAAGCCAAAGTGTTGTGGAGTAGCGCTTCAGGGCTTATTTCCTGTATATATATAATATATATAATAATCCTATATCTGTGTACATTAGAAATTCTCTCAAACTCATTGCACCTGGGAATTTTTAAGACTTCGGTGAGTAATGGCAATGTGTATTAATTGAAGTATGTTTTCAGTAATAATCTGTATGATTCATTATTGATATCTCACCACTACATTCTCAAATGTCACTTTTTGTGAAAATGCACTTTACAAATCTTTGACCCATTAACATTCTGTGGATAAAGTGAAGAAAAGTGCCATTTTACAAAAAAATACATTTGAAAATATGGGAGTAAACTTCTTTTAAATTAATGAAAGCAGCCAAACACTGTGCATACTTTGGGATAGTTGTTTGCAGAACTGGTTCCCAATTACCAAAAGTTATACTATACTGTCGTCCTTATGTCTTAATTTGGTCATGAAGATGGACAGTTTATCGTCTCCCATCTTCATTCCACCTATAACGTCATCTATTATTTGGTTTTTTTGTTTTACCAAACACACGTTTTATTTTTTTGCAGAACCACAAGTGTTTGTCTGCTTTCATCAAAGGGCATTCCTTGATATCCTGAATCTGACCTACAATTTCTGCTGGCATACCGCCACAGAGGTGTGAGTATTTTTGATAATTCTGTAGATTTTTGCTTTGGAATCTACCTTCAAAGAGAGTAAGCCATAGATCTACTTCATTTGGCAGGAATTTGAGAATCTCTATCTTCCAACTTAGGAATGCAGGGTTCTGCATTGGTTGATTTTGCAAAAGTTGCAACAACCGAGCTAATATTTTGGGGGTCAACTGTGGTTGACCACTCCCTCTTGCTCTAGATGATGCTGATAACACTTGGTTGCTAGTATTTCCACCTGAGTTTGTACTTGGTGTAGACATATTTGTTCTAAAGTTACTTAGCCTCTGCTGCAATTCTTTGGAATTTGAATTTTCTCTTTCAAGAGTGAACACAGACACCATTTGTTCTTGGTCTGGTGTTGTAGGGTTGGAGTATTGGCTCAGTGTATAAGGTCTATTCAAAATGCAAACTGCTAAGTCGTTAGGGTTCAAAGCAGCTCCCAAATGTCTAACTTCAGACTTCTAGATCTGCCTTTGCTGATGTCATGCTTCAGAGATGTCAGTATTTCTTGTCAAAGGTGGAGGAGGAGGCCAAATTTGTTCCTCCAAGTCTATTTCCTAATTCCCTTCTGGCAAATATATTTAGAAGGAGGAGTATAGATTTCCCATTTTTAAAGCTAGACTTCTACTTTGACAGCCAAATATGTCTAGGTCTTGGAAAATATTTGTATTATAAGCGAGTAACTTGCCAGCACACCACGCCTAGTTTTATGAAATGCACATTGCTTCTTCAGACACCCACGATATAGCCAAAAAAATCATGTCAAGTTACCTCTGCGGAATACCTTATCATGAAGAAGTATTCACAGAAGAAGGTAATCAATAGCTTTGAGTGTTCGAGGCTCAACTGAGCCTCAGCTTGTCAATATGTTTGTATCAGATTTTTGGCATCTCTTCACCCCCAAACCCCATTATCAATCTTTACCCCGGGTCTCATTTTGTCACTTTACATCAACTTATATACAGTTTTAGTGTTTAATTTTTTCTTACTCGTGGCATAACTGTTGTTTGTGATATATACATAATTTGACAAGCCAGACCCACCCATCAGAAGTACCTGTGGCCCAGTTTTTGTGGAAAAATCGCATCCTTCATCTTTCGTACCTACAGTAACGTTCATTATTGGTGATACACATTTTTCTAGTGGGTCTCAAGTTGTCCAATTTATACTCGGGCCTCGACTTTTTCAGAATTTATGTATACTGTATATACATACAAGAAGTAAATCAGTTGGCTTTTTAGCGAATAAAATTTGAAAATAGTTTTTGATACTATCTGGAGGGTTACAAAATCTAAGGACTAGCATGTGTATTGCATCTCTAATGGTACAATTTTTTGGATCTGTGTACATTTCTTGAATGCCACTACTTTGCACATATCAAAATACATTATGAAGTAGGTAAAATTGACAACAGCACACCTTATTTCTTCCTACTATACTTTTTTTACACATTTTTCAGAACTACTTCGGTCACTGAAGACAATTGAATTTCATTAATTTAAAATTTTTACCAATTTTTACTTTTTTTTTTGGTATAAAAAAAACTTGGATTGAAATTTTTTTGAAACAAAATATTGATTGTGGGTTCACCTCTAAAACCCACAGGCGTATAAATTTGGAATTGCGTGTTCGGGTGTTACCGTTTTGGTAAGGCAGCCAACCTTTTATAACAATCCTAAACCGGCGACTAGCGAAAGACATCGCCGGTGTATATGTTAGGCTAAACACGCACGTCATCCATGAGTATTGAACAATAGGCGCGTGTTGCGTGTTTAGCCTAGCGTTTCAACTGCAACACGTGCGTTTTCATACACATGTTGGCGCTAGGCTGTGTTCGTAACATGTAGGCTAAACAGAGAACGAATTTCGTTGTTCATCCGTTTTAGCCTATGTGCTTACAAACGCGTATTTATTTTATTGTCCGTAGACATAATTGCGCGGACTTGGTGATGGACCAAGTCCGCGGTCTGTCGACTGGGGCCGAGCCCCGAAAGAAGGGAGGACATGGTCCCCGCATTGATGAATATCCGAAAACAGATCATAATTTTCAAATATAAAAGGTTTGGCAATTTATCAGGAAGGCTGTGGGTTGAACGAGCCAATTAATGTAATTAGAATTTTCAGCATAGTTTTCATATCTCCACGTTAATAATTGCTGCCTGCATCTACCTCGGTGATAAACGAGAGACAAATTTTGGAATTCTTGACAATTCACAATTTTCGTGCTAGCATTTACACCATTAGCTCAAAAATTCTGTTTTCGCGAAAGTTGTAAACGAGAGTAGAGTTGGAAAAAAGGAAGAAAAAAAATGATAAACTGAAGTATTTTTTTCTCGGTCATGACATCAGATGCAACACGTTGGGACATTTAATGAGACACTGTTTTGCTGAGTACCTACGTATTTTATACAGAATAAAAAAAATGAAACAATATCAACAATAAAAATTCGTACTCGTTATTTTACCGAATAATGAAGGCGTTTTACACACCTTTTTTTGGTCTTCTCGTCTTGTGCTGACTCGATTTCTTTTTTCTGCTTTTTCTCAAAAAAAAATGGTGCAAACAAATGGAATGGGCGCAACTATTTTTCGATTTTAATGATAAACATTTGAATGTGAAATTGTAAAAACTCTAACACAGCATCGTAGGTTTCGATCGTGTTAAATTTTATAAATAGTTGACCTAAAATTACGCAATTTAAAACCATTACCACTTTTAAAATCGAAACAAAAATGGATGTGATTGCAGTAATTTATAGTATCCAAATATTTGTGTAAAATTTCGTAGCTGTTGATTTGAAATTAAGAATTTTATGGACAAACTGAAAACAAAAATAGCTGCATCGGAAGTGTAGTCCTGCCAAAATCAATAGGTCTGGTCTTGGGCTTAGTAATAATGCTCATACCGAATTTCTTGTCAATCGGACAAAAATTTCGACATATACTGCGATAACAAGAAAATGGAATATACACATAGGTATATTATATCATGTTGCGGTCAGTTACCGATGTAAATCATGTTTTTACGAAAATTCTTGAGCAGAAGGGAGAAAGCGTGCAAAAAGACAGGATTTCTGTCCTCCATTAATACGAATTAAATGAAAATCTCTGGGAAAATTAGTTCTTAATGTAAATTATTTTGAGAGTTAGGAAATTATGGAATTAACGTTTTTGACTGGTTTTTGTTTACAATTTACCTACGTATTTACATAATCAACTCAGGAAAAAATGTAAATTGGTCAATATTGAAAATCACTAAATTTACTAAAATAACTTACAAAAATGAAAATACCTGAAGATTCATAATTTTTTTAGAAAGTTATTCTTTTTTACTGAAAATCTTTAAGGGATTTTCAATAACTAGCTGAGTCTATGCGAATAATTTGCGCAAATAACATAAGGTATACGTTAGATAACCATGATGTCCATTCTGACAAAATCAGTCTGGACACTACTTTTTTCTTTTCACCCTAATATTCTCTCCCACCACAATTTTGGAAAATATTAGTGACACCGCATTCCATCATTAAAAGTGCATCAAGTCCTTTCCACTGACACCCATTTTTCGGGTGCTAAAGAGAAAAATATGGACTGTAATTTTATCGTATTAATATATAATATTATGATAACTAAAATATTTCAATCTATTTCATAAATATCTAAAATAAAATTAAAATACCTGAGATATGCACCTTAGGAAATTTTATAAATGCTTCGTCAGAAACACAAATTATGAGAAATATAATTATTTGTATAATTTTACATTTTCCACGTACACCTAAAGGCATAAGATAAATTACTCTTTCAAAAAAAAAAAAAAGTATGTCCGCCTCATCTAACCTACGGCTGTATCTAAAGGCTAAAGCAGTCAATTTCATGAATTATTTACGTAACTGACTGTACAATGTCAGTCAAACAGGACAATTTAATGAACTGATTGAATTTTCGGGCGTTTACGTATTTGCCTAGGAATTATTGTAAATTTCATGTATTATAGATGTTAATTGATTATTGATTTTGACTGAGTTAGTTTCAAAGAAAAACGTTGATTATGATGAATGACTAGAAACCAAAAACATTTACATTTATAACTGAAATTAGTCAGGTAAATATACAAAATGGGACGTCGAATATTTTTGCTGGCGTTTTCTCTACGGACTGAAATTTCACAAATTATTCAAATTTTTAATTTTGACATTTTGATGCGACGTGTATATAGTGTTATACGTGTTCCAGTGAAAAACCGACTATATTGGTGAATATTCATAATTACGTTTTCTCCAAGTCAAATCTGATATTAATGAGTTAGCATCGCCACTGCCTTTCCCAACCTTAGCAGTGACTGTTTTTTAAGGTTTTGCATATTTTCACTGGACTGCAAAAAAGGAGAATTATGTTTCCCTTCAGTTGTTTTACGTTTATGTATGTTTGCATCTAACTAAAAAATGCTAATAATTTTTCGTTTTACTGTCGAAAAATCGATAATTTTAATAGGTCTCATTCGAGTTTAGTTGTGGACTATGTTCCATTAAATAAATGTTATCAGCAGATAACAAAAAAAATTAACAATGAAGTATCTGTTTTAAATTTTAGATTAAATTGAAAGAAGGAACAGAAAAAGAAGGATGTTATATTTCAGCATAAATTCTCTAGTTATCCATCACAAGCTACGTATACTCCTATTCGGTACTATGTTAGAGGTGTGGCGAGGGAAGATGGAATTTTTTTTTGTTAAATAAGCTGGTACAGCACCAGAAGAGGGTTTTGATTGGGCGATTCCTTCATAAGGTTACAAGAGGCAGTGGTAAATCTAATGGGACTTGGGGCAAAGCCCCCTCATAAAAAATACATTTATCTAAGAAAAAACATAATTATGAACATTCAACACCATTCACCGGTAGAGGTTCAAAAAGGGATATTTTTTTCGAGTTTCACGATGCAGGTTCACGTCGACTTTTACCATACACTATTTTCCGTCTTTCACCATAACATATAGGGGAGAGTGTTGTACCACAGTCCCCAAAATGATTTTTCCTTTATAACTCAATACCAGATTGACCAAAAAAAAATGAAATAGGGCTCATTATAAAGAATGAACCTTTGCCGAAAAAACACGCATATAAAATTCCCGAAAAATATTATTCATATGTCCTGAAAAAATGTTTTAAAAGTTCTCTTTCTGGGACCATGGTACAACACCCCTGTTGTGCCATGGTCAACAGAGTGTTGTACCATAGACCCTGCCATTAGTCATTAAAATTCAATGAAAAAAACTTTTATTACTATTTAATAAACATTTAACACTTTGATTAGGCTTATCCAATATAGTAAGATATCCTCTGCGCAAAGAGAAGTTGGATTTATGATGTGTATAACATCAGCATTTGGGACTGTCATATCATCAATATGTGGGAAATGAAAAATATTCATATTTTTTTCACGTCGCATAATTTTGCATTGAAGAGACGCATCTTTCACTTATTGAACTTAGGCAATAAAATATTGAAGTTCTTCCTTATTCTTACGACCAGTGTAATGCAATCAAATCATAACATAGTCATCAGTATGAATTTCTCCAACTAAACAAAATGAGAAACTGTGAGTATGTATGGATAGAATGAGTGCAATTCAGCCACTGAGATAGTCATGTTACTTTCTTCACTATGGCCATCATTACCATCACTGGCAGATCCTTTGCTTCCAAAACTCTCATCATCATTCGTATCGCTTTCAAAAATCCCATTCTCATCACTACTGCTGCTCTCACTCAACAAATTAATTGGTTGAATTGTAGATCATTTCAAAAATTTGAATGTAGATTGTGTAGCTGGATTTTTTATTTGTTCAAGACCTTCTTCAAGTGATTTTGTTGAAATTTAAGAACAAACTCGTTTAGTACCTACCGTCACATAAAAAATTAAAATTGTTTTAGAAACTTGGAAGAAATAGGAAATATCAGCTGATAAGTAATTTAAGTTAGGTTACCTTTGTTAGTTGGTTTGATATTGCTTTGAAAAGTCCCATTCTCGTTGCTACTCTTCCTCTCACTTAAAAAATTTAGTGGTTGAATCTTGTATTGATTTGCAGATGCTGATTTTGTCACTGTGGTTGGACTTTCTATTATTTCAGGAGCTTTTTCGGGTGTTTTTGTTAAAATTTGAGTAGAACCACGTTTTCCACCTTCACATAAAAAATAAAAATACGTGTAGAAACTTGGTGGCATACAAATGCAATGTTGTCAGATATGTACTTCATCGTGTGACATGGTTTGTTTTTCCATGAGTCAGCCGTGAGCCGAGAGGTCCATGGTACATGGGGACCATGGTACAACACTCTATCCTACTATAATACTGTATATACATAATTATGAATTTGAGTTTGAAACGAAAAACTTACCCACCCACACCCCATAGTCGTTTCATGAGGTCGAAATTATTAAAAAAATTTTCATTGAAAACCTACTTAAAAGTTATATACGTTTTATAGACTATAGCCCAGCTACCTATTGCTAATACCAAGTTTTTCATTGTCTATTATTTTCCTTAAAAGTTCAACAATGACAAAAAAATTGAAAAGAATGAAATAATGCAATTTTAACTAATTCAACATGGATTTTAAGCATATCAGTGTTATATTTCGTCTCTTTTTTTTTTTTTCTTATTCGTATTTTAAAGAAAAATGTAACATTTGACTTGTACGGTCAAATTTGCCACAAAAAAAAAATGCAACGAGAACGAGTTGATGAAAAAAAAAGAAAAAAGAAAGAATGGAATAGAATACATAATTAAATTTTTGAATTAATTAAGCTCTGTGAACATCGGCTATGAAAGTCTCATTCATTTTTGAAACGTTATCTGAAAATTTAAAAAAATTTGTTTTTTACAAGTAATACATACTTTTGTAATTTTATTTAGTTATATGATTCGTAATTTTGTGGGCATTTTAAATAATGGCTGTTGGTAGCTCTTTTAAAAGGATTGAAAATTTTTGAATGTTTCATGTACGGTAGATGCTTTTTATTTTTTTTCATCCTTTTTACTTTCGACAAAATTTATTCGTTGCTGAAGTTGACTGACTAACTTTTGAAGATATTTTGTGTCGAATTATTTCAAAAATTTCCTATTTCAATGTATTGGAAGATCTCAGTTTTTCTCAGATTTTTATTCGGTCGAGTGAAAAGGGTTTGTGCATTTTCTGTTTCCGTAAATAAATAATGGTTTCAGAAGCAGCCAACCCGATGAAAATTTCCTTTCAGTGCTGCTAACAAACAGATATATATATACACGAGTACTTATTTTAATGTTGTAATCTCTTTCCCTTGTATTGAAATTCTTTTTTCTATTTGCTGCAGATTTTTAGCTGCGCCATGAAGTACCATTATTTGTGACACTCAACCGTGAGAATCGGAATTCTGCTTAACAATACTACTGTTTTCAAATTGCTCTTTATGTTTATTTCATTTTATTGTTATATTTTTTTATTTCTCGCGCGCATTGTATTTGCAACAAGTGAGCTTTTATCCACGGTTACTAATTTCGCCGAAATTGATGTAGTCTAGTGAATTTTGAATTTTTATTTTTATCGACTGAATGAAAAAATTGCGTGCAAACTGCAATTTATCGATCATTTTTCGCCCACGAAATTGTGTTCTTGATGTTCTCTGTGTACCAGATTTACAATATTTGCACCATTTTTCAATTGGCAATCCCCCTGTGGTTTTCGAGCAGTATCTATCTTATTATAGTCTTACAACAGACTACAATTCAACGAATCTGCTTATTGAGCTGTAAATGAAACAATGTCAAATTCTGTCCTATTTTCTTAATAAATTTGAATTATCGATTTGGTTAGCCTACCTATTCATTAATTTTCTTCTCGAGCTACTCGTAGTTTTCGAATGTTGCATTTTTTTCTCTCTCAGTTTAGTTTTACTGTCCCAACAAAGCTTGTTTTTGAAGTTGTAGTTGCAAAAAATAATACTTCCATTTCTCAATTTTTTAGGGAATCAAGGACATATTTTGTTATAAGACGATCCAGGGAGTCGAAATTTACAATTTCTTCTTTATTGAATTAAGTTTCTTTATTTATTTCAAAGAAGTGGTGTAAGGCGAATATAAAATATAAATAAACTATTCTCATCGGAAGTCATAAACCCGTATAATAGCTGATGGTAATCTGATTAGAATGTATTATTCAAAGAAAAATCAGCTTATCGGCCTTCTTCCTATGGGTAGGTATCTCTTATTTTATTTTACATCTGTGAGAAACTTATATATTTAATTTTGTTTTCGTACAAATTTTCATAAAATTTCGTATAAACATCAAATTTATATATTTACCTAGTTCCCTTGTAAAACGGAGTATTAAAATTGATCGTACAAAAGAGTGTGAGGTGGGTATGATGAAAATTATTCGTTTCATAAGAAATGTAAACAACTGGCACCTTAATTCTTTTTTTATATGTACTTGTAATATACTGTATAATTATACATAGGTATATATTGGTAATTATGTATACATGTATGTATCCTTCAGATTTTGTGTTCACAGTTTTTAGAAAACTACCGAAAGGATTTGGCTAAAATTTTAACGAAAGGTTGTTCTGACCTAGGACCATGTTTGATAAAAGTTTATTGCCTATTGGTTCGATAGTTTCCGAGAAAATTGGAGAGTAAAAAATTTCTGGAAAAGTGGTTTTTCTAGGAGGTTGAAGAAACTATGAAGGGAATCGGGCAGAATGATACATCGTTCTTATGTATGAGCAAATGTGATAGACCTTTGGTGCCTTTTAGTTCAGGAGTTTCCTACAAAACTGGAAAAGATAAAATTTCTGGAGAAAATTTTGTTCTCGGTTTGGATAAAACCACGGGAGGAATAGAGCTTAGATTTTCTTGAAAGATAGTCCTGATCTAGGACCAGCTCTAATAGAAGTTTGTAGCCTATTGGTTCAATAGTTTTCGAGAAAAGTGTAAAACAAAAAAAAAATCGATGAAGAAAAGCATAGTTATGTGTGTTGCTTGAAGTATCTTTCGTATTTACGGCGTAAGATGTTACGAGCGTCTTTTTTGCCTTTTGCTTTAATTTTTTAATTTTTTTTGTGAACATTATAAAGTTTGTTTGGGCGACCAGAGAAATTACCAAACTATAGAAAAATAACTTTTTTTTCTGAAAATCTCATGCAGTGGCCCAAATCAAATTCTGTAGGTTTAGCAGGTTTTTAGGAATTGGAATGTGTTATTAATTTTTATCATTTTCACTATTTATTATTGCTTTATATTCTCTATTTTCTATCGATTTTGTTTTTATTTAATTATTTTATTTACTGATTATTAAAGAATGTATCCACAAATTTTTTTTCTGATTCTGGAGAACTATAAATTTGCGAAGAAAAATAATATAGGGATGGAATATAATATTTTTGGCCATTTTTCACGCTGAACAGCTTGTACTAAATTTACATTGAAACGAATTCAGATTCCAAAGAATACGGGTGCAACCACTGAGAAAGAAAAAGTGAACTTCAATTTATTCTTCCGAATGAATGATTTCACAGAGCTGTTTTTTGTTACTGATTTCAATAATTCTGCCCATTTTCTTCCTTTGGACTCACACAAAATCAAGGTTATCGAGGGCAATTACGAGAAAACTATTGCTTGTAAAAACCTAAAATTTGGCTGAGATACCAACATAGGGTAGCTGAATATTCTGTGAAAATTTGGTTGTAATCGAACGTTTAATTTTCGAGATATCGCAGAAACTCCTCAACTATACAGACTTAACTTCATTTGAATCACTCATTTTAAACAGAATTTCGGCGATATCTCCAGTTATAAACGTGCGATTGAATTGAAATTTTCCTGAAACATTCACATATGTTAGTAAAATACCTAGATTAGTTTAAATCGTACGTTCGATTTTGTAGATACCGCTGAAATTCCATTTGGATCCTGTGATCAGATGACATGGATTCAATCTAGTTCATGGGATATTGATGAAGTTAAAACAAAAATAGATACTATGAAGGATATTCTCAACCGACATATTTTAATTTAAATCAAATAGGCTAATCGCCAATAAAATAAGTGGAATCGTTTCAAATTTTTCATAATTCATCGTCTGCATTTCTTAATTTTATTCTTTTTCAGGCAACTAACAAAAAATAAAAAAATATGCCACTTGCCAACCGTGAAAATGTATCTCAACTAAATTCGGACTCTTTAAAATCTACAGCTAAAAAAAGTTGCTGCGGATTTTTACAGAACTATCAAAAGTCTGGAGACCTGTAGTTTGTAGATATCGCCTGAACACGTTTCTGTAGCCATAGAAAGATCACTCGAACGGATTTCTGTAAGATAAGCTAGGTATAGTGAAACCTACAGAATATTACAGATTCTGTAGTTTCTCTAGTCGCCCGAACAGACTTGTAGATGAAAACTGGCAAACTGGGTTTTCTAGTGAAATATTGCTTCGCTAGAGTTTTGATTTCGATTTGGATTAGCGAATTGGTGAATGGGATTTTGAATTACTAATTATGCTGGGAAATGCATCATAGATTAGAGGGAGGAATGAGTTTTGGTTAGGTTTGCGTGTAGAGTAGGTGAATTTTGAGTGATTTCAGAATTCCGATTTGAGAAATTTTAGAGCAGGCTTATCTAATTTGATCAAATTTTGGAACCCATGTTTTAATAAATTCACGTTCATATAATTTTTAATCATAACTAAACAGCATTGACGTTCGGATTATTTATTAAGCTGAGTTTAAACTGAAGCGCGTGTACACCAGGCTATCTGAACATATAATGCGAAAATGTTTTGTTCGACTTGAGACCTGTTTGTGAACAGCAGATGACCGTTTAGAGGGTATTTGTTTTCATCCAAATCTTGTTGGTTTTTTTAAAAACACAAAAATATTGCAAAAATAAATTAGGACTGTTCGCGTCATGTTCGAATGGTGTTCGTCAGAACATCCCATCTGTTTGATTTTTGTTGTACGTAAGTTGCATTAGATACATGTTCAGTTTTCACGGTGTTTATCCGCCATTGGGTAAACCAAACATGTAGCGTAACATTTAATTACTGGTTGGGACCTGTTTAAGAACAGCTGATAATAATTCAAAGGATGTTCGTCTCTGTATAAATTTTCTTAGCTTTCAACCATCAAAAAGATTATGAAAAGTAATTTTGATTTTTCGCAACGCTTCATATTTGAATCATGTACTTCTGTATGTTCTCACTGCTTCAAACTCCTTGCATGTAATGTTCACGTTTCTTGGTAGTTGGGACTTCTTAGAAAAAAAAACTTTTTGTCTACAGCAAGTGCGTGAATGTATGGCTGTATTCAGATTTCAATTTTTTGACTTACAACAAAGGATTTATTTTCAGGAATTGGGATATTCGAATCATATTCGAATCGAGCTCGTCTAAATGTGCCATACTGCTTCTTGTTAATTGGTGCATGTTACATTATACAAGTTCAGTTCGTCTCCTGTACATGTATGCAGCTTTAGATTAAATTCATATTTTTAACGAAATAAGAACATAATATCGTAGACACTTTGGTAATCTTATTGTTCAATCAAAGGTGCTAATCATAGGTTCTTACAAATTTTATGCATCATTGAGATTGAACTTATCACATGATCATAGTTTATCGATACAATCTAGTTATAAGCATTTATTCTACTCACTACTGCGATTTGAAAATATACCAATACTGAAACCAACCTTCCGAAATAAAATAATGTTTATTTCGCATGAAAGTAAAGCCAAAAAAAATTAGATTATCTTTTAAAAATGTGTTTTTAACCTAAAATTATTATTATAAGCTTTTATTCTACTCACTACTGCGATTTGAAAATATACCAATACTGCAGCCAACCTTTCGAAATAAAATAATGTTTATTTCGCATAAAGCCAAGGCCAAAAAAAAATAATAATAAAATCTTATCTTTCAAAAACTCGTTTTTAATGTAAACCAACCTATTTTTTATATTATTCATCTGTATGAAAATTTTATATTTGATAAATCGAGTCCTACCAAAACCTGTGGATAATTATCGTATTTATTCAAATTGACACCAAATACTTAATTGTGTTGGAGAGCGCGTTTGAAGCTTTTTTTCGCGACATTTAAAGACTTTTCTTCGTTTCACCATCGAAAATGAACAGATTACAAACATCAGTATAGTGTGAGTAAGATGTCAATGACGTGATTATATTATATCATGTGATGTACGTGTTACCCTGGTTAATTCGTATGAGTGATAAGATGTCCTAAATTTTCAATTGTCGATTAAATAGTTCAAAGTTTTCTTTCCACCGCCACAGTCTCTCATTCTCCCCCTCAAAAATCGAAATAATATAAGTTGAAGCTAATTTTCCTTATTCGATAAATTATTCTTTCGTGTTGGATAGTAATTAGTTGAAAGACGTTTTTTCTCCCCCTTCCAAATAATTTTCGGCGAATCGATGACCTTTAAAATTATCGTTATTCGTATTGGAAAGTAAAAAAAAAAAAAACAAGTACCTAACTTTTAATCTGTTTTCAGTCTTTATTAACGAGAAAATACCCGATTTTTCAATACTTTTTAGCTTACTCAGGTTTTTTTTTTTTTTTTTTTTGTTCTCTCCCAAATGCTCTTCTCGTCACTTCCCTAGAGTTCAGTTTTGTGTCAGCTGATAATGGCTTCCGATATTGAACCGTTTAATTTTCTGCTTGAACGAATTTTCTTCTTCTGCTCTCGTTTTACGCCCGTGTGTGTGTGTGTGTGTGTGAGACAGGCTACAAAAATTAAGCGTTCATTTTGGATAGTGGCATGAATTCCGAATAGGAATAGAAGACCGGGTGGTATCGATATTTGAGAAAATTTCATCGACATTGTTCTGTGAACGAAAGAACGTGGCGTGTAGCCTTTAGAAAAATAAAAAAAAAAAGGAGGAAAAAAGTAACGGTAAAGAAAGAAGAAAAATTTAAGGTTTTGTGCTCGGGCGATGCGGTGGTCGAATCGATGGAAAATAGAAGCAGTTAAAACCGATACAAACAGATGCTCGTGTTCTCAGGCACCCATTATACACCGGCTATAATCAACCAGATTATACCTGTTGTAGGTTTTTATGTGATTTTCTGCCATTAAATTCGATATCTGTATAATACGTGACTGTAATTCGTTTTGGCTCTGGGACGAAGAGAAAAAAATGTTTGTGAAAATGAAATCTAAACTCATCTTCCGCCGCCGCTCCAAAAAGAAAAAAAAAAAGAATTGAAAAAAGAAATAAATAGCCGAAATGAAATCGAAAGCCTGAACGCTCAACGGTGATTGAAACTTTTCTCTTTTTTCTTTTTTCTTTTATTTCAACTGTATCAAACTATTATCTCAAATTTTATTTTTGATTTTGTTTATTTTCAAGTAGGCCTATATCTGCAATTTCCCACGAGTAGGTATTAGTTATACTTGGCTTAAAAATTACGTTTCATATCCTATTCTATAATAGGAGTAATAATTGTATGTACGTATATATGTGTATGTAAACGCTCTGAAGAATTAGACCAGCAATGTTGCTGAAATTTAGGTATTAAAAGTTTTTGGGGGAGAAAAAACACGAATGGATAAATCTCGTAGTTGATACGTAGAGCTACTCGACATAGAATTTTTTCTGTTGTTTCTTTTCGGTTATCATATTGGTAATTCATTTGATTTAGGCTTACAAGATGTTTCCCTTAAAATACAAAAATGTCGGCGAGATGGGTGAAGATTTCTCAAACAATAGTTGATTGCGTGCGCCTCGGTGCCTTTAGAGTTAAAATCTGTTTGGATTTTCCTTGCTTTAATTTTTTCAGTTGAGTAAATTTTTGTACCATACACTGTAAAACTTTCTCATTGCTCCATCTCTGTCATCCACGGTATTGCACTCCTCCAGTCTAGGCCATATTTTATCTCTGTTAATAATTAACTTATTTCTCGTTTTTATCATAACTTGATTTTTACTCATGCAGTAGGCCTGTCCTTGAAACTAAATCAAGAAAATTCAGCTTAACTCTTCTCAAATGAGCACCTCCTCGGAACATTCAGCTAAACTGGTTTTTTTTTGTAAATTATTCCATGTTATAAAGCGGGAAAAATCATAACCTGGCTAGCTGTGCATGTTCGGACTAGGTTACCACATTTTCAAGTGTCTTTGTTGGTAAACAATATCCTTGGTTTATTTTAATTGAATGTTTTTGGAAATATGTTAACTATATTTTGGTTAGATTATGCTACCGAGGGTCGTATGTCACTATATTCATGCTGAAAAGAACGTTCCCAAAATTTCTCTGTTTCTCCAACATGTCAAAATTTGAAATGTTGTTCTTTGAGTTAGGGGACAGTTATTTGATCAAAGACTTTTTTCCACCTTCCAAAAATGTTTGAGACCTTGTATTTTGGAAATTAAAATATCAGGTCTCGTTTAATTTCTGTAACTTATTATAATCCAATAAGCTTTTGTATTCGTGGTTTCTAAGTAGGTGATGCCCAAAATATCATCTTTCTTTATGCTTACATAATTTGCTTACTATTTTCCAAAAAGCTTTGTTGCAATTTCTAATTGACCCCGGAACAAAAAGGAGGAGGTAATCAATTCGATCCGTCATTCCCTCATAATTTCTAACTGTTGGAACTCATTTTAATGAACTCATCTTTAACCGATCGAGGGTGATCCCTAGGTGTGCCAATTTATTTTTTTTTTTTTAGAATTGATGAAGTGGTTTTCGAGTTATCTCTAAAACCAAACTGTTCATTTCAGAGTACAAATAATGATAACTAGTATGAATTAAATAAAAAAGCGTTAAATAAATTTTCTAAAAAAAAAACGAACCAATAAAAAAAACAATGATGGTTACTAAGATAGGTAACTCTTTTAAAATTTCTCCAGCATGATCTACTAGAATTATGGAAATAGGTGCTCAAATTAAAGATTTATAATAACATTAAGCTAAACAGAATTACAATTATAAACCTACTTGATGAAATAAAGGCGCACTAACTTCAGTAATTTCAGTAGATGATGTGGTGTGGGAGCACATTCATCCAAAAATATTTTTTCATGCAGAGTCGTGGTGAGTCTTTGATTTGTGGACCTATATGTAGCTAGTCTCCTACATTAAATCAATAGTTTAGTACCACTTACATATTTTACTCATTCAAGATGATAATTATGTGAAGAATTACACCTCAAGATTATTTTTCTGCTAAAATGACTCCTACGTTTGGGAATGCTGAAAAGTGGCATGAAATAAGTTAGGTAAAAATACATTTTTATACGATGAGTGAAATTTCTCCCACCAACATTCCATGTCCAAAACTATGAAAAAAACTTATTTTAGAAAAAAAAAAATATCTGACACTGAAAATTTTAACATGATAAACCACTACTGAAGAGTCACATTACTACTACAAAGCTATTTAAAAGGATTGAAAAAGAGGAAGTAACTTGAGTTGAAAAAAAACCATCTTGATAAAAGATAACTGGTAACAACTATCAGCGCTCCTGAATGTTAGACAAGTGCCTGCGATTAGACAAAAAGGATGTTTTTTCGGGTGTTTCCGGTTCCATCCGTAAACAGACAACAGACAAAAAATAATCGAGAGAATAAAATGCAAGACTTCTGACAATTTAGGTTTTTTTTTTCCTCTTTTTAATATATTAAATAATCTGGCTAATCTACTCGGACAGATACTAATGTGAAAATAAAATGAAAAAATAATAATAAAAAAATAAAATTGCAGAAAAAATTTTCGGTATCATAAGGATTAAAACATGGGTTTCAGGGGTGACAGTCCAGTTCATTAGCACAGAGTCTGATTTAAACATAACTACATACAATACTATCCTAAAAACACCGATTATAGCCTTTGATGATGCAAGCAAAAATATCCTCTTTTACTGAATGTAGACACTTCTGAATGTTAGTACAAGAATAAACTTAAATTTTCTGTAATTCTGATCAGGCTCATATCCATGGGGCCAGGGTTTTCGATGTCAACCCTCCTGACA
Source organism: Ericerus pela (assembly GCA_011428145.1). Lineage (NCBI taxonomy): Eukaryota > Metazoa > Arthropoda > Insecta > Hemiptera > Coccidae > Ericerus > Ericerus pela. The sequence continues at coordinate 840,650 of WOFM01000277.1, forward strand.
AAGGTCTGAAAAGAAAAGAAAAAACATGTTTTTAAACTTAAAAATACCTAAAGACTTTTTTGTGGTCATTTCACTTGTAAAATAATTTTTCTTCTCAATTAGTAACCCCTGCAGGTAAACCTGACCTAAGCTTTGAGATGTATAATGGAGAGCTGATTGTTCTAGTTCTGTTCTTCAATCATAGAGTCAGCACTACCAACTCTTAGGATTTCTCTGAGATTTTTTTATTTAAACCGCATGTAAGCGTGCTGATAAATCAGCACATGTTGGCAGCACTGCATAGAATGTTTCAGGAATGAAATTACTTCAAGATGTATATCTATATATTGTTATATATGGATACAGTAACGTGCAATATAGAGTAATTTCATTCCTCGAACACACTATCTACGTCTGATAATAACTACCTATAACGATATTATACAAATCAGCCTTCAATTACATATGTATGTATACTTAAAGGGCCCAAGGCACTGATGCTGTTGAATTTACTTTTTTTAATGTTTTGTGGCTTGTCGGCCTTCTTCAAAAATGTATTTTGGCCCATTGATACAAAAAAGTGAAGACTACTGTTTTAGCTGATCTCAAAAACTGAAATTATTATGGAAAAGAAAAAAATTGTTCAACTCATCAAAATTTGTAAACAGATAAAAATTTTATTTTCCTCCGGAAAAATAGAAAATAAGTAATTCGAGAGATCATTATTGATTATTAGCCTATTGAAATTACATTGAATGTTCTAAATTTAATGAACTGAAGTTTATTTAGTTGGTAACTGGGAAAAGAAATGAAATTCCATGCATTGTAAGGGGAACTACGTTCTTTTAACTTTTTTCTCTTTTTGTTTTTCTTGCTTTCTTTTTTCCTAACCTCTTGTACGAGTTTTGGTTCCGCTCGCATTAGTGTACCGTGCTTATTGTCGAAAATGTGTTTCGACTTCATTTATTTTTCAAACGGGAAATTGATTATGCGAAAATTGCTAATAAAACTTTTGCCGCCTACCACCTACTTAGCCCTTTTCCTCCTCGAAACATGATTTCCTCCTTTATTGGTTGTTGTTTTCGATTTTGTTTTATTTTTTTCTACATTTCAACGATATTTCGAGGGATAATTAGTCGACAATAATAAAAAGCAGAAAATCGCAGAATGGGGTTGAAAAAATAGTCTATTTGCCTTGATGTGAGAGAAAAATCACCGCTCTTAATGTAAGGCATTTTAAACAGAGGAATAATGCCCTTTTTTGTTGTGACTACCCATACATTTATTTTACCAACTTTTTTTTTTTATCTCTACTAGAGGTGAAAGTATTTGTGCTAGTCACAGCTGCATTGCCTGCAGTACTACTGTGCTGAGGAAACAATTTTTTACCCAGTTTGCTTGCAAACGGAGTATTAAAATTGCTCTTATAGAAGGGTTTGGGGTGAAAATGATGAAAATTATCCATTTCATGAGAAAATAAAATGATATATATATCGCCCAAAATTTTGTGTTCACCATTTTGAGAAAACGACCCGGTTGATAGGGCTGAAATTTTTACAAGAGCTAGTTCTCATATTGGAGAAAGTCTGAATGAAAATTTTTGCCTATTAGTTAGTTTGTTTTTCTGGAATTTTGAAAAAATGACAAAATAGATCGGACTGAAATTTTTACAATAGACTTCCTCATGTTGGTGCAAGTTTCTTATAAGTTTAGTACCTATTAATACAGTAGTTCCCGAGAAAATTTAGGAAGGAAAATTTCTGATTGTGTTCACAGTTTTGAAAAAACTACCAAACTGATAGGGCTGAAATTTTTATGGAAGATAGCTATTGTATGGGACCAGGTCTGAAAAAAATTTAGTGTTCATTGGTTTAGTAGTTCTCGAGAAAACTGGAAATAAGAAATCTCTGGAAAAGCAGTTTTTAGTGATAAAACATCGATTATAGATCGATATTTTTGTTAAAGATATGGATACATAATTGTTGTTGTGACCACCAATCCTTCTTCTCCTCTCACTCCTGCAAACACAAGACGATCTTTATAATATATTTTTACATCTTTGTTTGCGGCTACACTGATACACTATTCCGCCGCTCACTCGTTTATCTTCGTACACCTTTGGTTATCTCACTCAAACTGTACTCACTCTCATCGTATATGATTGATATTAAATACATACACTTCTGAGATGTTACTTTGGTTAATTTTTTATTTTATGATACAAAACTTCTTCTTCATCAATTCACATCCTCTATAATTGTCAATAGTTTTTTGTAATTTCTTAACCTGAAATTAGCAATTAAATATCGATGACTATCAATATAAATATCAAGCAAATTGAGTTTTTGAATGAAGCATTGCTGCGCTACAGTTTTTCAATTGTGCAGGCCCATAGTCATGTATGGGCTGGACTGGGCTCTGCCCAGTCTAGACAAGTTCCAGCCCATCCTAGCATTTTTTGGGCATATTTGCATGCGTAATGATAAAGGCCCCATATGGTTTTTTTTTTCATCTTTAAAAAAACGAAAGGTGTGAAAAAGTTTTTTGTTTTTTTTTAGCATCTATTTGTCAATGGGGGATACCTACGTCTCTACCATGAGTGAAAGTGCGCCCCCCAACAATTTCAATAGCCTCTGCTGATAAAACTGTCTGTCTACGGGCCTGTAATTGTGATCTTGATCCCAGGATTAGGTTGAGAAGAAAACTTCAAGATATGAGTAAAAATGAAAAGTAAAATCCCTAAGTTGGGGAAAAAAAGTTTATAATGACACAAGGGTTGAAGATTTGATAAAGAAAGGAGAGACCAATTCGCCGACAAAAGAAATTATTAAAATTCCTCTTTCTTAAAACTATCAGAAAATTCTTGGAAAAACTAAATTATGATGGGTGAGAAGAAGGTCTAGTTGTCAATAATAAATTCATTTCAAAGAGGCCAATTGGCGCCCACTGGACTAAAGAATTCAGCTGGTGCCAACATTTTATCTTTATAAAAGAATTTGCTACTGTTTTGGATAGACATACGGGGGTGGTGTTACAAAAAGGCATATTTTACGTGTCTGCTGGTAAATATCAAAGGATTTTGGATACTTTGTCGACTAGACAATAATAGAAAAGAGGGAGAATGGAATTTAGATTGGGTGGGAAAGAAAAAGATCAAATAAAATGAGATTAGAGAGAAGAAAAGTGGAGGTGTCTCAAAAAATACTGAAAAATTGAGAACTTGCAAAACCAACATAAACACACAAACACAAAAATTCACCTCATCATCGAATTCCTCAATTTGTTGCAAATCTTAGATGGGTAGCAGAAGCAATACATATATCAAATAAAATTTTGTCAGACATTTATGTAATCTGTCCTTGATATCACAAAAATTAAGAGCTTATTGTTATACATTGAAAAGTAAAAAGTTCTTATATGATACCCAATCCAACATAAATTGTATTCTAATATTCTGCAAAATTTGGTTTGAATCAATTAAAAGGTTCATGCTTTGAAATGATTTGAAAAATCTTCAACAATTGCTGAGAAAAGTAGATAATTCCAAATGAAACCAGTAAACTGTGCGGAAATCCGTCTTGCTATTTTATTTTCGAAGCAATCATTTACGTATATTTATGTAACCTCAATATAAATAATTCATTATGAATTATTAATATCCTGGACACTTCTTACCTATTGTTTGGCCAGCATTCTGCCAAATACTTTCGATATTTTGATTTTTATTGGATTTATTTATTTATTTATTTATTTTTTTTTTTTTATTTGAGAAAACTTACATTTTATAGCGTGGCTTGCTTTGATTGTTTTTTTTTTCTTCATTTTATTCTAGATAATTGAATTCATTCAAATATACCTTCTCTCTTTTAATTGTAAAGTGTCAATGTATTCAGTGGTCAAGTAAAAGTTATGGTATTTTATATTTATTTTTATTTTTTAATTATAATGTGTACATTTTTAAAACTTGTTTATAACCTCAATTTATTTCAGATTAGAATACCCACTCCTGTTTGGTCAAAATACTGCGGCATAATTTTAAAAACTTATAAAATCATTATTAAAAACAAACAATCTGTATTCTTGTGCATAAATTTTCACCTTATCACACTCATTTTTATGTGGTTAACTGCTATTGAGTAGAGCTTCTTACCTATGTTGAATTTAGTTCTGCCAACCACATAATTTTCTATAAATTGATACTATTCACTCTAAAAAAACAGTCCTCTTATAATAAATGCTGCTGTTAATAATAAATATCGATAGTTTCTTAGTTTCTGGTTGTAAATGCATTTGAAATAGGTACAATAATTAATTACCAAATATTGACAAGTAGAAGGTTCAAAATTGTAAATGCATTAAAACTTCTTTTACAGGTAACCTTTCAATAACAAACACCTCCCTTCACAGAGTAAATGTGTTAGGTCCCAGTCATTAGATACCCCCCAATAGCGGAACCTCATAGCGGAACCTCATAGCGGACAGCCAAGGCTCACTATTTTTCCCTATATCACCTACCAGCATTCTCTGAAATTCCCAGATCTTATACTGAGCTATTATAGGATTAATTCCCTTGAAAATGCTAACTTAGTATCAAAAATTCAGTAGAATATATAAAAAAAAAGAATTTTTAAAAGATAAGCTTTTATTTATTTTTTTTTAGCTTCAGCTTCATGCAAAATAAATATTATTTCGTTGTGGAAGGTTGGCTGCGGTAATAGTATATTTTAAAATCGTGGTATGAGTATAATAAAAGCTTATAAAAAACTAATGATAAATCTCAAAAATAACTTCTAATCTATCAATTTTTTTGTAAAAAATAAATATACTACAAGTACTCCAATATATGTACCCTGTAATGAAATGGCATAAGTACTAACGAGTAATTTCTTTTTTCATTTTCATTTTTCCTCCCAATAACAAACAAAATTCTTGGTCTTGTCGGTATCCATTATTCAGAGGTTTCACTGTATTGTACCATTAGTCCATATTTTTGAGGTTTTGCATCAGGTGGTCTGCACTAGACAAATTTTGCTCTTCACTTGCAACAACCTGTGTGAACCGTTCAACCACTGTAGTTGAGCTTACTATTGGGACTAGAGATGTTGAAAATTTCAACACATATCGATACACACAGCTGTATCAAAGTATCGATACATTGCTCGATACTAACGATGTATCGCTATATTTTATACTTTCAAAATAAAAAACATAAATAAATAAATATATGAAAAAGCGCGCGCCAGGCTGCCTGCAAACAGAACAGATTATGAAAGTATATTCTTCGTCAATCAAATTAGTACCTTTATTTACAGCTTGTCCATATTTGAATCTACTCTACTATTGAATTTATTAAAGAAAAAAAATTATGGATTTTCGATACAATACTCAAAAATTCTTCATATAACATCACTAATTGGGACTGAGATAAATAGCAGTAGCTAATGGCTGATTTGAGTCTTCAAAAAGTGGGGGCGGAGTGTTCGAACAAAACAAACAAACCAGGTTTGCAACACTGTAATCCTAAAAAGTTTGCTCGTTAGTTGTCTTGGTTTATTTTTTTGGAAGGGGAAGTAGGAGATCTTTAAACATTCCTAAACCTCTGGTAAATATGCAACTGATAAACGTAATTGGTATAATAGTCGTTGAAGAAAAATATAATTTTTTTCGCCTAATGTGGTCACACATACTTCAGATTTCGCAAGCATTTTATTTTTCAAATACCGTAAATGTATTTGAAAGAGAACATAATTATTATCAAGCATATTCATTCAGTCATGAGCCCTGTTTGATAGGATTACACTAACTTACACCAACCTACACCCGTAGGAATATTCTATAAATATTCAAGTAAAACTTGGCACAAAGTCATATAACATTCCTACATTTGTGGAATCGTCCTCCTAGTGTAGGTTGGTGTAAGTTGGTGTAGTCCTATCAAACAGAGCTCTGGAAACAGTTTACATGATCTGCAAAAGCTACGCTGAGTGCGCCACCTTTAATGATACCTACTCTAGAAAATATAATTTTCAACTTTACATGTATGCAGTTATTCACGGAGCTATTGTGCACTGATTACAAATTCTGTAGTTATAAAAACTTGGTACCTAATTAGTTCGTTAGTTGAATTTTTCCACGGTTTTATAGTGGCTAAATTGTCAATCCGTGGAATAAAATTAAAAAATAAGACGTCAGATTGGCGTCGAAAAGAGGTAAAAAAAAAAAAAAAAAAAGCACTTTTAAAATAATATAAAATACAGCCACCTCTTTTTCTTTTTTTTTTTTGAAAAATGAAAAGGTATTTTATAATTTGCTTTCGTAAATGCCCCCTTCAAGCTTACGTCAACTCTGCTTTTTTTCTTCCCGGTTTTTTCCCTTACTCCATTTCCCCAAAAATTATTGTGTTTGAAATTGGCAAGGCTCGTCCCATCCTTTTCTCCAACTAATGTTGGTTATTTGCTGTTTGTGAACCGTCGCGCACCGTTTTAATTTCGGTCTATATAATCAAATTATACATCGCCACCCTTTGGTAGAACTGGGCGAAATTTAATCATTCGAACGAAATTAATCGGTTCAGTACATTACTAGCGGATCAGTATCCGAGCCTCTACTTTGTTGCTGTATATTCTTCTGTGAAATTGTCTAATATTCTGCGCACTCGGTGACGTTTTGGTTTCGGTATTCTTGCATTCAGCCAGTCTTCTCAGTGTTGCTGTGGGCGACGTTGTCGACGTTTCCAAAATGCGATTATATCTGTGTTTGAAGATTTGATTGTAGGAAGAAGGGGCTGGTTTTAAATAACATTCACGTGTATTTATAGACATCCATTTTGTTTGACGATGTGCGAGTAGGTATCAATCAAATGGAAGTACCACGTATTAACATTGCCGTAATTAGTCTAGAATGGGGAATGAAAAACCATTTAATAGGCATCGATATCAAAGCCTTATGGTTTCTATTTCATGTTCTTGCAAAAGATGTAAAGTGTTAATGTTCATGGTTTGTAGGATCCTTCGACGCGATTCTCTTTGTTTTTAAGGGGTTGGTTGCTGGCTAATATAGTGTTTTAAATATGAATGAGAATTTTTTCCTTTACCCCCAAGAGATTGTGTTAGTGGCTATGACTGCACTGAGTGATTGAATCCAGTGTTACAGACTAGCGTATTGAACAAGTCAAAGAATGGTTTCTGAATGACTGATGGATCGAAATTCGTCATATTTGTAAAGAAAGTGGTATTAGATTATAGTGAAACTTGGCTCTTGTATGAAATATAAAATGCGCCGGCTTGGTGTTTGATTATCCTTAACCATAATCCAGAGCCTGATTCAGCCCAATTCACATGAGATATGGTGGCCAAACTAAGCAGCAGAACACTGTGGAACATCCTCCCTAAAGCCCAGATATGTTTGCCGGTGACTATCATTTATTTGAAACCCTCTAATTTTGGTGTTTCTAAATTTTTTTCTATCGTGTTGGTACAAATGATTGTAACTTTTTTGTTTTGTTTCTGCTTTTTCTTTCTTTTTCTTTTTTTTTTCTTTCTTTTTTTTTTTTTTTTTTTTTTTTTTTTCATCAAGATAACAAACTTGCACTTGAAATAGGTACTTAATTTATACAGAAATTAGGCATACTTGGACGATAAAAGAAGGAAAAAGAGCCGCCTCGGTAAAGTTAGAAAGTTTCAACTTTTATATCGTTGAGTATAATAAGAAAATGGCGACGAGAGTATTGTGTCTTAGCCAAAATTTATGCATTGAGAATAAAAACAAACAAAATAAATACGTACATTAATGGAAGAGTGGCATGTATTCAACTGAAATACAATCATACGTATTACGTAATAGATGAATAAATAGATTGGTAACCAAAAATAGAAATTAATAACAAGATCACAGAGGCAACAGATAGATAACTTGCGACTATAGACTCTCTTTCAAAAACATGTATATCTTTGAGAGAGGGAAATTATTACTAGCCTAGTTATGAAACGGGTGGCCACCTGACAAATACATATAGGTACTCCTTTAAATTTTGGCAGTAGAAATCACAAATTTGCCTGATATATCTGACAAACAAATGAAGGAAAACAAAATAATAGGTAATTTTCTTATTTTATAAAATTTTTCATTCAACGTAAAAAAAGACACAACGAAAAAAAGTCGTTCGTCGCTAAAGTGTGAAGAAATTGTGGAAAAAACAACAACAAAAATGGAAAAACTTCGAAACTCAATGAATATGCAAATTTCTTTCCTTCAAGGGGCGCGCGGCATCTGTTCGGTCTCAACTAAACATTCATTTTTTTTAACTGTATTTCGTTGCTTCTTGCATGTTTTGTTGGTTTATGCATAATATGTCAAAAACCAAGCCATTATTTTTTTGTCGACCGTATATCTTCACTTATTCTCATTTCACGTAGGATGGGTACTGAGCAAAAGAGAAGAAAAATCAAGAGAAACAACGGCCCGCCCAGAAAAAAAAAGAAGAAAAAATAGGAAAATAAAGGAAAAAAATGGAAAATAAAATTCTCGAAGAAAAAATGTCGCAGATGCATTCCCAGTTTGTCGAGTGTTTATACTTACTTTACTGTTTGTTATTTTTTGTGTTTTCTTTTTCTATGCAAACAAAGGCCATCCCTTCAGTATCACTTGATATTTTTTTCCGATTTTTACTCGCCTGTTTAGTTAACATATAGTGGATTTTGCGATTTACTTATCTTTTTTCACTTTTTCTTCGAGTCTTTTTCTCTCTTTCTTTACTTTGGGGTCTTTTTCATAAACAATTAAATCGCTTTTACGAATTCAGAAAAATACATTTTCATTGTCCTTTTGGCCGGTTATTCGTTTTCTATAATCTATCTTATTTACGTTGCTTTAGAGTCTCGTCCTTGTTATCCCCTATTTTTTCTGCTCCTCTTCTTCTATGTTTTCGAAATTTTGATAATTTTGCCCAGAAATCGCACGTAAGTTATACGAATGTTTTTATAAATGTTTTCATTTCTGCGTATCGAAATGAACGCACGTGGACACGGCTTTCGTTCTTTCTTAAATGATATAAATTTTGAAAACCTCAGATTGCGTTCAGTCAATGTCAAGCCCGAGTTCCAAGCCACCTTTATAAAATTTTTCCTTCCCAATTTCGAATGTCGTTTGAGTTTGATTTATTAAAATACGAAAATGACGATTTTTTTTTTGTCAAATAATTTTTTATTGTTATACTTGAGGTTATTGTTTATTCTTTCGATTTCTTTAGGCGAATTTTAAATTATTTCTCTGTTTTCCTTCATATTAAATTGACACTTTTCTGAATTCTGTAGGCAACGAATTTGAGACAGGACTCTAGTATGACTGTTTCTAGTTTTTGAGAATTAATTATTGCCGGTGATGCGTAGAAAAAAAAAAACAACCAAACCACGGTTTCTAGTTTAGTCTAGGTCGGTCTTTAGGTCTCGCTTAGAAAATTTTGACCGTTATTTATGGCTGCTGACTGCTAACTCTTGTCAAATTTTTTTCTTAACTTACAAATTCGACAAACACTTCGCCGAGTTACACTTTCTTAAGATGGTCCTATAGCCGTGACGAACAGTGGGATAAGAATTAACCAGATTTTCATACAGTCCTTGAAATATTTTTGGTACCTCTTTATCTGATCCATTGTGAAATCTCTACATCTCTATAAAATACTACAGGCTAAAAACTACTGGAAACACTATCACTTCAGTACCGCTTAACAGATTTGCATAAGATTTTCCAGAAAAAATCGTATTTTCCAAGGAAGGTCTATAGCCATCAACAAGGTCAGTTTTGGGAAGTTTAGGAGTATACTCCCATCTCTACTCGATTCACCGATTGACTTTCCTTCAATTTAATGATATAATTCATCGACAAATCAAGAATGCATTGATGGATGAATTCATTTGCGAAATTCGTTGGCGTTATATTTACGAAGATAAATTAAGTTAGTTACCGTACCAAATTCGTAGATGAAACATAAAAAACCTCTGGATACTGCAAAGATTGATAACACAATAAACATATTATTTCAGATTATACTTATTGAAATTCAAATGAATATAAAGATGAATACTTACAATTTTGTAATTTGAAAACATTATCAAAAAAACAACTAGGTTCACTTTAAAATCATGAATATTAAAAATAATTTAAATCACTATTCACTCATTCTCATTCATTGATAAACCTTCGAAAAATTCCAGTAAATATTTTAGCTACTTAATATATTGATAAAAATTCGATTTCAATGTTAAATGGGAAATACATGTAAATAAATATCGAACTGGTTTATAAAAATTTGATATATAAAAAAATCTATATTTTTCGATGTTAAATGGAAAATGCATGTAAACCAATATCGATATTTTATCGATGTGTGAGAAAAAATTGTTGAGACCACCAATCCTTCTCCCCTCTCACTCCTACGAACACACGAACATATATCGAATACATTTATTTATATCTACTCGCGGCTACACTGATATACCACTTCCGCCGCTCACTCGTTCATTTCCGTTACCGTTCGTTCATTACTCTGAAAATGTACTTTGCTTAAATTAATGTAACTTATGAAATAAACATTCGCTTCTTGGACGTAACTTCAATCAAATCTCTCTTTTTGTTACACCTCTGATCCTCAACCTCTATATGGTAGCATCGCTCGGTAACAATCTTCGTACCTGTAACAGATTTAAAAAAAAAAAAATACTAATTTAAAATTTTTATACTTTTGTGAATTTTCTTTGTGTTTTAAGTCAAATTTTTGAAAAAATCTTTCGTGAATAATTGTGTTTTCTTATAAATTTTCGTAATTTTACTTAGTGTTGGGTAACTTAGTTCCAACATTTTCGAGTCATAAATTTTTTTTTGTTCTCGAAAAATTTAATTCCACATTGAATGCTGTAAACGTTCAATGAGTTTCATCGTTTGCTGAAAGGATTTGCCCTGTTTGTGTATAATCCAGCCAAGTGTATCGAAAATTCCAGGACTCGTCGATTGCTAAGTTGTTCAGGAACCCTGCTTGTGTTGCCTGAAAACTAGTAAATTCATTAGTGTCTGCCCTGCTTGTGTATGAACTAATTCGTCGAAGTCATCAATTGGAAGTAAATCGCCTTGAGCACTCACAAATTGATCTGAAACCAACGTAAAAGCTTCAATTCAACAAAGTCAAAATTGGTATTCATCGTCACAACTCAACTTCATTTTGGTATCATCATTAAAAACTCAAAAAATTTAACTCACATCTTCATCGAAGTACGTTCAAAACAACCGAAGCGCAATTCAAAAACCAGTTCCAGAGCACCACCTTAATCAATTCCAGAGAAACGAACCCGAAAACAAAAATCGACGGTTTAAAAAGGTATAACTGAAAAACTTTCCGCTGAAAAAGGTAATAAAAAAAAACATATTTTAATAATTTTTCGTAATTTTTCGTCCTTTTTTCGTGTTCAATTTCGTGTTTTTCGTGAAACTTAAATCTTTCAATACAAAATTTCCCAATGATCCTATCTCTGTATTAAGAACTGATCAAGCTAAAGAATACTCCGACTCCAAAATGACACAATTTTGCTCCAAAAAAGGAATCACATTAGATGATGGCGTGGCGTACACCCCCGAATTAAACGCAATAGCCGAAAGGCAAAACAGAACCCTGCTCGAAAGAGTTAGAGCCATATTATACGACGCAAAAATTGATTTTAAATTATGGTCAACAATTGTATTAGCCGCCGCCCATATAATTAATAGAAGTCCGACCCGCGTCAATCTAGGGAACATGACACCCTATGAAAAATTATACGGTACTAAACCCGATATTTCCCATCTTCGAGTCTTTGGTGCTATTGCATATAAACACGTTCCCATTGAACAAAGACAGCAATCAGCAGTCAAAGCAAAGAAGAACGAAGAGGAGCATCTCGACCCAAAATTTTTGCCCAGAGCCCTTAAAACTATTCTGATCGGCTTTTCGAATGTAGGTTATCAGATATTAGATCCAATTAAAATGAAATCCTACAAATCCTGCGATGTTAAATTTGATGAGACGAAAACATTAGTCGACTTCACTGATAAACCAGAAGAACTCCAAGTTAAACCCTTAGAAGAGGAAATCGAGGCAATCTATAGGGTCAATGTGCTAAAACAAGCCTCATCTGAAGACTCCTTGTTTATAGAAGATTGCATGCCAGTAAGCTTCAGTGATATTTTCCAAAATCCTTTTAAGAAAGAGTGGCTTAAGGCAATCAATGATGAACTGCAATCTATGTCAGATCTTAATGTGTGGAAAATTGTAGATCGCCCACATAATATCAAACCTATCGACACGAGATGGATATTCACGGCCAAAGCCAATGACAGAGGAGTAATGTGCCCAAAAGCTAGACTCGTTGCCAAAGGCTTTATGGACAGATCCGAGTATACTATGACAGAGACCTATGCACCTGTTGTGCAACTCTGGCTAATTAGGTGGATCTTATCCGTAACTAATCTATTGAATCTACAACTTGTTCAATATGATGTCAAAACAGCCTATTTAAACTCAAAAATTAAAAATGACATCTTTCTTAATATTCCCCAAGGTTGCAATGTCGAAAAATCAAAATTACTGAAACTTGAAAAATCCATCTATGGCCTTAAAACATCTAGTAAAAATTGGATTGAGTTACTGGATTCTCATCTTCAAACTTCCAATTTTACAAAGTCAAAAATCGACAGATGCGTATACACACGTAAAGATGACTCAGATGGCATTGCCTTCATGATAATTTATGTAGACGACATCCTTCTTGCAACTAATCGTCCAGAATGGGTTAATGAAATAACCACTCACATTGAAACTCGTTTCACTATGAAAGTTGTAAACAACCCAACCCATTTTGTAGGTTTCGAAATAGAAAGAAATCGTGAATCACAAACAATTAAACTTACCCAAAAACAGCAGATCCAAAAGATTCTCCAGAAATTTAAAATGAGTGATTCAAATCCTTCCAAAACGCCTATGGAGACAGGCCTCAAGTTAAGCAAATCTGAAGGCACAGATAATAAAGAATACAGATCTATGATTGGTGCACTATTATATGTATCTAGAGGCACAAGGCCAGACATTTCCTTCTCAGTCAATTACCTGTCAAGATTCCAAAATTGTTCAGATGACACAAAAAAGAACTATGTACGGCGTATCATCCGATACTTGAAATACACGATCGATCTTGCCATTGTCTACAGATCCAACTCCGAAGTCATATCAGCTTATGTCGATGCATCTTATGCCCCCGACATTGACGATCAGCCTATAAACATGTCTGAACTAGAAAAAGGAAAATCTATAACTGGATACCTCATTACTATGTATGGTGATCTGATAAATTGGGGCGTTCATCGCCAAAATATTCATGCTTCTTCATCCACAGCAGCTGAATTGATTGCTCTTCACGATTCTTTCGAAGATATAGAACTTGCTTGGTTAATAAATCGTGAATTCTTCTTAATTGACACTCCTGTAATTGTCTACGAAGACAATATATCTGTTATTCATGTCATCTCAGGCGGAGGACAAAAACGTCTTCGAGCTCTTATGATCAAATGTTATGGACTTGCTCAGGCCTATAACGACAAAATTTTCACATTCAAACAAATAGCTACTGAAGATCAAATAGCTGACTTACTAACAAAAGCATTATCCAGTAAGCAGCATATCTTACTTACTAGTAAAATCCTAGAATCCCCAAATTGTGATCCTTAAAAAGTCAACTCCCTTACCAAAATTTTGTCGGAAACACCACAAACATATTCTATTTTTTTTTATCTCTATTTGCATGTTATTTATCCTGTTACCCAATATAAATTATTTTTGCATGTTACCATATTTATTATATTTTATTCATATTTATTAATCAATATACTTACTACAAGCGTCCAAATTAGTTACCATTTTATATGAACACTTTTTCAATTTTTAAATTTATATTTTTATAATTTGTAATTAAATGTAATGAACTTTTAAACACTTTTGTAACACCCGCAGTCGTGATCGGTTCAAAAGATTGTAGGGGGGTGTTGAGACCACCAATCCTTCTCCCCTCTCACTCCTACGAACACACGAACATATATCGAATACATTTATTTATATCTACTCGCGGCTACACTGATATACCACTTCCGCCGCTCACTCGTTCATTTCCGTTACCGTTCGTTCATTACTCTGAAAATGTACTTTGCTTAAATTAATGTAACTTATGAAATAAACATTCGCTTCTTGGACGTAACTTCAATCAAATCTCTCTTTTTGTTACACCTCTGATCCTCAACCTCTATAAAAATAGGAAAATAAAGAAACATCGAATTCGAAAACAGATCCCATATAGAAAATAAAAATGTTATCTCATTAAAAAGCAGGTTGAAACAACATTATTGAACACGACGCTAGTGAAGGTTTGGGTGACAACTCGTAGCTAATAAGTTCTCGTGCTCAGTAAATTAAATATAGCCTAACTAATATTTTGAAGAGAGAAGACAACACCTCACGATAATACTTCTTAACAAATGAAGCTGCGTGATATTTGATTGTTAGTATAATCGTGAATTTCATGATCTTTTATCGCCCCTTTTGTAATTTTTGCCCCTCTCATTTTCTACTTTCCCGTTTTCTCTCTCATGCACATTGAAATCGCCTACAATGAGGTGATATCGCCCACGTTGGAAAACCCTGATCCAGACCAAACATATTATGCGTTTAGAATTAATATTTTTTTGTTTTAAATGAAGTGGATTTTAATTTCGACAGCACTAGCTAATCGTACGTTAACTCATTGAATTAAAAAACGAAATGTTAAAAAAGTTGCACTTAACAAATATCTAACTTTTGATCAAAAAGTGTGGTTTGTGGTTTCCAAACTAAAATATGTATTTAGGTCATTCATAAACTTTGCCCCGCTACTGTCATTATTCACCAATTTGAAAGGGGCAAATGAACGCTTCGTTACAAATAAAGATGATATTCCTCAAAAATTTAGGCCAGTCTCATATTTTTTCGCCCCTCCTCCCCGCTCATAGTACAGTTAGAAAACTTTGAACCAACAATATCGTTTCACTTCAAAAAATTTATTTTTTTGTCGTTGTTTTTTTTGTTATTAGAAAAAAATTTTCAAACTTCGACGATAACAGTTACCAACGGTCGCGTGGAATTAGATTTTTATGACATACTTATTTCCCTGTCGGGGTGTAAAAACATACCTAATACTTATTTTTCATGTCGCGCTCTCTCTCTCTCTCTCCTTCTCTCTTTCTCTCTCTCTTTCTCACTCTCTCTCTCTATTTCTCTCTCTCTCGCTCGCTCACTCTTTTTTTTTCTTTCTCACTCACTCTCTCTCACGCTCTCTCCTCTCACTTTTGTCAGATACCCCAAGAAGCGAAAAAATGTTTTAACTACTTCAACACCTATCTTAAAAAAAAAAGATAACTTAGGTATATACCTACTTTAAAAAAAAATATTTTATCTTACGTGATCCGTGACAAAAAGTTCATGCCGGTAATATGCAGCGTTTGTGTCTGGTATTTTTTCCTTAAAATTTTTCCCATTCATTTTATTTTAGTTAGGCTTATCTTTTTATTCTTGTATTTTGTCTTTCACCTGTATTGGGAAAATGACCAAACTGGTCTAATGTTGAGTAGGTAAAGGCGAATAACTTTCATGAAATCGTTTAGCCCAAGTTACATAAGCGAAGAAGAAAACAAACTATTGTAGAAATAATAACCAACTGACGCATCCAGCCTCACTTCATAAATTTATTTTTGACATAGCTACCACCATTTTGATTAAAAAAACGACGCACAAAAAATGCTGAAAAGAAGACAGAAAAGGAAAAAAGAGGGAGAAAAAGAGAAGTAAAGTAAGGCAAGTCGAAGTGACACGTTTTTAATTTATATTTTTTCGGTTTTTTGTCGCATGAAGTGGAGAAGGAAAATAGAGAAAAACGAAAAGTTTATAAAAAAAAGTACCTAATGCGAATGCTTTTTTTTTTTTTTTTAATTTTTTTTTTGTCCACACAAAATATGCGAATAAACATGTATTTACGAGAACTTACTTTATATTCGATGATTGAAAATCACTAGTTAATCGATAGAAAATACACAAAAATTTCGCCTCACATGTGGTTTCGCTGGCGAACTCATAAACATGAGTGGAAAATGTTACTTTTTCCAAGTTAAAGGAAAAGAACTGGTGGGGGAAATAGAACGAAAAGGAAAAGTCGAGATAGAATATTGTTTGAGGAAACAATTGTTCGTCGTTGAAGGAAAAAAATAAAATAAAATAAAATGAATGAATGAAAAAATCTAAATCGTGAATCGAACCGTTTCTACAAAAATACACGATTTTCTACGCAAATGATTTTATTCTTTATTGCTTTCACGTAAATAACCACCAATTTTTTTCTTCTGCATGTCAAAATATGACTATAACAATTTTTTTTTTTTTCAAGTTGTCCATTATTCACTTCCGTAGTTTGTTAGGACGAAATAATAGTGTATGGTTTTTTTTGGCCGGTTCGTCTTTTGAGTTCTCATTTTTCTTCTCATGTTTTCTGCTTTTATACCTTTTTTTAGCTGGTTTCTTCCTAAAATTGCGACAACGAAGGAAACAATATTATTTTTGTAATTGTGAATTCGGTCAATTGAAATATGCTAAGAAAGTCGACGATTTGTTGGTTGTGTCAGATTGATTCACATCAAAATCATTAGGTCTAGTCTTTGAAAGTAAATTAATAACTATAGGTATGATAGTTATTTGCGATACAAGCACGTAAAGTAGGTAATTTTTAATGCGCGTGTGTGGTGTGTGTGTGCGTGTGTGCGTGCGTGCGGTATATATAAATATGTGTGTATGTGTTGTATTTACGCATGTATGTATGTATGTATGTATGTAAACGGGCTCAGAAGAACTATACCAGCAGTATTGTTGATATTTACAGATTGGTTGTTTTCGGGTACAAAAACAATAGACAGGTCTCAAGTTTGAGAAAAATTGGTTGAACAGAAATATGAGCATATCAATCTATCTATCAGTAGCAATTGATAACAGCTAACGATGAAAGTTTTACCTGACGTGTTTAAAAAAATACATGATTTTCGAATTTATTACGAAAATTTCTTCTTTTTTTTCTTTTTTTTGTCTCGTTGACAAAACTGATTGTAAAGTTAAAAGCCAAAATTTAGTTTCAAAATGTGTTGCACCAATTACCTTCTGGTGGTCGTTTCATTAGCGCTGAAAATATTTAACTACTTGTGGTAGGCTACTCTTTTCACCGTGCCTCAATTTCGACCATAATTACACTTCTGGGGTGCTATTCCACTCACTCTCTACGTCGTTCAGCTACTTGCCGTTTAAGCAAACTTTAACTTGGCGAATGGTTCCGTGAAATTCTTACGAGACTTTACACCACGTAAAAGGAGACGTGAACGACTTAAGTGGCTGAAGCGACGTAAAATGTCACCGGAATGGAGCCCTCCTGTTGTACCTTTGAAGTCATGTTTTTTGGACTATGATGTTGTATTTACTTTTCGCAAATTTAGCTCTAATTTAGTCGACAGTCGAAGATGGAGAAACTTTTTTGGCTGGCGTTTTTTAATTTCTGCCTAAACTTTTAAAAGAATCGTTATAAATTACGTTACGGGCGAACGTTCTCTCGTTGAAGGCGTCAGGGCTGTAGTCATCCACTTCAGGGTTATACTTGAGGATATGGATTAAAATATTCGCGAATATTTTGAACAAGGTACGCAGCTCATGGTCGTAAAAAAATTATCTCGTGTAATAATAAAATTCCGAATAAAAAAATTTTTTATGGCCCGAATAACTCGAAAAAAAGAAGAGCGAAGAGCTGAAGAGAGGGAGGAAAAAAACGCAAATCCA
The DNA here is from genome assembly GCA_011428145.1 of Ericerus pela. Lineage (NCBI taxonomy): Eukaryota > Metazoa > Arthropoda > Insecta > Hemiptera > Coccidae > Ericerus > Ericerus pela. Next base: position 858,540 of record WOFM01000277.1, read on the forward strand.
TGAAAATTTGGAGAGTGCGTCGGCGTGGTGTGTCTATTATTTTTCTCTGTTTTTGAAAATGTATTTCCTTGTGACCGTGAAACTTTCAACGCCATTAAACGTGAAGCTGTAGCGAAAAATACGGTTTCGTTTAAGAAGAGAAAAAATAAAAAATATCGTCGATATTGTATCGATATCGACAATTGATATTCAAGTACACATTCGTAGGGGTGTTGAAACGATGTTGTCAAACAATCAAGTGGGTACATTGCTGGCGGTGCACAATGAGGCTGTAGTGTTTTCTATTCTATAGGAATGCAAATATGGGGTATATTATAATCTGTTTTTGAACGCGGACGTAGCTATTGTATTGATTTGAATTTTGGGAACGGTGGAAGGGATTTTCAGTTTTTATTTAGGTACCTACTTCAATATTAGATCGTAAATGTTTGTAGCACAAATTTTTTTGGCAAGGTACCGCTGTATTCTTTTATGGACGTGGACTTCGAATATAGGTACACTATAATGGAGTAGGAATAATCGAGACAACAGAATCATGAAAGTTTGATAACTTGATAATTTGATACCGATTGAATTAGGTATCAACTCCTCTCGACCAGTTCCTAAAGTTTAATACCTTTGATAATCATTTAAAGTTCTTAAAAGTGTCTGTGATTAGGTAAAGAGGATGTTCTTTCGAGTGTTTCCATTTGCGTCCATAAACAGATGACAGATGAAAAGTACTTGGGAGAATAAAAGAATAGGTAAGACTTCTGCCCCTTAAGGCTTTTTTTTTTTTTTGATTTTACTATAATAAGCAATCTGATTAATTCACTCTGAAGGATAAAATGTGAAAATAAAACAAAACAATAATGAAAAAATAAAATTACAGAAGAAATCTACATTTACATAAGAATTTGAACACGAGGTGTTGGAATGAAATGACCGTTCACTTTATTAGCAAGGGGCTATGGAGAAGCTTGCATAATTGTTAATTTAAACACAACTACATACAACACCACCCTAAAAACAGCTATTATAACCAATGATAATGCAAATAAAAATATATTCTCTGACTGAATGTAAACGCTTCTAAAATAATTTCATTTTTACTGATTTTATTTGAGTTGTGTCCACTTATGACCAATTATATGATTATATCGCATATTTTAGAAAGTATTTATGTTCTTAATGAGGTTGAAGATCTAATGGATTTTTCAAGACTTATCAATAGAATATAGAAGCTGTGTTTGATGAGGTAAAACTATATTATGTTTACATTAAGAAGTGCGTGTCGTCGAAATCACCTATAGATGTGGCAGTTGGTTGAGAAGAGAGGAACAGATAGGGGCAAACGTTGTATTGTGACACGGCTTGTAAAGTGACACACATCATCCAATTCGAGTGCTAGCAGCCTTACCTACCCAAAACATTTTCCTATGATGTATCGATATGTATAAGGAACATTGATATGTGTGAGATCGATTCTACTTGATTGTTACCAGGAAAAAAAATAAAAACATGTTTTTGATGGTTGAAAGTTTATAATTGAAAATTTGGAATGTTTGTTCCTTTTCAGCCAAAATTGAAGTAGGTAAGTAAAATTATAGTTATTCCAGTAGTATTTTCGATGCTGAATCGAGTGGTATCATTAGTTTGAACGAGAAATTGAATTTTAGCTCAGATTTTTGAGTTCAAAGATACCAAGTGTAGGTGCTGTAAAGTGACACACTCAAATTGATGCTGAAAATTGAACTATATTCGAATGCCTTTTTTTTTGTAGATTTGTAAAATGGCCGAAAATAACGCTTCGAAGCATCGAATTAGGAAGAGGGGGCGCCAGAAGATGACAAACAAATGTTCCCATTTGGACCAGAATATCCTCGAAGCAATTGATCTGGTTATAAATAAGCAATATTCCGTGAGGAGAACATGTACTAATGAAAAAATAAATTTAGAACCACAAATTTACATTTTTAATATCTTGTGTCACTTTACAACACCTGGTGTGTCACTTTCCAACACTGGTGTTGTAAAGTGACACAAGATCGTTTTTTTTTCAAAATTCAATTTCCCAGTTTTTGTCAAATTTTAGAAGTTGTGATGCATGACAAATTAAGGAGTTTATTTTCCTCTTTCAAATGATACCCTATATGATCAATTTTGGATGAAAGTATCCGAGTTATGAGCGAATGAATTTTTGTGTGTCACAATACAACGTTTGCCCCTATATATGCACATTGTTATTCAATGATAAGCCTCATTTTGTAGAGTAAACAAACATCGTATTTCAAGCAGACAAGTGTGGATTATATGATTTAAATGATATCTCACACTTCTTTACATGAAAAGAGTATATGTATGCATACCATCTACATTATCAAGCGCAATTACAAAAGAACCATCGTTTGTAGAGAGCTGAAATTTTTCAGAGATATTATTGTATGTTTGTTGAAGATTCCCTGAAAATTTCACTGAAATTGAACATGTTGATTTTGAGATAATGCTGGAATCGCTTAATTAGATCAAATTCATCAAATGAATTTCACAATCCAACAGAATTTCAGCAATATCACAAGAACTAATAGCTCTGTTTGATAGGACTACACCAACTTACACCAACCTACACTAGGAGGGTGATTCCACAAATGTAGGAATGCTATATGTCTTTGTGCAAAGTTTTACTTGACTATTTGTTGAATATCCCTACCGGTGTAGGTTGGTGTAAGTTAGTGTAATCCTATCAAACAGAGCTATTCATTCAATTTTAACGAAATTTTCTCAATATCTTCAAAAAATATACATTAATTTTTCTGAAAAATTTCAGCTTTTTGCTTCTGTTGGTTCGATTGTAATTGTGCTTGATAGCAATATCAATTTCTATTTATAATAAAAAAAAAGTCAAATTAATTTAAACGTACCTATTATTATTAAATATGATATGGAAAAATTTCATTTATTCCAACCTTTTTTTTTTAAAACAATTTCATTTAACTTTGTTTGGAAACAGAATGTGTACTTTCAAAGTCTACTGTAATGGATATGTTCGTCATATTTTTAATATAGACGTACATATTCATTTACAGAAAAAAATGTATTTCTTACTCGGTAATTCTTTCCCTTAATATGTACAGTTAACTGACAAAATTACCGTTACTTCCTGTCAGCAACTGTAATACGTTTTCTAACGGAATATTCGGTTACCTGAACATACTGGTCCCCAAATATTCTCGAAACAATAAAATACCCCAATCAGTGAATCCCTACTTTACACACAATACTATGGAAAAATGAATACCTTGAGAGGTATATAAACTCCTGTCTCCATTAAAATAATTGTATTGCAAATTTAATATTCATTCAGTGTAGTACTGTAATTTTAACATTCTTCCAGTCTTATACTGTGAATGACTTATTGTATATTAAATATTGTGTTTCAAAATATTTTCATTATAGTGATAAAATTATTGTGTGTTTTTAATTTACTAAAGTCTCTAATTCATTTAAGGTCCAAAATAGTTGTGGATAATAAACTTTATTAATTTAAAGTAGTTCTCAAATATTATAATATTCTAGTGAATATTATAATATATCGAAGGAAGTGTAACCATACCAAAAGAGGTCATTTTCTAGTACCAAACGGCATCTTTTGGCCGTTACATCTACTTCATTTATTAAACTACGAAGTGAAAATCGCAGTGTCGCAAATTGATGAGCGATGAACTGGTTTTTGACAGAACTAAAGTTTTTCAAGTTGACTTTTGTTGAATTCCCCATTCCCAAAAATATAATTTATCATAAATTCCTGATCTCTTTCGTCATTTTTTCTCAAGTTATGCTTAAATATGTGTTGAAAAAGTAAAGCTGGCAATAAATGTGTTGAGAAACCAATGTTCATTCTACTTCATGGCTTGATAAATGAAGTTGGTTTTGGTACTTTATAATAATAGTTGGATTGCATTTTATAATTACCTGATTTATCTCCATGTTTTATATTTGTACTAACTGGATAGGGGCCACTGCTACAGTCACCTATTTTTTTAGATTTTAAAGTCCGAAGTAATGGGGGTTTGGTATTTAGGGCGCTGATTTCTAATTTGGGATTCATTTTTTCATTCGACCCATTCCTTAACACCTAGGAGTTTCAAAAGGAGCCAGATTTTGAATTCGCTTATTGTATTGTATGATATGTCTCGGGTATGTTTTTTTTTTTGGGGGGGGGTTATTTCGAATATATGTCTGTGGCCAAAATTTTATTATTCTGTCTTCAGTTTACCAAAATAAAAAGTATTTTTCATAAGTTTTTTATGCAGACTATATCGTAAGTTTTGAATAGCCCACAGTATTTCGTTAACTTTTTTTGCATGAAGAACATATTCAAAAATACAGCTTGTCATCGGTGTTAAGAACCTAAAAACAAAAACAATTTTGTAAATTTTTGAAAAGAAACGTTTGTACTGGATAACTGTTGATGAAAAGGATCTTCGAAATCCCTCGGAAATTTGTTTTGAATTAAGATTAACTTGCTCCAAAGTCTAGGAAAATTAACTGTGACTATTTTGCAAACTTTTACTCAGTCTGATAAAGAATAAATCTTGATTTTTAGTCTTAGGTTTATTTTGACTCAGTGTCTGACTCAGAATTAGAAGCGGGTTTTTTCCTGTGAAAAAAAAAAAAAAGTTGTTAGAATTCTCAATTTTCCTTTAAATTTAGCTTCGATAGATCTTAAAATTGCGATATAGCCACAAGAACAAATCGGTATCTCACTTTCGATACCTAATTCGATGCATAATTCGATACCATAATTGTTGAATTTCAACTAAGTTTTTCAGGCCTTAGGGTAAAGCAAAAATTTTTTCAAAATGATCAATTTTTCATCGCTACTTAAAGCCTCAACTATATTTCTCTGTCGTCAAATTTGTCCCACTTTTCATCATCTCATCGGCATAAGCTGTGCGTACCCAAGTTATTTGATTTTACGACGGGCAGAACGAGCGAGAGAGAGAGAAAATCAGGAAAAGAAATACTCTGAAAAAGGAATGAGAAAAATAGCATACGCTGAAAAATCAACCATAAAACGTTTCAGCTATTAGTATAGGTTTACCAAAAGAATACTTTATACCATGACATTATTATAAAGTTACTTGAGAGGGTAGAAAAAAAAAATAAAAACCTACGAAAATATACATGTCCAAAGTTTTTAATATTCTACCAACGGAGTTATGATATTTTTTCTTCGCTGCGCTCAATCGAAGTTTAAAGCAAAATAAAGCCTACTCGGAAGAAAAAAAAAAAAAGAAAAAAAGAAAAGGAAGTGAAACAAAAACAGACGGAGAAAGGAAATTCTGCAAAAACTTTTCTTTAAAATTACCCTCAATTTTTTTTTTCTTTTGTTTTCGTTCTCCTTTTTTGCTGCTTCTGCGTTTTTCCACCGGAAAATTCTAAATGAGAACTAGCTGAAAGTGAGAAAAAAAGAAGTCGAAGTCGAACAAGAAGAAGAATCCTACGGTGCACCCAAGAGAATTTTCTTGATCCACATGCCAATGTCGTCTTAGTAACCAGCTGCGTATGTTATTCGGCAGCAAGCCTATTGTTAAATTATTCATCGCTGCTTGAAAATGTCTTAATTTAAAATTTAAATGAACCAGTGCCCCAACAAATTCGACGCTTTGTCAGCGACAATCCCCGTTCTTTTGTCTCACTCCCCCATTCTTTTATAATACTTAAATCATATTACTGGTGGAATTGTTTTATTTCTTTTCCTACTTTCATTGGGAATGCAAAGGACGTGGTTATTCCTATTTTGGACTGAACGTTAAGATTTTTCAAACAGAACAGTACCTTCGTTTCAGTAATCGTACATGGAGAATGAAAATTGGCTCCTCATTCTTCATTGGTTAGTTTATACTGTATACAATGCATTCTACTTAACTGGGACAGTTCCTCAATTATCAAAACAGATGAATAATAACAGTCGTGAGAGATATTCACATGTAAAAGGTAATCTGGGCATTGCGTGTTCTGCCACTTCATACATTTAAGTAAGGGAGAGACAAATCCAAAGCAAACATGGCGATTTTGTAGCCGGTTTTGTGAGCTTATATACTGGATTTGGCACATGCACACAGACATACATATGTACATATACGTATGGTATTATGTCATAGATTACGTCGTTTCCTGTTTCTGTAAGCTGATAAGGAATGACGCAGCACATTTGGTACCACTTTGTGACATCACCGAGATCCTTATCAGGTAATTTGTCACAGTCCGTATAACATATCTTACCTCTACATACATACAGGTACGAACATACAAACATACGTGTGTCTTTTGGTTTAACGTCATAGAGACAAAATATACAAGTCTTTCAGCAGTGACTGTTGTCAAGGGGTACAAACCCTTATACCTCATTCAAGTATTGTACCCACAAATCATATTAAAAATTTTCACCTAATTGGGACACCTGATCTATGTAATTGTATCTATTTCATTACGAGAAGTTAGTAAGAAAATTTGCGAAAATATTGTAGCAATTGAGATAGTCAGTCATGGAAAATGAGGAAACTGGTATCAGTCCAGCGTTTTACCAACCCACAAGGTGATACCTACTTATTGTAAAAGATTATTTTACTGATTCATTTTGCCACAGTACTGTACATATGAGTAATTATTGTTCGATACAAACAATATAATTATAAGAATAGAAAAATGTTGAGAATGTTTTCAAAATGAAATAGAATTTTTTTTCTTCTAACTTTGGATTATTGAGACAAACACTTAATTGGGACAAAACGGACCCTCATCAATGTGTTTCAATAAAGCAGAGTCCGCTGTATTTTCAAACAAAGAATAATTGAAGGTGAAATATCTTACTTGGATCGTATACTCATACATTACCTTGATAGTAAGAATCAAATGGTTTTCTTATTTCTCATCAAATGAAAAACATTGGAACAAAAACTTTATGAAATTTTCGTAATTTCTGATAACTTACTCTTGTTTTTCTAGCAGAGCTTGCTACCATAAAAGTTTAAAATGTTAATGGTTTTTAAGTTTTCCACCCCATTGGAACACAAGAAAGGATAAATGTAATTTTTGATGCATAAACATTTTGGCTATCAGTAGGAGCTACGTGAGACTTAGGAGCATCAAAACGTCAGATTGTAACTATTTTAGGGTTGGTGTTCCTGAAAAAAAAATAAAATTTACAAAATTTCCATATAATTTTCGAATTACCTTTAGCTATATGGAAATGAACAAAAGTAAAAAAAACGGGAGTAATGGACAACTAGCCGTGGTGAAAATTTGAAAAATTCTATTATCCTTATAATTTTATGTTATCTTTGAGAGTTTGAAAATAAACGAACGAAAAAATGAAAAATTATAGGAAAATTTGTCATTTTGTGAATCTAAAAACCTCTCCTGTTTCACTCAATGATTCCTCAGTCGTTATTTATGTTAGAAAGCTGTAGTTGGTAATGCTGGAAAGATGAAAAAATTTACCGGAATCTACTTTCGACAAGTGTAATATTTCAATCATCCTTAGTAGTTAAAAAAAAAAAATTATAAACTAGTGAAAAATTTTAATTTTAGTATTTTTTAGATATTTTTAGATTTACGCATCAATCTTTCATGAATACAGCCACGGCGCACTCGTGTATTTTTATTTTTTTATATTATTGAGTAATACATCACAGGGTATATTTTTCAATCAGTTCAATTTTTAATTGAAATAATTACTGTTGAAATATTAAAGACCACAAAAAGTTTATGGAAGAAGCAAACACAGATAGACACTACAAAATTGAAACTGTGGGAAACAGCTCCTTGAGCTCTAAAAAAACCAAAAATATATCCTAATATTTGAGTATACATATATATTACGGAGGGTTAATTCGTATAACATTTCTATATAGTTACTTTCAGACATGAATAGGGTTTTTGGGGAATAAAATTACTCTGTTTTTGCATATTACTATATCTATACTGTATATACGAATGTATAGATACACATCTTTAGTAATTTCATTTCCTGAAACACTCTGTCATTGAAGATCGGAGCTAGGAAAATCAGCCCTACATTATGTATATACTCGAAAATCCTAACCCATAACTAATTTATGGTGTCACTATACCTATCAGTCAAGATGTTTATTTCAAAAATTAATCTCCCTACCTTATTAGTTTAAATTTTTAAACCTTTTTTCATTTTGCTAAAAGCATACAGGGTGGTGACAAAGTGAACATTAAGACTCCTAGTGGTGGTTGAGTAGGTTGAGTACATATGTGTTAGAGTAGTTGCACACCCAGCTCCAGCTCTGTTTTTAAATTTGTTCCAAATGTGATGTTATTCTAATTTGTCATTCCTGGGTACCTACAATTAAAAAAAATCAATTGAAGATGAGTAAAAATCTCAGTATTATGTATGGAAAATGTTGAAAAAAATTCACAGGTTTCACACTAATTCATGAGAACCAGAGGAGAGCATTGAAAATGAATGAAAATTAAAAAATAAAATAAAATGTTCAGTTTTTTTCCCTTTAGTTTTGTATTTTCTCTGTAAACAACGAAACAGTATTACCAACTCCACTTCATTTTTCATTACCATTTTTTTCCTTCACTTTTTTTACCATCATTATCCACTCCTTCTGTTACTCTTCACGCATAACATATTAGTAAAAGTCGGGTTGTGGACACTTTTTCACAAACTTACTCTAGAAGCATTTTCAGTGCTAAAATGTATTCTTTCATAAAGACTTGGTACTATTTATCTCTATCTCGATTAGTTTTTGATTTATTTCAGTTGGAAAGGCAGAAAATATAAATTTTTTTGAAAAATTCTCAGTGTTCTCCATTATCGTCAACTTAACTGAAAGCTACAGCAGAGAATGAAATTACTCTAACACGTACGTACTTGACTTACTCTGCCACCACTAGGAGTATTGACGTCCACTCTGCAGACACCCTGTATACTTAATATTGTCTTTATTTTCATATATATATATTTTTTAAATATATTTTTCTAATTGTTTTATTTCATCGGAGTTTTAATTCAATAAATTTGTTACCCTAATCGTCCGAAAAGATACAACGAAAATTAAGTTGAGAAGACGACATTTTACTTTTTTAGAATATCTTCTTTCTTGTGGCAGTGAGGAATAAGAAAAACCGAACAGTAGAAAGAGAGAGAGGGGGGTGTAATTTTGTACATCCCCAACTTGTGACGCAAAGACCCACCTGGAGAAAATCACATTTTCATTAGGTCGTAGCCCATATTTTTCATAAATTTTGTACGTTTCCGCTCAAATTGTTACCTTACCTTCGTCCTTTATTTTATTTTCGTTTACTCAGACGAAATAATCTTATTCCGTTCGTCTGAAAAAAGAAATTAATTAACTGAATACATTCAACCCGAAACAAAAAGTGGGTACTTAGCAAACAAATGCGCTCGACAGACTCCGGTTGATATTATTTTTCTTCCTCGGTTTGCGTGCAGCAAATGTATTCAATTATTCTAAATGAGAAAGAAAAATTTTAAAAAATTAATGGGAGAAAAAGAGACAGTGTGAGTGAGAGAGAGGTGGGAAGCTCGTTATTGAAGAGGAATTCGTAAATACAAATTTTAGTCAACCCCAATGGTTTTAACATTTCGGTATTTTCGTCCAAAAGTTCACTTTATGAATATCATCGTTCATTATGGGCCGAATGCAAAAACGATACTTGAGAATTCTTGCATTTTTTTATAAGCTTTTATTTTACTCACTATTGCGATTTTAAAATATATACCAATGCTGCAGCCAACCTTCCGCCAAAATATAATGTTTATTTCGCATGAAGCTAAAGTCAAAAAAATAAAATAAAATAAAAGCTTATATTTTAAAAATTCGTTTTTAAACTAAACTTATTACATTCTCAAGTTAGTATATTTATCATGGCTGGCAAGTTTTGTGTAGCGTGTGTAGCAGTCGCTACACATGAAAAATTCTCAAGTGGTTTTCGCTACACATGGGAAATAATTACATTTACACACAATTACTCTTTATTCTGTGTAAAATTTGCACCAAAAAAATGTTTTCTTTTTCGCTATACATGGGAAAATGAAAAGTTGCCGGCCCTGATATCTATGCATGAAAATATATACATCGTATGTAACTTTACTAAGGTGAGTAATTCTTAAGTCATCGTTGATACTGCAGATTCGTTCTTGCATTCTGGCATATATCTCTATCGCGAATAATTCAAGGTATTTTCTTACTGTGGGCTATTATTTTATTTACATCAAATTGAAACTGAAAGTACTTGCTGTTGACGTGTTTCTTTCACTTGACTTGGAGTACTGGAGTAAAGAAAGGTAAGATGATTGTCCTTCATTTCTTGAATACGTCAAGCTGATTGGCAACAATGACCTATGTGTATTGTTAATCATATACATTGGTAATCAATAAATAAAATTTAAATAAAATAGCATACCATTTTCCCAAGATAACACTTATAAAATTTCTTTAAACAAATTAATAACGTTTAAAGTTCATATTTAGTAACAGTATCAACCCATCAAGTACTGTGAATGAAAAGTATGACATTGCATTTCTAATTTAATACCCTTACGCTGTATGTCAAAATGGTTTACAATAGCTCATTAAGTACATGATTACTTCGTATTGGCAGCAAACAGTATTCTGCTAATGTTACTTAATTAATTAATTCACTAATGAGGGCATCGGACTGGGACTAGATGATTATAATAAATTAGGTTTAGTCAAGATGACTTTATCTTACAGAAAAATTTTAGATTTTTCATCGTCAGCACAAGACGTCGCTGGAGAAATGAGACTTTTTAACATCTTGAGAAGATGGTAGGTGAAGGATGTTCAATTCCTGAATGAACATTTTTGTATGATAAAATACGATTTCCAAAACTTGAAAACTAAAAAACAAAAACAATATTATGTTATTATATATGGTATATAAGGATCCATTAAGTACCTACCTACCTACCTTAATTTTTTTTTCTCAAAAATCGAGTTTACTTAATGTCAGATTTCAAATATATCACAATTAGATTCTTATGCAGTTGGTCATTCATTTTGCTCTACTAAGTACCCAATCAAATTGTGGAATACCTTGTCGTGAGAAAGTATTTTCACCAGAAAGTAAATTCAACAGAATTTAAGCGTGTTCAGTCACTTCGTATATAACATACAAGTAAGCCAAAACCAAGGCGAACACAGGCGATTTTAGAGCCGGTTTGGATGGTTTATATACTGGCTTATTTACACGCACACAAACACACATACATAAAGACTACGTACGTTAGTGAGAACAGCCCGGTTACATCATCCCCTATTGTGATAAAAGATGGTTGGCCAGTTTGTGTATGGATCGTACATCATTCTATTGTGTCACAATTCGGTACTCGTACATTACCTGCATGTATTTGCAGGTAATTACGATCGAATGTAATTTGTGTTTAACATCACGAAGACGAGTATTTTGCCTGCCCTTTGGGGCGGCGACTGTCGTCGAGGGGTCCAAGCCCATGTCCCTCATACGGGTGAGTCCCCACACAAATATTCAAATTTTTTTATATATTTTTTTGAACATTTAAAAGTGAAAGAAAGACTGATGTTGAAACATCCACGTATTTTAATAGACAAATACCTAGTTGGTATATTTTGTAACAAGTGTGTAATGTAAGCTTTTTTTTTTTTCAAATATGAAGAAATTGCAGACGAGGCGAAAGTGAGTGCTGCTAACTTCACTAATTGGAATATCCTATTAATGCCCCTTAACTGAACAAAAAGTACCGATTTTCAATACCACACAAAATATATTATTGACGCATAGGCACTTTCGAGTTGTCTTTCGCACACGGCCCAATAACATTATAATTTTTTGAATAATACTTTTAGGAGTTGGGGGTGAGAGGTGGGAACATATTTAGGTTGAAAAAAAGTAAAATTATTCATTATTACTTGGCTCAAAAACAAACAAATATTTCCTTTTTCATTTTTTTTTCTTTTGGGGGGTGGCAAAAAATGGTATGTTATTACTCGCGTGCACAATAAGTGATTGATGCCCCTCGCCTTTGGCTTGTTTTGCAAAATTCACAGTTGTATCAAAATCACCTATACTTTATGCACTTGTATTACAAACAACTATTTAAAATTATATTCAAACAATAAAATGGAAAAATTTCAAATATTTTGAATTTATAGTTTTTTTCTTTGTTTTTAAACAGCTGAGGACGATTAAAAAATAATCAGAGAAGGTATAGTTTCAAGCAAATTTTTTTCTCTTTCCAGCAAAATGAACTCCAGCTCTCTATTGAATGGAAGAAGATACATTTATAGATTCCAAAAAATACAAATTTTTCTTCATTAAGTGATTTGTAGCCCTTGCCTTCGGCCCTTGTCGCAAAAAACCCATTAGTATCAAAAGTACCAACTTAATACATTTGTATCACATGTAACTGTTACACAGTGGGCATCCCAATCCAGTGCTATAGTGAAAATTATCTGTGAAGTTTCTGTTCACAATCAAAATAGTAGGTATATTACCTTTGACTATATAGTACGGTATCAGTAAAGATGATTTCTGGTTAGACGCATGCCGGCGCTAAATATGCAACCACAGTATACTTATGACGTACTTTGCTTTGGCTTTATGTACGCTATCCTTCAGAATTTAAGAAATGTCTTTATCAGATGTATTCTAAATTTGTGAACTCAAGCAAAACGTTAAAAATACGCAGACGGTTCGCTAGGGTTGTTTACTTTTTCGGCGGTATGTCTTGACATTAAAAAGTCCTTTGGTCTTACAGATTTTTACTCGTTCAGTAGGTACTATTCAGCATAGAAGAAAATAAAATTATTAACGAATATTCCCATAGAAATGAGCTAAGAAAGTTTTGTTTCGACAATTTTTTTCACAGTCATCATCACACTCGATTGCAAAAATGTTACATCATTCACTGTTAATTGTTTTTAATACCTATGGCTATCTTAATTAATAAAAAAATTGCAAGAAAAAAATAAGTTGACTTTCACAAACAATCAGAAGGTGAAATTTAATTGCAACATCTTCAAACATCGAGTGTAGCTTCCTTGATAACATATTTTAATTTCAAAGGTAAGGTCCACTTAGATTAGACCTTTGACAAGGACAACTTTTTAACACTGCACGCCAAAATAATAGTCTATAACCTCTAACCATAGATAAGAGACGACTGGATATCACAGAATGTTTTGCCCTAATAAAAAGAAGAATTATTTGACATATGAAAACCAAATAACGGATTTGTTTTCAGGCTAATTCTGAATGTAAGGATTTAGTGGAATAACTGGGAATAAAAAGGATGACCCGAAATCTGAAGGGCTTCAGCCCTCAAAATAATTTCCATCTTTTCAAACGTATCAGCCCGAAAAACTTTCGATCGATTAATGAAATCTTTACTCAGGTAGGATTCTCGTCTTGTTTTTCTACTCGATCTTCTCCAGCCTTCACAGATTTAGATTGGCTTCTACTTTAGCCCCTACTCTCGCCAAAAACTAGTTAAGCCATCCACGTACGCGCACAATCAAATCGTTAATCTAAAATCATGAAACTTGAAAAATACCATTATGTAATTGATGCGAAAACATGCCAAAATGAAATTACCCATTTCAAAATAGGCATTTTTAAGCAGGTTTTCTTTAGAAAATATACTTATTACGCTTCGTGCTGTATTAGCTTCCCGGAGTTGGGGACGGGTACGTTTTTCGTTTCATGACCTCAAGAAAATTTTGGCACCATTAGCTCAAATTCATATATATATATATATATATATATTTAAACGTTTATTTCTTGTTCCCACGGTAAAGGTCGCAATTTTTATGAGATAAGAAATTTGGTAGATACATTTACACTAAGCCAAAAGTCAGACTTATTGATTTTGGTGCGGATCGGCCGGACGATTCTTCCAGTACCACCATTTTGGTGTTTATTTTGGCTATAAAATGCTCAATTTCGCACCAATAGCCACGAAGTTCGGAATAAATATTTATTGTACGCCACTAATTTTAGCGTGGATCGACCAGACAGTATTTCAGGTACCGTTATTTTTGTTTTTATTGGAACCATATGTACCAAATTTGAAGCAAATATTTATTATAATTTACTTCAGCGTGCTACCAATTTTGGTGCGGAAGGCTTTTTTTCCCTCTTTTTTCTAATTTGCATGAACTTTTATTTTTACAAAAATTAACCACACGCTCATGTTTTCTTTTTTTTTTTCATTTCATAACTTTATTATATTTCATTGGTTTTATTTTAAATTAATATATGACGATGTACCATACTTTATCATCTTAATTTATTTTTCATTTTTTCAAAGAAAAAATGCTTTTATATTTCACATTGTCTAATATTTTATCAGCAGCAAACACATTTCGTATACGATCATAACATACCGTTGACGCACTACGGACAATTAATGTGACCATCGAAATTCATAATTTGTTCTCTCGAAAACCTACTCCAACGAGGCTTGCTGCGCCAAAGATTTTCTCTATTTTTTTTTCTTTTGCAAAAATTTTTGAAAGCACGAAAGAAACATCTTTCGGAGTTTACACCTAATATCGATCGAAAAACATAAAAAAAAAGAAGAAAAAAGTAGGCTGTATATAGAATTTTATAAAAACAAACCCCCTCCTCTGAACAAAATCTCAGCAACCTTCATTTTCCCAAAAAACTAGAGAAAAAATAACGTAAAAAAAAAATTTTTTTTCCTGTTCGGTGGAATGGTATTTTGGCCATCGATTATCCACGGTTAACAATTAACAACAAACTGGATACAAAGAGATGATTAATGATGCTTTGTGCGGGCACAAATTTCGCTTTATTAAAGCCCATGTAATTTGCCCGTCGTACACATATAATCGTCCTCTTCTCTTCCCTTCCATGACTCATCCGTCTATCCGCCTTCTCCTCCCCCCTCCCACCATTTAACGTGTATCCACCAAAATGCCGATTAAAAGCGTTCATTTCGACAAACACGTAGCTTATACGCAGTGAAGATGGTGAAATTAATATTTAAATTGTGGCAGCAGCATAGCGCAGTTTCGGATATAGGCAACACCAAAATTCCTCTCGTATCTCTACGTAGGTACTACCAATTTTGGCTTTGACAAGTTAAAAAATTTGTCGCTGTATTTAATAGATCGAATAAGTGTTGCAGGAAGGAGGAGGAGGAGGAGAATGAGAAGAAGAAGAAGGAGAAAAGTCCTATAAAATAGGTCGCATGATTCGAAAACAGCTTCCGACTGTTGAAATTTTCTCGTTTTGGTCGCCCGAAGGTGGACATACACGAAGGAGGGTGTAGAGGAAGGTTGGAATGATAATGTCACATGAAATTAATGTTTGGAAAAAAAAATCTTTTTTTGTCTGAAATTATTTTGGAAGCTGGTTGGGCGATATCGATACAAACGAAATCAACTAGAAAGTAAATTGCCGTGAAAATGGAACGCTCGAAAAGAGAGCAGCTATACCAAAAACGTACCTACACTTGTTTCGAAAGTCGGTTACGCAGTGTCAAGCTTTGGTACGAGCTCGGGGATGAAGAAAAAAAATGTTGCTAAACGTCGTATAAATTGGCCGAAATAATGATCGACCTTTATCGAAACTTTTTATCCGGCCGAGAGAAAAACCGCAAGAAAAACAATTACCGTTTCCTTATCGCCGAATGTGGGCGAATTTACGCCAATGAACACACGAAATCGGTTCGGAAGCCGAGTTAATCCACCATTTGAGGTTTGGAAGCACGATGAGGGATCTTTTCTCTCGGCACAGGGTGATCGCTTCAGCTTAGTATACCAATAAAGTATCGCAAACAAACGTTGAATTGTAAACTAATCAACTTTGAAGATGAGATACGGGTAGGCGTTTTGAAATGGGGGAGAATTTTTTTTAAATTTAGAAAAAATAATGTCAGCCCACCCCAAGGTCATTATACGTATAAATATCTGCAGATTTTTTTCGCAGCTATTAGGTATACCTACCTTGAAAGTGAAAATTATAGCAAACGAAAAAAGAGTGTGCACTGGGACACACGGTAGAAGTGAAACTTGTTACGGTGAAATTTACATTTTGAAGAATGAATGTTTTGTTGGGAGAGTGATTTTTCGTTTTTTGTTTTATACAAACATTTAAATTCAGAAAAAGTTGTATAAATTTAAAAAATTGTTCTCACAAATAGGTGAAAACTTCAGCGTCGTCAAAATTAAATCACGCAACTTTCATTCTACTGATAAGAAAGTAATGAATGAAAACGTATGGAGAAGCTTTGACTATATAGCTTACTATATAGCTTATGGACTGCTAGAACTGATAAAATCTTGAAGCCAAACACTGCAGGCGTTACTTTTCGAAAAAGGTACTTTGTGTGAAAACTGAATTTGTATCAGGTAGAATATCATCGTGTATTTTATATTTAGACCTAATTATTTCGTTCCGTAATTCTTACTTTTTTTTTATACAGAACGTTTTAATGCAAATGGGATTAAATGTTATTACTGTTGATGGAAAACTCATCAAAGAATTATGTACTTATATACAGGTAGAATAAGGAAAATATTAATAATTTCCTTATTCTTATCTTAATACTATACTATACAGTTAACTATATAATAGTTTATGAGGATGCACCAATTACACCTACAAAATCCAATTTATTACAAGCTTCTTCAAAATCATTAAGAGATTGCAAACAAATCTGTCGGTAAGCTATTGCTATTAGATGCTTCTAGACCATTAGATAGTGGATGTATACTCATCTCTTCTGTTAAGTCAAGTTTTGATGCACTTAAAGTATCAGTGGAATGAAGTTTTAGTAAAGTATTACATATTTATGTCATTAATTATTCTGTAAACTTACAAATAATGCCATTTTATCATGTGTCAATGGCAAAGTAGAATAATAATAAAATTAATTTTTTTCTAGCCAGAATTGGAAATTTGGATTCACTATCACTTATCACCAAAGGTTGTTTTTTGTAAAAAGAACGCCTGTTAACAGTGGCTTCAGCGGTCTTCCATTTAACCCCATGTATTTCTTATCAGTTCTAGCAGTCCATAAGCTATATAGTCAAATTGGAGAAGGCGAAGAGGGAAATGAATCAAATAGAGTTGAACGGGCCTAGCTCCCATGTGGAGGGTCAGTGGTAATGTTTTTTTGTTTCATATGCTTTGTTGCACAACCATTGTTCAGTTTACTACCTAGCGCAAGGAAGTTTCACTTCAAAAATATGTTAAAATTGATTTTTATAAATATGCTTTTATAAGTATAAAATGTGTCAAATGAAAGCTAGCGGACTCTATTACACTCACACAGAAACGCATAACCTAATTCGCAATTGTGATTATAAGAAGAGTGTAATTACGCTTAGTGGTGCGGAATTCAATCGATACTATTGATAGTATCGATAATTGCCAGGTATCAATAGGATCGATACTTATTTTTGATACTTTTGATACTTTCGATACTTGCAAATACTCGTAACTAACGTTGAAAAAAATGATAAAAAATCTAAATAAAAATGTTCTGTTGAGTTAGTTTTGAGTTTTCACTCTGTTTTTTTAGTTAGGTTTATTGCGTCATGTTTTTTCCGGAGTTAAAACAAATCCTAATATGAAACTGCCTCAAGTGACAAATTCCCAATCTGAACCATTGTCTTATTCAACAAATACCTGAGTGCCAGATATGCCACTTTTGAAAACAATATCGTAGACTTTTAGTCAAAATATACAACTTTTCCCGAGTTAAAAACATTGGCTTTGGAATACCTTCGTATACCAGCCGCTTCCACCCCATTAGTGAGGACATTCTCAGCAGCCAAGTATACGTTAAATAAACTCAGAAGCTGCCTCACACCAAAACATGTTGAAGAGCTATTATTCATTAATAAAAATCACGACTTGTTACAATAAAAAATTAGTAAAATACTCAAAGAATACCTAATCGTGATAATATTTTATATTTCAAACTAACTGAATTACATCCTGGAAAAAGTATTGAAAGTATCGATACCTTTTTTTCACAATATTTGGCACCACTAATTACACTCACTCTGACAATAGCGCCATAAAATTATTGGGGTGACTGAAGACAAAATATGTTGCACACAAATATTGAAGGTTGTGTCAGGACATTTGTTCAAACGTATGAAAACAAACAATTTGATGTTTATTATTACATAGAAAGACTTAGGCCCATATTCACAAATGTCACTTATCCTCCCTTCACTTAAATTTCACTTAAAAAAATTTTTTTGCACAATTTCATACTTAAAAATGTGGGAACATTGTATCTTTTATGAGAGTTCCAATTTAAAAATAAAATGTTACCACACTCTTAAATACAAAATTGTGCCAAAAGTCATTTTTAAGCCAATTTTAAGTGAAGGAAGGTTAAAGTGACGTTTGTGAATATGGGGCTTAGTAATGAGCAAAATCGATCTTGGTCTGGCCAAGAAGATTTTTGCTCTGCAAGACTAAAACACTGACTAAGACTATTGATGTTAAGATCAAGATCAAAATTGTAAGGGTCATGGTCATGTTCTTGGTCTTACTTTTGCTCATTACTAGAATCGGTGCTCATTTACAAGACTAAAACTTCTTGTTGCGATTCAATTATTTACAGTAATGCTGGAGTAGGTGCAGCAAACTAATAGGAAACTTAAAGAAATGACTGGCATCCGTTACTGAAAGAGGTATCATGAGTCCAAAATAACTCAACTACTATAATAATTCATCTTACGTGTAGGTATAATGTGAAGAAGTTCCAGGTATTTATTTTAAAAAAAAGTATAGGTACTTGTAGATTTTAAAACTTTTTTATTTCTGATTTCGACTGGCATTAGTTATTTTTTATTCAGAAAACAAACGTAGATATATTCACAAATTTTCGAATCCATTTTAGACTGCATAAAGTGTTTATAATTCAACGCACTTTTCATGCCGAAGGTTTTCCTTTTCGACTCCGTCGCACAGAATTTTCATTTCGTAATTTTCGCTAACTTACTTTTAGGTAAGATTTTATTAAAAAGCTGAATCTTTGTTTTTGACTTCTCATTCATTGTGACTTTGTTGATTGTAATTAATTTTAATATTTTTAAACGGACTTGATATTTAGTCCATTTTTGTTTTAAATTATTTCAAATAAGTAGCCTAAAGTTAATTCTTTTCACTTTTTATTCATTTTCTTTAAAAAAAAAAAAAAAAAAAACCTTGAATGTAATGTTTGTTTTGGAATCTTTTAGGATTCTTCGTCTACTCTTTGCAACATTTTTTTTGCTCTTTATTTCTTCACAGTGCGAGGGCATTAATGAAAAAAAAAGAAAAAGGAAGTCTAAAGAAATATTTTTCGAAAATGAAAATGGAAACCGAACAGAAAATGGCCGAAATGAAGTTCAAGATTATTAAACTTTAATCGACCATTTGGAAGTACAAATCTGATTTTCATTTTCCCTTGAATTACAAAGATGAAATTTTGATCAAAAATAAGATTCCCTGAAGCGGGTAGAAGCCTCATATATGAGGGGTTTAAGATCCAAGGGACCATATAAAGTTGGTTGGAGTCATGCGCCTGTATCACACACGTTATAACTCACACCAGTATCTCCTTTATCAAGAGGGAGAACTCCAGGGCATCACCCATCCGCAAAAGCCTTGCGAGTGTGGCCACGATATTCCCTGTTGAAAATATGCAATTATTACAGCAACCAGATTAAGTAAAATTTAAAAAAATAAAAATTATTGTTTTTTTAGTATAAATTAAAAAATAACGCCACAATCTCGATAGATCATTGTGCAACAATGCATTATATATGTGTTATGAGTAAAAACCAAATTCGCTCAATAAGTGAAAAAAATGCTCAGAATGCATTCTGTCATTTAAAAATTTCCAGAATGCAAAAATTCATGTTCTGGCTGTTTTTAAATGTTCAGTGTTCTGAGCTATAGGCTAATACTACAACATGAAATTTGTGTTGTGGTATTAGCTTAAATGCACAGAATGTGTTGTGGAAGTTTCTCAATTCCACAACACATTCTGGGCGTTACTTTTATCACTAAAACACAAATTTGTGTGGTAGTAATAAAAGCAAAACTCCATTCAGAATAAAAAAAAAAAGCCTAAGATGTAGAGAGGCGGTTTCACAACACAACATTTTGGAATCCTCTGATAAAAATGTGAAGCTATTCCACAAGAAAACTTGGCATAATGATTTGAACGATGTGAGTGTTAATCGAACAGCATTTAATTTTCATCAGCAGATCCCAAAAACATGCGTCATCAAAGCATCTCTCTACGTTTTAAGCGTTATTTTTTGTATTGTGAACAGGACTTAAGGCATAGAATGCATTGTAAAACTTCTACAACACATTTAAAATGACAGACCGTGTTCTCAGCATTTTTTCGTCCCTCATTACGCAAGAAACCTGTTTAAGTGCAACAAAAAATCTTGTTTCATTCATGTTTAACTAATTTTCAGTGTAAATTCAACTCTACGCAAGAAAAAAGGTATCCCTACCTTGATAAGTGGAAAAAGTTTAATGCTGGGGCATGAATATTTCCCTGAATAATTAAATTTACCTAAACCTTCAATCTCTATAATTGAAAGTTATTTTAATAATAAAACATTTATGTACAGTAACTTCTGTAAAAAAAAAAAAAAAAAAAAAAAACCGCGCTCTAGTGTGTCAGCGAACTAGAACATTTAATGTGGTACACATTTCATAAATTTGTTAATGAAAATTGAAGTTTGAAAAAATGATAACACAATATAAATGAAACACATATCGATATCATATCGATATATCGATCAACACCAATTCCTTCGTACTTTTATGATACAACATTACATATCGATATTAATTTAATTGATATTCCCTCATTTCGACTAGTGAGGAAATTGTGATTGGCTGTAGGAATTTGTATTCGTTCTGTGATTGGCTGTAGCACCCTTTTTTAATGAAAATTTAACCAAAATAATTTTTTCCGAATTTACTCTGAATTCAGCGTAGTGAAAGTAGAAATGTGTACCACATTGAAAAAAAAAAAAAAAAAAAAAAAAACTATAATGGAAGTATTCTTGTCTTCAGTATCTGCCAGCTTAAGTGAAAAACGTACGACCTTTCACCTTTATAATAAGGGAAAATCTTTTGAACTAAGAAACACGTTAACTGAAATAACTGGGACTCTCTATTGTAATTTCACTTCTTATGGTTTTACTGTATCTGTATACGTAGATTATAGAGACGTAATTGTAGTATTTATTCTACGTAAAAGTAAAGATTTGGGTGGACGAACCAACCAGGAATCAAGTGTAATCATTATTATTCAAAGGGCTACAATATTGTATTTTACTATCCAACTCAGCTATTCCAGCTATGTAATAGGAGCCATGCTAATATGAGTCAGAAATTCCTCTCAAGAACTAATGGGTAAGTAGCCTCATATGTTTCTACCTATATACAAGTTTAAATGACGTTTTTAATCCTCTTTTAAAACAGGCCCGTAGACACGTACGGGCTAGACCAGGCAGAGCCCGGTCTAAACAAGTTCCAGCCTGTCCTGGCATTTTTTGGGCGCTTAAAGGTAAAGGCGTCATATCGGTTTTTTTGTTTTTTTTAATACCTATTTGTCAATGGGGGGTAGTACCTACGCCACTGCCATGAGTGAAAGTTCGCCCCCAACAATTTCAATAGCCCCTACTGATAAAACTGTCTGGCTACGGCCTATTTTAAAATTAGTTGCTTCCAAAAAAATATATTCCATTGCATCCGAGAAATTTAATATTGCTTTTTTTGATTTTCATTCTAAAAGAAAAACAATATTAATTTTAAATCGTTAGCCGATAAAATATAATCCCTGAAGGAAGCAAGAGAGGCTAGTTTCGAGAAAAAAAAAATTTCTCAAAAATGTGAAAGTATTAAGAAAAAAATTGATGAGGAAAAAAAAATAAATAAATAAACGTTCGTCTCGACTTGTTGATCATGAATAAAAACAACCGAAAAATAATCGAAAAATGCCGTTCAATTCTGTGCAAATCGTGCGGGATTTACATGATGCTTGCAAAGAATAGTGAAGAAAATAAAAGAGGTACGACAGGGAGGAACGGAGAGGGGGAGAAGAGAAGGGAAAAAACTGGGGGAAAACGAAGGCTTAAGGTTCTATATATCATTTTGGAAGGGTATGAACGTATACTTAAGTGGAACGAATGGTGTAGATGTAACCAGGAAATGATGGATACGACAGACAGTGTTAGTGAATCGGAAAGAAAATTACGTTTTTACAAAATACGATGATAAAGTTATTATTAGTCGTATTTTTTTCATATTCTCTTGGCTTTGAGAGGAAAAAAAGGAGCAAAAATGACAAAAAAAAAATACTTAGGTACGAGTTTGGATTACTTAACAACAGCAGGCTTGCAATCTTCTTGTCGACGAATTTCATTCCTGTAGAAAAATAAGTCCTTCCCATATAGAAATGGCATTCAAAAAGTGGCTTTTGTGATTCACACATGAGATTCATTATGTCCCTGTGGCAACGGGTGATCGATGACGAACGAATGTGTATTACACACTCGTCGACAACCTAGTAGGCCAGTGGATTATATCCAAGAACTACCTTTTTGCGCTCACGGGTATGTATTTTGTCTACGTAGCCAAATTATTTACTGAGCTTGGCTCACACACACTAATGCTGTAGAACACAAATCCGCCTTCATTGGTATTTGTGTGGTGCTGTGTATTCACCAATACGCACCCCCACATCCTCTATTCGAGTAACATAAAATTTCAAGATCAAGTTTATACCGAATGTCAATGGAGAAAAGCAACGTGAGTAACTTCAACTGCAAAGTAAACAAAGCTCAAGCTCGTCCATCTTTGGGGCCACAACGAAGTAAGAATTTTATAGTTTAAAATCCTTTCACTTCCAAAAATTTAAGACATTAAATCTTCGATCATACAAATGGTATATCAGGGTGCACAGTTATAATCCTTTTTGGAGCCTATTTACTCTCTTTTTGTGTAAATAAAAACAGAGAACTCTCATTTTTGGTTCAAAAAGGACATTTTACTCTCTTTTTGTTTTCTTCATACCATCAAATTTTCACTAAGAATTAATTTTTTGCCCACTGTTTTCTTCATTTTTTTTCTTCTGCGACACTAAAAAGTTATATGATGACCGTTTTTAAGTAGATTTAAAAATAAATCTAATTATTAAAATTATTTGTAGTTTTTGTCACATACCTTCTTCCACTGAAAAAAAATCTATGCAGCCTGTAGTTTGACAGCAACGTGTTAGAAAGAGAGAGAGAGCTATCGGAAGGTGTGTCTATCTCTTTTTCACTCACTGCCAATAAAGGTATATAAATCAGATTAAATGCAGCTAAAAAAATAGTTCATGTAATTTTTAAAACTTCCTTTCTTAGGATTTTGACGGGTATTTTGGTATTGTGAATAAGTTATGAAGAGTTTGTAGCTTTTACAAACATTACTAGGTAAATTATCACTGTGTTCAAATCTAGTTACATTATCAGCAACGAGTGAATGAGAGATAACACCGACTGGACGAATGAATGATTCCTCTCTCTCTAAAAGGGTGATGCCATTTCATTTATATATAGCTGGCAGGTAGTGTCTGTTCCATTATCCGTATATTTCGATGCAATATAAAACCTTGAAGGACGATTTAAAGTCACTGATTTATTCTCTTTGACCTAATACCTTGAAAATTGACTAAAGGAAAACACGTTTATAGTTTATAACGTTTTTCTTGATTTATTCCTTGAAGATAAAATTTCTCTATTTCACCAAATAGATACAATTGGGAATAAAAGGAGAGATAAGAAATAAATTTAAACCCTACTTAAAGTGGTGATAAGGTATCTGTACATACGAAGTAGGTATTTTTCAGTCATAAAATTTTTCTATCAAAGATAAACATGGAATTCACAGACTGAAAAAGAAGGAAATAACTTTCATGTAAAAAGGAGATTCTCAAAACAGACAAAAATAACCTACTGGTCATGTGCGGAGATACCTTCTCGCCACTTTGGGGTTTCACAATGATTGTGAGACAGAGCTGCTAGATATCTAATAATGGAAGATTTTATACTCAAAAACCGATTTGCTGCCGATTCAAACCATTTTTTGCATACCAGGAGTCCATTATTCCACAGAGATATTATTTATTTGAAGAAAAATTCAATAACTCATTAAAACAGAATCTCTGCAAAATGTTGAAAATAAAAACTTCGTCCTGGTTAAACTCAGATTTCTCACATCGATACGTAAAATTGTTCTTTGTGAAGACATATAACTTAATCGTTCTTTCAATTCTTTCCTATTATACTATTAGTTATTTCAATATACTTCATTTTCTGATCCTTCAACCTTACGCGTTCCAAACCATTTTCATGTTCATGGGTACCTCACTAAGAAAATTATAATATGTGGAAACATAATTATGTAATAGGCGCCTGCTGCATACTGTGATTTTTTTTAATCAGGAAGTTATACGCAATAAGACTTACTGAATAATTCATTTCCACATATTAGTTACGGCAGTGCCTGGAATTGTATTATAAATGCGAGTGTTTTGCCTGAATTTTCGTGCAATAGAATATAAACAATGTATTCCAAATCCATACTACCTATTCATTTCTTACCAAAATTTCGTTCCTGAAACGCAGCTTTCAAACTTCTTTTCTTCCTTCTTCCTTAAAAAAATCCTTCAAAAAGTACACGTAATCCTCTATAATAGGTAAACTGAATTCACTATGGCTGAAAATTGAAATTCATAGACTTTTTGAAGAAATTAGGTAATATTCGACCTTAAAATACAGTCAGAATTCACCTTTCAACATTCTACACGAAATGACTGAACATAATCTCAGGGCTGTAACTAGGTACGTGCGATCTGTGCATTCGCACAGGGCGGCAGAGTGCAAGGGCGCCATACTAACCCCCCCCAAAAAAAAAAACAAAAAAAAAACAAAAAAAAAACAAAAAAAAACCTTAATATAATACATTGTTGTTGTCCATATACCTTCGAAGGTATGTATAGATATAACAGATAATGGAAAAAATGTAAGAATTATATAAGTATCATTATTGCATTTGGCCTAGAGAGTCCAGTTATTGTTCTTGATCTATGATTATAAACTGAATTGCAATATAGCCTACAAAAACTAGGCATTCTCATTTATGGCAATGAAGTAAAGAACATATATATTCCTGAGTTGAATCTTTACTACGTCCCATCACTTAGGCCGCCAAATGTAAGAATGATACTTAAGTAACCAAGCTTTCAGGCTTTATGCTTTCATTTCTTTAACTTCTGACCTTCAACAATTTATTAGCTTTGCTCAGCTTTTGGCTTCCAGCTCCCAGCTCTCAGATGATAGTAGAAATTTCATTTGAAAATTTCAAATTTCATTAATGACTCAAACTAAAATTGGGGGTTGTGAAGTTCCAATATTAAACTACCGCTTGCAGCTTGCACCTTCTGGCTTTTAGGCTTCCACTTCTTCAAGTTTCTGACCTTGACCAATTTACTGGCTTCCAGTTTCTCTTACATCCCTGCCTAGAAACTTTTAGAGGAGCTATTTCACTAATGTTGAAGTCACATTTACATTTTATTAACGTATACAGTCAATATTAGCCAGACAGCACTCCTGAAAGTTTCCAGATCCGCTCTTCTTTACCATAATGCCATATCGAACACAGCTATAATGTTTTAATTTTAATTTAGTAGCTTGTAAATTTTTTCAAAACATGTCGGAAATAGATTTATCTAAATTCAGAATTTCTATTATAAACTGTTGACGCAATGAAGCAATGCGAGTAAAAGAAACAATTTATTTTACAAAATAATTACGTATATCAAAGAAGCTAGTACCTAGTATTTAAATCGAATC
Organism: Ericerus pela; assembly: GCA_011428145.1. Lineage (NCBI taxonomy): Eukaryota > Metazoa > Arthropoda > Insecta > Hemiptera > Coccidae > Ericerus > Ericerus pela. The sequence goes on from WOFM01000277.1 coordinate 884,486, forward strand.
AGGTATTTACAATCACTAACCCTCTTTCAATTATTAAAATTATGATTTCACAGCTCTTTTTTCTCGCTTAGGTAATGGGAGGGCGTCAAAAAGTTTGTTCGCACAGGGCGGCAAAAAAGCTAGGTACGGCCCTGCATAATCTGAGTAGTAATAAAATCGATAGAGCAATGTAAAATAAAACTCTGTGCCGTTGAGTTATGCAGAATGTACCAAAACTTCAATTTGAAAGCATCCACTCTAAAATAAAAAATTACGCATTCAATAAAAATAAAATATAGGTACACTGGTATATAGGCTAAAGTGATCTTCCTTATCTTAAGGGGCAGATATTTTGGAAGCAAAAATGGGTTGACTTTATCTATAGTTTTAACCACAGAGATGTGTTTGTAATTTGTATCGGCCAATGAGGAACATGCGATGATAAAGTCCATGAATATCGCCGTGTTTTTTCTCGAGGCCTTACGTTCGAAGTCTAAAAGCTCTATGATTTGTATCTGATACGAATACATAGCTTTCTTACGTATGTTTGCTGGGATTGCTTTAATCCGACTGAAATGTCTTTTATGGAGTTGAACGTTCAGCTTTTGATCTTTTTGAACTCTGTATTCGATCATCAAAAACAATAATTTATGTAAGTACCTACTGAGAAGTACTTTGCTGATTATTAATAATAAAAAAATTCGTATTGAGATTCGATAGATAAAATATATAATTCCTTATCCTATACCACGTTTTCCCAACAATTGATCAGAATGTATATTATTTAATAAGAAAAAGAAATACAGTTTGTTTGGTTAAGTATCGGATCTTAACAACATTATAAAACTAATAACAGACTTCCCCAGTTAGATCTGGGATAATATTATCGGAACACATCTAACTGATGTATGAGTGGGGAAGTAAGTCCGTTTTTAACCAGCTTATGAAAGTAGACATTTTTTTGTTCACTTTTCTACAATGAAGTGAAATCATAAATTTAATAAAAATTCCCATAATTTGGGATTGTTGTTTCTGTAATAGTTTGTTCTTTTAAGTAAACGTTCCACAAGATCGCTAATTAAAACACTGATTGAAGGAACAACTAAATGATTCTTAAATCTACATCTTTACATGGTACGGCTCCTCAATACATCGCAACGGACAATCAACACCATCTTAGTAAAATCTAAGCTAATTAATATCAATCATAAGTGTATCAATGAACTCTATTGTCAAAAGATCACCTTCTGGATTGTAAGGCTTTTAATAATAACTTAGGAGGAGTTGTGTAGGGTCTATATGACGTGACCTCATGTTCACTGTGGTATGTGGGAAACCAGGTTTTCATGTCCTTCCCTTCTTAAATCCGAGATACCTTAATTCTAAAGAGCTGTGATCTTGGGCTGATATATAATTTTTCTATAGGTAACTTTAATATTTCAGATTTTCATAATTTTACCTAAACTAATATGATGACAACCTTTGGGGCGTCACACTACTCATTTATTGTAAGTTAATTAATTTAAAAAGAAAACGTATTATTATAGTTTTTGGGCATCTCATTCTTCAATGCAATATTCTGAACGTGTGGTAGCACTAACATAATGATTGGGCGAGGAGGAATAATTGATAGATCCGGAATGATCTTTTATTTGGAACATTTAACCTACCCTCTACAATTCGATAGAGGTGTTGCAGACAATATTTTTGAAAAACCTCCACAACAGTATCAACATCATTCTTGGAGATGAACAGTATTAAAAAAAAAAAAAAAAAAATAGAATAGAAATAAAGGAAAAACCCATTTTCTGAAATTCTGACGAAGGGGTCCAAACGAAACAAAGCGCACTAAAATTTTAGAAACTCATTTTTTCAAGTAGGTGTACCAGAAATGCATGAAAAAAGCTTAAACCGTTTTTAACGCCAACTTGAATCAATTAAACACAAGACCGATAGACACACAAAAAGATAAAATTACCAAAATTGATACGGTCTTAGCATTATATTCTATCCACACCGTGCTAATTTCGGTCCAAAACAATGAACAGGTGTAGGTAAAGAGAAGACATTTTACATTTTTATCATGTTAGCGTAGGTTGTGATAATTTGTTTGCAGCCTCTCCTGTTTAAATTTCTTTTTTTTTTTATGCTTTTTTTTTTTTCTAAAAACTCAAAAATTAACAAGTTTATTAAGATATTTCCGAACTTTTCCATTTAGGCCCCGAAACTTACAGGATCTTCCTTTGTCAACAGGAGGAACTTTTACTTTGGAAATAAACCTTTTTCAGGAACTACAGTATTCCAATTTGATATACTTCTGGTAAAAAAAAAACAAAAAAAACAAAACAAAACAAAACAATACAGAAACGCAAATAACTTCCTAACCGTTTTTTGACTCAGCCCGCCACAATTATTGAATCTAAAAAACTGAAAACACTAAAGTAATTTTCTCGACCTCGTCGTTCAGCCAGGTAAATTTTTAATTGGTTAAAACGCCCTTTCATCGCGAAATATTAGAAATATATTAATTTAGCCATAAACTTGTTACACTGCGCCTAGACGGATACTAATTAGTAATTTCGTTTCCTATAAAATGGCGAACAACTGCAAACAGTTACCTACGTATTTTTCAACGAGTACCGATGTAATTTGGAAGGGTTTTCGGGGACGAGGGGTCGCAGAGATGGAGCATAAAGACGTCGAATTTACACGTAAAACTTTTACGAACCTATCGAAAACGTTCTTCATTTGAAAACCAATAATCCACATCGACCCCCTCGCTCCCCCCCCACCAGAACTTGTCCCCATGCCGCTGCTCTGCTGCGTGCGTACGTAGGTACATCAATTTGATGTAAAATGTATTTACTTAGTACAGGTTTTTGTCGAACCGATGGACTTCCTTTTTTTAATTAAATCAGCTTATTACGCCTAGCAGTCGGCAAATTACGGTTGCCAAAATTGTTAGTCAATTTAGTTAGGGAAAGTTTCTAACTTAATTAAGAATTAAGACGGTGCGCGTGGTCCGGGCATCGTGGAGGCACAGTCGGACGAGCCAGTGTCATGTCGAATTTTATGAACACGTTCCTCTACTTTAACCTTATTTTTCTGTCGTCTTTTTTTTTTTTTTTTTTTTTTTTTTTGTGCCAACTTCTTAGTCCAGAGCACGTTTTGACAAGTATACGAAACGGTTCTTTCAACGAAATTAGGTTCAACGTAGATAAGCGACTACCTATCGCTTCGAAATCTAATTTGCATTCGCCATCCTTCACGATTCATTAAATTCGTTCAATTTGCACAAAGATGCTTTATTTTTTGCAACGTAGTCGACGTACCTATCCAGTTTCGTCTGTTATCCAGCTGGGAAAATCGGTAACATTATTCTGCTGGCTGCGTTCGTATCCAAACGAAATCTAGACGCACGTTTGAACGATCGCGAAGGAGAATTAGTTTGCCTGTTTTTGATCATTTAATGATAAATTTATTGATTTGAGACATGCTGCCCCGTCTACAAAATATGCGACTTGAAATTGCAGTCAGCGATGAATCGGTGCGAGACCAAAATTACCATACGCAGAGATTACCTAGTCTTGGTCGTGTTTACATGATTCTTCGTTTCAACGATGGCTAAAAATTAAACCACCAATCATGTACTTCTATAGAATTTCCGAGAATTAAAACTTACAACATACATCAGTAAATGATCACGATAAAGAAAAATAAAAAAAACCTTAGCGCAGCAAGCCTAGCCAGAAAAAGTAGGTTTTCGAGAGAAAGAATTATGAATTTTGATAGTCACATTCTTTGACTATATACATACTGGACTGCTAATACTGATAAGAATAACACAGAGTCTAATGAACAACCGGTGAAGTTGAGTCAGACACCCGTATCCCCGTTCAAAATGTTAGTTTACTGGTAGGCTCAAAATGTTCCCCACCATTTGGAAAATGTTCTAGGTTATTCATATTTGAAAATTGAAAAATTAGAAGGTGTAATTAAAGAAAATGGGAATTTAAAGATTGAAAAAATTGTTGGCATAAATTTAGGCATATCTACCAATAAGAGCTATGCATCAATAAATCAAATTTTAAATTGATTTAACTGAAATTTTTGAACTTCTGAGTTTTATAAAACTACAACATTACCGATTTAATTTGTAACTAAAAGCAATAATTGTGGTAAGAACTAAGAAGAGACCTAGTCGAAGGAAAAGACAATAAGTATTAATAAATTTGATAATGAACTAACATTTTGAACAGGGATACGCCTGTTTGTTTTGAACACAGCTTTTTATCCGTATTAGCAGTCCAGTATGTATATAGTCAAAGGTCACATTAATTGTCTGTAAGTTTATATGCGTTAATGATATGTTATGGTTGTACAAAATGTGTTAGTCGCTGACAAAATATTTGACTATGTGAAATATACAAGTGTTTTTTCTTGAAAAAACAAAAAATAAATTAAGATGATAAAGAATGGTACATTATCATATAATTTAAAATAAAACTAATGAAATATAATAAAGTTATGAAATAAAAAAAAAGAAAACATTAGCATGTGATTAACATTTGTAAAAAGAAAAATTCAAGCAAATTAGAAAAAAAGGGGAAAAAAAGTTTTATTGGAAGTACCATCCCGCCAATCTGCACCAAAATCAATAGGTCTGGTCTTTGGCTTAGTGTAAATGTACCTACCAAATTTCTTATTTAATAAAAATTACGACCTGTATCGAAAAAGAAATTGACTCTATACTTATATATAATAATTGTTCGGAATTTCGTGGCTATTGATGTAAAATTGAGTATTTTATAGCCAAAATAAAAACAAAAATGGTAGTACTGGAGAAACCGTCTGGTCGATCCGCACCAAAATCAATAGGTCTGGTACTTGGCTTAGTATAAATATACGTACCTAATTTCTTGATTATCTGATAAAAATTGCGACTTGTGGGAACAAGAGATGAACTTTTATATATATGTATATATAATTATATTTATATGTATTTGAATTATTGGTACCAAAATTTTCCTGAGATCATGAAATGAAAAACGTAACCGCCCCCAACCTTGGGAGCTAATACTGCACCAAGTGAAATAAGTAAGTTTTCTAAAAAAACCTACTTAAAAATGTCAAATATAGCAAGTTATTGAAATAAGTAGCAATACTGTGAACGTTTTATAGAGCAGTTTAATATTTAAACTCAGGTTATGTGTTTGATTTTGTTGATTGTGTGTGGACAAGTCTTCCTCTTCGTTTAAGTCAATTTTTCTACTGAAACTATGGCATTGGTTTAGGTCATGAGAAAAATTCAAAAGCAAGACTAAGGTTGCAAGTTCACAAATAATTTTACTAATCAACAGTGGCTGTTGCTGGAGCCTTGAAACAAGAAATTATAAAATTAAACAGATCGACTTACAAACCACAGTATGTAAACTGAGACGTATTACGAGGTCACTAAACCTTTGCTGAGAGACAGTGATGGAGATAACTGAGTATTCTAAGGGTGGTGAGGGGGTTGGTACATGTGGTTCAATAACTGTAAAAAAGCACAGAATTAATAACGTAGTTGGTAGCAGATCCAAGGGAAAAAGTCCACACACAAAATGCTTTAAAAACCACCTTTTAATTACAGGATGCCAGACTTGATAATTTTTTGATGCTACAAAGGGCCAAAATAGTCTTTGTGGGCAGAAGACTTGGTCTAGTTTTGTTGAGTTGTCAGATCCACCACTGAACATACTTAGTTTATTAATTTGAAGACGGCTGACTGATAATCCTTGCACAAAAGTACCTCATTTTTCTGGGCTGTGGGTAAAACCGCGAACCTCTTTCCCCACAATTACGTATGTTACTACAAAATGATTGTAGGTAGATGCTACCTAAACAAGGTTCATGGAACCAGGTAAAAAGTGGTTTATGCGTAGGGCGACCAAATTATTTCTCGGTACTGATAGAAAGCCAGTTTAAAAGCCTAACTGTACACAATGCATACTAACTGCTTAGGGCAATCATCCAAAGGCACTGCGGTACCATATATGTACCACAACACGTACTGTATCAGCAAGTACATACTATTTTACATACTCGCCTTTTCCATTTACCATTTGTTGGTAAATGTAGAAATGTATCGTCTGTATGAGTGCATATGAACAATGTATTTGTTTAAAGTGCAATTCACTAATAATATGGGTTGCGGACTTTGGTCTACGACTCGTCTGTCAACGCAGGGCCAAGGTGAGGGAAATGTCCTCACAATGGTCTCCACCCAGAAATGAAACCATCTAACATAATATTATGAGTAAGGATAACGAAGATACATTAATGGCAAGAATGTTGAACAGTAATTATATATTTCTTGAAGTAGCTGCGAAGTGCACGTAATGTAAACAGTAGTCCTGAATTCCAATCTACCACTAAACCCAGCCTCCTACTATTCAATGGAACATCCTCAACTGCCACACCATTACACAGGCTAAGGCAGAGTATGAAATCTGCTGAAGTCAATTCAGTTTATTCGTAACATAATTTAGTTGAGATTCAATCTCATTCCCCAATCTCCACAAAATTAATTAAGTATCAGCTATCCGAGTCCAATTACTGTCCAAAGAAAAGATACCACACAAACCTAACCAACTTTCCTTTTTTCCTTTAATCTTCTTCTAACTTTATCATACACTTTATTTTATGCCTGAACATACCTTAACTATCCTCCAATTGAGATCCCAAATGGCCTAAAAAAATTCGTAACTGAAGACAGTGGGTGTACCGCAAATTTTAGTCAAAATTCAATTCACATTTCCATTTGTTCTCGTGTAAGCCGAATGACTGCCTACAATTTAAGACGGATTAATCATTTTTAGTGATAGGTAGTTCGCTCACAAGTTAGTTCTTTTAAACGAATCCTAGAAGTGAACTAATTGATCATTTAGTTCACTTCTAAATGAACTAGTTCATTAGTTCTTTTTTTTTTTTATAGTTCTCAGTTCTTATCAGTCTACTCTACTCGATCCGTTGATCGAACTGAAGTTGAAGTAAGTAGCAGAGTAGGTCAAACAGTTAACCAATAGTTCTAGCATGAATTTATGAATAGAGTCGATCATAATATCATATAATAAATCAGTTGATTTAAATTATATGAGCCAATCATGAATCATCTGACTGAAGTGATCGAGTTGAAAAATTTACTGAACAACTGAACTAATTGAACTAGTTCACTTTGGTGAAACAGACTCAATGAACTAAATCTGCAAAATGAACTAAAATTCCCATTTCTAATAATTTTTGATGACAGGTTCGGAGTAAGGTACCTCTTCCCTCGCACGTCGGTGCACTACGGCTACAGCAATTCAATCGGTTTCAATCTTGTTAACGCCGAAAAAGTCGGTTATCAGCTCCCGCAGCCTCCGTTATCAGTTCAAATGCTGAACCTCGTTGCTGCGCTTCAGCAGAAAAAACTACCCTTCCGCTGAATTTGCAATGAACACTTTTCATTCGCATTCTACGAGCTTAGCACGCCCTCGAGTACAATTTTATTCTTACCTGCTATTTCTCGCCGGTGGAGGGGGGAGAGGCGCACGCGTCACCTTCACCGTTGTCGACCACTCCTCTCGCATTCGAAAAGAATCGCTGAATTACGAAATTAAAATTTTAGACGAATTCGAATTTAGTTTGTGGGAAAATTTAGTAATTTGCTGGGGCTACACTCACTCGTCGGGTTTTAAACGAAATCCTTCGACACTGTTCACGTATCCTTTTTGCCATATTTTTCGCTTTTCCTTTCATTCGTTTATCCAACTTTCTTTCCTCCGTGTCCACCCATGCTTCCGTGGTCGCATCTCTTTTCCCCATTATATATATATATATATATATATATATATGCGTAGTTTGTAAATTCATCAGCAAACGTAGACGTACTGATTTTCGACGACTATATAGTCTGTCCAGACAAGAAAACGTTTTCGCTGAATTTCTCGACTAATTTTCGAGCAAGTATCAGACTGTTTTTTCCTTCTTTTTGTTATTTCCAGCATTTTCATCTCACTCTAGTCGTTTGTGTGCGTTCGTCTGTCTTTATCCGAGGAAGTGCACAACTGTCGTGTGCAATTATTTACACGAACGCGACGGTACGCGGATGAGGATGAGGATGAGGGTAAAAAGGATGGTTGGCGACAATTTTCGAAATCAAGAAAAGGGTGAAAAGTGGAGGGAGGAAGGAAGAAAGGAAGGGACAGGAAGGAAGGTTCGACAAAAAACGAAGAAAAAAAATAGAAGCGTTTTATGTTTATCGCACGAGACTGGCTGACTTGGCTTATCTTTAATTCATAAACTGAGCGAATATAGATTAAAAGGTGTTCGAAAATACAATGCTTGTGTTTTTTCACAGTTGAAAATCGTTTTCTGTCTGTCTGTCTGTTTGTCGGCCTGGCTGGCTGACTGGCTCTCTGTTTCGGCCTTTTTCACCCTTACATAAGTGTACCTACGTATCTTTCTTTACGAATAATAGTTTAAACGGAACGACAACCCTTTTTATCACGATCGTACGGGCATATAAAACACCAACATCACCGCTAGCATCGTATCTCAGGGAAGTGGCGGTGGAGGTGGTATTTATACATTTTTCTTTATTTCTAAGGTGCGACATTCGTCAAAGGAAGAGCGTAAAGACAAAAATAGATACGCCCGCACCGTTCTCAAAAAAGAAGAAAAAAAGGAAAGAGTGTGTAGTGGGACACACGGTAGAAGTGGAACTAGTTAAGCTGAAATTTTTATTTTGAAAAATGAATGTTTTGTTGGCAGCGTGATTTTTTGTTTTTTGTTTTGTATGAACATTAAAATGCAGAAGTCATATAAATTTAAAAAATTGTTTTCACCAATCGATGAACACTTCAACGTCAAATTTAAATCAGGCAACCTTCGTTCCACTGATAAGAAAAAATGAATAAAAATGTATAGAGAAGGCGAAGAGGGAAATGAATCAAATCGAGTTGAAGGGCCCTGCTTTCGCAGGGAAGGTCAATGGTAACGTTTTTTCGTTTCATGTGCTTCTTCGCAGGACCGTTTTTTTTTTTTCATTTTATAGGCTTCTTTGCACAACCATTTTTAGTTTACTACCCAGCATGGGAAACTTCACTTCAAAAATTAAAATAACCATACCAGAAGTACCGTATGGCCAATTCCCAACAAAAACAATGGGTCAGGTCTTTGGCTTAGTAGAAATGTTCGTACCAAATTTGGTGATTATCGAACAAAAATTGCGACCAGTACCGAGGGAGCAAGAAAATGGAATATATACATAATATAATACAATATATATAATATATATATGAATAAATGAATTGGAGTTATTGGTGCCAAAATTTTTCTTAGGTCTTAAAACAGAAAACCTTCCCCTCTTCAACCCTGAAGGCTAATAGTGCACCAAATATAATTGGTCGATTTTTTAAAGAAAACCTACTTAAAAATGTATAGAGAATTGGCGATGGAGAAGAGGGAAATGAATCAAATAGAATTGAATGGGCTTACAGCTACCATTTTTAGTTTATTTCATTACACGGACTTCGTTCTATTACCATTTTTAGTTATTTTGTAGCATAGGCTTCGTTGCATGATCATTTTTAGTTTACTACCAGGGCAAGAAAGTTTCACTTAAAAAAACAAAAGGAAACAAGTATCAGTAGAAATTTTTATTGAACTCTAATGGCCTCCCTTCATTTGTCAGTTCTCTAAAAGCAGAGGGAGGATGAGGAAAAGTGAAGGATAATCACTCCCCCAAAAATAAAATTGTATCTTAATAATGAGGTCAAAAGTTTCAAAAACGTATAAATTACTGTATTTAAAAATACAGTAAGATTAAATTTGAGGCACCCACGGTGCACAAAATAATGCATTCACATATTTGTGGGCGGGTTCTCCGAATGAAAATAATGGAAGAGCAGGGTGTTAAGTAGGCTGGATGATGTACTCGTCGTTGCAATATGGAAACTTCGTCTGTAACTAGAAAATGGTCAAATTTTTCAGAAGATAAAAAATATTTTTTTATAACTGTTGGACTCTGGGGGCTTGGAGTCCGTTGTGGTACAAAGTAGACGATCAATTAATTAAACACCGAAGAATAAAAAAGTAAAAACACAAGTACCACACTAATTAATGTATTTAATGAAGAAAGAGATAATCACATGTATTGACACAACTCAACAACTGAACTACAAGACGACGCAACTGAATAGGAACTGGAGAATGTCAATACAGTGTTACCAACTAGTGATTGAACAATAATTAATGTACCGACAATAACATATGTACAAACGGCTGTATTTTTGAAGCATCTAGGGCGTGATGAAAGTGGCCAATTTCTCAAATTTTACCTTCCTACCCACTTTGCTCACTCCTTCATTTAATTTTCTCACTCCCTTGTCATCTCACAACTCAATTTATTTTCTCCACCTTTGTAGTTCCTTGGAAACCACACCTTTTAATGACTCAAGCTTATGCCAGAAATTAAATTCAAATGATTAATTTTTTTTTTCTTCAAAATTCTATTAGCAACGATGGGAATTTGATCTCTCAACGTGCAAAATGGAAGGAAGATACTCAACTACCAGACTATGAGAGTTAGTTATCTAGAAGGCGCGGGTCTTCGATCATTATAAGTACTGGATATCCAGCAGCCCTATCTCACTAATGTTAATGAAATGTGTAATTATTCTAAATTCCCAAAATGGACATAAGTTTTCCAAGCATGCGTAGTAGGTCTTTTTTTGTCTATTTTTGGTCTTTTGGTCCTATGAATTTAAAGCTATAAAAGTACGTTATTGTGAATTCAGCGAAATTGAGTAAAACTCATGTCCATTTTAGGGCTTGAAATGTTCATTGTTGGCACAAATTTTTGTTTACCTGGGTATCCAGTATTAAATGATCGAAGGGGCGAATTTTCTTTTATTTGTTTACATCAGTTAATGTTTTTTTCAATTTCATAGATAAGCTGCTTGAACATCCGTTGAAAATGAGAATTTTCTTTGAATGCTGGGTAGAAGGGGCTGAAAGAGGTTTTGGATTTTATTTTTTTGTGTTTTTTAAAATTTCTGTCCATTTCCTTCTTTATCTTTCTTTTTTTGCTTTTTTATTACTTTTTTTCTTCAGTTCTTGGATTTTTTCACTCATTTTCCCTGCTGTTTTCCTCCTGTTATAGCATTCGTACACTAACTGCAAAAAATATTGTCTACAACTTGGTTATATTGAGAAATTAACAATTTGTACATTTGCAACACTCGCCTGTGGCTCGTGCCAGCAAATCTCGCATTAGTTGGGAATTGCTTACTTTTTTTCCATGTTGCATAATATACTTTGATGTTATAGTACCTAATCTGTAACAGTGTAATCATTACAACACAATACACGACAATATTATCTTTTTATAAGTGTATGGTATTGAAATATTTACAAAAGAGTGTATATGTTGTTACAAGTTTAGATGAAATTAATACAATGAATTGTACAGAAGATTAGACGAATAACTGAGGGTGATAGTTCGAGTGATTTGAATTAGGTGTTGTGGGAGAT